>CM031244.1:275236840-275836840 GCA_018340775.1 Taxus wallichiana var. yunnanensis
AATTTTTTTATTTTTAGACCCGATTCATGATTAGTTTTTGCAAGGGTTTTCAAAAATAATACATATCCAAACATGATCCTCGACCAAAAAGAGGAAAAACAATCAACACACAGGAGAATCAAAAGAATTTAATCAATGACTATAACCTTTCGAACCCATACCCCTCATGGGAAGACAAAAGACACAACAAACGTCGAAGGAAAATTTCAACAAAAAGGGGCGAGATTAATTCAAGCACCAAGCAGAACTAAGGAGTTGTAGACCCATGACTTGCATTTTTATGTAATACATCTTACCCCCATTGATTGTAGTGATCTATGCATATTTACAACAATAATATTATGTCAAATGTGGCTTGAATCCGCTCCTTTGTGTTATATTATTGTCTTCTTGCCTTGATTATTTCATTTTATGATATGTAACCATTATGTTTTGCAGAGTTTCATGTTATTTGTGTCAAATATACGGGGTTGTGAGTTGCTTTAGTTGCAGAGTTGGGTTGTGACAAGCATCCGCCCCTTCATCGGTGCATTTAGCTTTCTTGCTTCTCGGAGACTTCAAAAAGAGAGTGATCACCTTCTTTTGGCGCATCACCTTTCCCTTTCCTTTCAACTTAATTTCCTTTCATACATTTCCCTCTCCTTTTTCATCTTAGTTTGGTTCTTAACATTAGTTTAGGAGTATAAGTAGTGTTGGTAAGAGAAAAAGAGGAAAATGGCCTTCTTCGAGAGGTTGATCTCACTTATGCAAGTCCCACATTGTGGAGATCATCCCACGTTGTTCCAAAATATTGGATATGACATGATCTAGACAAGGGTGCAATTCGAGCTACAACACACGTTAATGTATTCACTTAAGGGTCACTTTGCATATGGTCTATAATAAATTGTAGAGAGTTTTTAGTTGTTGTGGGATTTCAATCGAGATGACCATCTCCCTTGAATTCACTTGTTGGATGTATTTTTATTCCACTCATATTTTTCACACCTCATTTTGAACGTGCGAGAAACTTCAATAGAAATATATGTAGGATAAAAAATCTCAAATCTTGCATTGTCAAATTTATTGTAGTTAAGGAGCTAATTTTGTGATTGTCGAGAGATGCCAATGGAAGTGATTTGTTTGTTTGTTGATGCATGACCTTATTACAACAATCCAAATTGCAAACAATCGTTCATCCACGTCGTCATGTTCAACCTATGATCAACAAGTTGTTGTAAGCCTGTAATGATATTGAGCATATATAAGATGTCAACTATAAAAGTGACGATGTAGGATTTGACACCTCTTGAGTGAGCATAGCCATTAATAATGTAGACCGCATTGAGCTCATTCACTCGCAACACCCCACCAAATTGAGACCGGGCTCTACAATCAAACAATCAAGCAAACCATGAATAGAGAATTTGTCTTGCAAGCCCCACGTGGACTAAACTCTTCCCCATATGTCGCCCCACTATCATAGTCACAATTTTCTTGCATGACATCATAGCAGCCACGTCATTTCTCTCAAAAGAAGACATCCTTCCTTACTAAAGAATATTCAAAATTTAGCACTGTGATGGAGGCCATGTGAATTTGTACAAAATTTCTCTCACACATTAATTAGTGTCTTATATTGCTATTACCTAAAATTCTAGTGTTACTTTCTCAATAAAAAAGCTTTTTTCCATTTGAAAATTAAGATAAGCAACATGTTATTATTATTCTTCACTCTTATATTAGTATAAATATTTTTATTGTCCATATTCATGTGTAGAATGAAACATTTACAGATAATCAATATATAAAGTAATTGGAAAAACATGCAAATGGTGCAATGGATACCTAAAAAGCCTTAATGGTTATGTAACTTTTTGGGATTATTACAATTACATTATTAACACATTGTAAGGGATGGAGTAAAATCAATAACTATAAATATTATTAATAAAATATATGTTGGTTGCATTAGACCATGGAGGGCATTAATTCGTGATAAACAACCAAGTAAAAATATTGTTATTTACAAAATTGAATCTTCAACATTGCTCATAAATTTTGAAGACAAAACGTGTGTACACATATTTTGTTATTGAAGAATTGGTAGTAGATAAGGAAGTTTCCTTCATGAATCTACCATTTCCCACCACGCCTTCCAACTTGTCTTGCATCATCCTTTGGGTGTTGTTGTGTTGGTTCCTCACAATATCATTTCTTGCCGATATGGATTGAATTCATGGCACTCCGCATTGCCACATCTCCATTGAAGAATAATAGTCAAACATTGGACATGACATACGCGGACGCCCACAATTTGCATACATATCTATCGTGGCACATATAACTAAGAATGGCAACAAATTTGCTTTAATCTATGCTTTGATGGGTGGCTAAGCCCTATTCTAAGTTCTCATTTTGCACGACTAGGAGGTTGGTGCAGGCTTGAGATGAGCTATATGAAATCACGATAACTTTTAATCAAGTGAGCTCCTTTTGGAGTTGACGCCCATAACACACCCATCCTTTGACAACTGCCCACGTGACATGTTTATGATTCTACACTTGCATATACATATCTAAAAGGGCACTCACAACTATATTCAACAAAAAGCCCTAATGTTCCTACAAAATAATAAACACAAATGTGTATTTCTCAATCATTATGTAAGAGTAAGGAGCCTTAATTAGACTTGGACAAACCCTTCCTGTAGTCCCATAGAGTCAAACTTTGAATCGAGATGCAAAATCTTTTGTGGGTATATCATTTACTCCATGTTAACATTGGGAAACATGTACATGTTATAGTGCCTCGTGTTTTTGTCGTTATTCGTCACATCTGCTCCCAAAATCACCTGAATAATTGGTAAATGTAAAAAGATCAATGCAAAAAGTAGTTTAATATTTCGATTTTAGAATTTACGCTTTTCTTAGCCATGTCAATGGCCACCAATCTATCGTGCATCAATAACCTACACATGTATTGCACCACTCACGTGTAATTGCTAGTGGAGATAAAGCATGTGTATGAATTCTTTGACCCCTTTGCTCTTGAATAGATTATTTGGTGTTTTGAATACCAAATGGTCCCTTTGCTCTCGTGATACGTGATTGAGATTGCAGATGAACCATGGTGTAGGTAAAGTAAGAGAATCATATGCTAGTTTCACTCGTCATCAAAAAGCAAATGATGATTAGAAAAGAAACATTCATAATGTTATTCTTTGGAAATGACATCTCTGAAAATGCTTTTCCACTTTTTAGGTGGGCTTTATGCTTCGTTGTATAATATTTAAGCGATTCCTTGTAGAGGAGGAGGAATCACATAAGCAGGGAGCTTAGAGCTTAATTAATATAATAAAAACCAGCCTTGTAATTTACACATAGGTGAGCATATGATTCAATAAATGATAAAAGGAGATGACGAATCCAGTATCCAGGATGCAAGTGTTTTTGGTTGACAACTGGAGACAGGATGTTGTTGTTAGGGTTCACGTGAACACACAATCCTTTAGCAAATCAAATTTTAATTATT
Source organism: Taxus wallichiana var. yunnanensis (assembly GCA_018340775.1). Taxonomy (NCBI): domain Eukaryota; kingdom Viridiplantae; phylum Streptophyta; class Pinopsida; order Cupressales; family Taxaceae; genus Taxus; species Taxus wallichiana. The sequence goes on from CM031244.1 coordinate 275,240,355, forward strand.
GCGAGGACCACGGCCATATGAAATATTAATCTCTTAGGGGTTGGTTGTAAAGTTTTAAATATTCGTTTGGCAGGCATTAATATAAATAAAGTGAGGAAACTTGCCAGATCGAGTCCTCGAATATCTGCACATCTTTGACCAGAATACTTATTTACGATAACTTCGATGAGCTACGTCCTACGACCCAAGAGTCCCTTTAAATACCTTACCTATGGAATGCAGACTGCTTTGTATCGGTTGATGTGACCCTGACCCGTTTAGTCCTCTGACTCACTGCACGTGATTAATGAGCTCCCAGCCTCATTTCCTTTGCCCTACAAGTACAGCCTTACTGCTTAGAGTTAGGGCTTCGCTAATGTTTGCGCACGTTGGACGTTTTCTCTAACCTAAGCTACCACCTTTTTGACCGCTTGTATAATATATGGAGTTGAGAGTTTTACCGCTGTTTAACAGGAGCAAAATCGGGAATGTTTTTGACTTGGTAGATGCATGACGGGAAGCAACGTCACAGAAAGGTTTAAATATTAGAGAAAGCAAGTGGACTTGTGGTGTGAACTGCGAGCCAATAATTCAGGGCAACGCGTCGCCCAATGCCCCTGCAACGTCACTCTCACGGTTTCTGAGACCTCGATGTCACTGCTAATCTTAAATGAGATTATTCAATGGAATTCAAAGCAGGGGAGACCGAGGGATCTTCATCTGACTGCTAGTGCTATTTACTTACCTACCTACAGCCCTGTGAATGTGGATTCGTAGAATCATGCATAGGATTCGTAAGCCATGACTTGGCAATATTTTTATTTTTATTTTTATTTTTAGGAAAGGGCCATTTGTGTCGCGATTTCGCTCACATTGGAGAGCGGTCTGGCCCCTGCGGGCCGGGGCTGGACGGGTACGGGTACGGGGCCGCGGGCAGAGCTTCCGGCACTGTTATCATCAATCAATCAATCAATCATACGGTAGGGGCACTGGCGCCGGCACCGGCACCGGCATCGGCATCGGCATCGTCACCGGCACCGCATTCGATTAGCGTACCCCAAGGCAAGGAAGCCCAAGTGTAGCTTTTTGTCCACGCGGTGTTCCAAGGGTATCTAACAATTTAGTAAGCGTAAGTCATTAGAAGCCGCTACTCGGGGATTCCAGCGTGCGTATCGCCTACAAAAAATCATTTTCTTGACTCTTGTATCGTTAATAAAATGGGAAAAAGGTGTTTCGTTCAACAACGTGAGTAATGTGTTACTTAAGCAGGGACTGGGAAGGGATTATGGAGGAGGGGCTAAAAGGGAGAGGTGTGCGTGGGCACGATAAGATAGATACCAAGCATAGGTATAATTACCATCTATAAGTAAAGTGCGGACCAATCAAGTTCAAAAAGGAGAGTCTCGTCTTTATTCGAATTTGACCAGAGTGGGGAGAGAGAGAGAGAGAGGGGGCTTAAAAGGCAGCAGTGTGTGGCGCAGGAGTTATTATTATTAAGCCCCCTCACATGCAACAAGAGTAGGCAGTAACCAGTCCACACGCTTTTGCATTGAAAGTGTTGAAGGCGCCAGCCATGGTGGCGAGGAAGCCGCGAATTGTGATAATAGGGGCCGGCATGGCGGGTCTGACTGCTGCGAATCGGCTGGTGGTGTGCAGTACTAGCGGTGGCTCAGCGCAGTGGGAATTGGTAGTGGTTGAGGCGAGCCAGCGCATCGGAGGGCGCATCCACACCTCGGAATTCTGCGGGAACAGGGTGGAGCTGGGCGCAACTTGGATTCATGGAATTGGAGGGAGCCCTGTTCATAAGATTGTCGAACGGATTGGTTGTTTGGAGAGCGACAAGCCCTGGGAGCGCATGGACGGCTTTCCCGAAGAAACAGTGGTGAAGGCCGAGGGCGGCCTCACTGTCGATCCCTCCCTTTTCCAATCTATTTCACACTTGTACAAGAGCCTCATGGACGTTGCGCAGGCCAAGGCTTGTGAGGGGAAAGAAGCCCAGGTTGCAAGAGAAGCCGTCAAGCTAGCCGCCAGAAATGAGGACGGGGAGCTCAGCATTGGTGCCTTCGTGCGCCAGGGATTGGAGTCGTACTGGATCCACCAAGAAATTCATATGAATAGCAGCAATGCAGAGTCCCGTACTATTAATGGGAATGTATTATGGAACCGGAAGCTCGTAGAAGAGGGCGTGTTTTCTATCCACGAGAACACCGAGCGGACATACACGTCCGTCGGGTCGTTGCTGGACCTGGACTTCGAAGCCGAGAAAGAGTACCGCGAGTTCCCGGACGAACAAATTACCATTGCCAAAGGTTACTCCACCGTGTTGAGGTCCCTGGCGAGCGTGTTGCCGTTTGGGACTATTCAGTTCGGTAAGAAAGTTTCAAAAATTCAATGGACGGACGGAGAGGCGATTAGGTCTGAAGAGACGATGCCCGTTTGCATCTACTTTGAAGACGGGTCTGTTATGGATGCAGACCATGTCGTTATTACAGTGTCTCTAGGCGTTCTAAAAGCCGGCACGGGGAAGAACAATCCTGCCCTATTTAGCCCCCTCTTCCTTCTTGCAAGGTGAATTCAATTTCTAAGCTCGGGTTTGGCGTTGTCAACAAATTGTTCCTTCAACTGGATCCCTCACAGGAAGGTGTGATTTATCCCTTCCTCCAGTTTATATTCAGCAAGTCCAGCGCCCTGGAAAAGAAGAGCAAGGTGCCATGGTGGATGAGGAAAACCGTGTCTCTGTGCCCCATATACAGAACTTCCAATGTTCTGCTCGCCTGGTTCGCAGGCGAAGAAGCACTGGAGCTGGAATGTCTATCGGACGAGGAAATTATCAAGGGCGTTTCAGATACTCTGACGAGCTTCGGAGTCAGAGACGAGGACGACGACGATTGCAAAGAGAACCGAGATAGTAATGGCGTGAAGGAGTCCATAACGGAATCTGAAGCAAAAGAGAAGATAAACGGAGTGTTGAGCGGTGTGTTAAAGAGCGGGTGGGGATTCGATCCCCTGTTCCGAGGCTCCTACAGCTACGTAGCAGTGGGTTCTAGCGGGCAAGACATCGATACAATCGCAGAACCTCTTCCCAACCTCTCTTCGCAAATACTAATCCCCCCTCTACAGCTTCTATTTGCCGGCGAAGCTACGCACAGGACACATTATTCAACTACACACGGAGCTTACTTTAGCGGGTTAAGGGAAGCCAACAGGCTTCTTCATCACTACGGATGGACGAATCTCCAAGGCCTGTAATTTTTATTACTTTGCTTCATACAACTATTGGGCTTTTTCTTATGTTTTTCCTTTTTTTGCTTTCTTTATCAAACGCGAAATTATGTTCCAACAATCTTCTGTTCTGCTCTGCTCTGCTCTCTTTTTGTGATGATGGCAGCCATATCACCGTCCGCTGTTGCTGAAGAAGCAATGCTATGATTTTGGAGACTGTAAATATCTTGAAAGAGAAGGGGAAAATAAAAAAATATAAAATATATAAAACCCGATATTCAGTTGAGCATTTTGTTGTTTGGTAACACTCATTAGCCTAGTCATCATTACGAGGCCTCTTCTTCTTTTTGTTTGTCCATTACAGAGTAGCCTACAGTAAAAGAATTTTGTACCGATCCTTCCAAGTAACATCAATCATTTCAACTTCCTTTCCTTATTTTAAATTTGTCGTCTACGATTTGTCCACAATGTCTTTTTGTGTATAAAAATAAAACCTTGAAATGGTAAGTACATGCACGTAAGGCTGGGAAGATGAGCAGTTGTATATTATGATGATTGATGGAATGTGGGCAGAGGCGCGAATAAAATACTTTGGCTTCTCAGTCCAAGTGTTCAACAAAAATTGGAATCTTCAATTTCGAATCTAAAACTCCAGTGAGCAGTCTGTTAAATCTTTAGAAAACGCCGAAATACAACATTTGAGACGTTGGAGTGTAGCCTGTAGTCGACTTTTGTTTTACTCGTTGGAATTGTGAATGAGGTGGCTTTACAGCCTGGAAATCCAATCGCTAATTTAATTTAATGACATAATAACAAAAGTCATGTTACGTGCACGGTTTTCCCCGGCGCGAGGAGGTCCTACATTACCTGCCCGGACCCCAATTTTTTTATTGTTTTATGTTTTTGTTTATTCTTATTCTTAACATAAGTATTTTGTTTGGACGCTTCACGTGCCATTTCCTCCTTCTTGTTGTTTTGTATTTAGAATGCACAAGCCATCTATCGTTTTCCTTCCCTGTGGATGAGTATTCAGCATCTCCTACACCACATAAAATGAAAGATCCCTTCCCTTCCCTACATACTCAATAAATTAAATATTCAGGAAATAGCGGTAATGTTTTTAACTACCCATTGTCGCATGCTATGCATACAATGAAGCTTTAACAAATATATATTGAACGACTTACAAAAAAACGAGTTTCTTTTTTCTTAATGCATTTTAAGCCTCGTGTAAAGTATAAATTGAAATCTGTAAAATAAATACTCGGCTACAATAAAATTGCTACGTGTAAATGTGGAAAGTGGATGCGCTACGAAATACTCTATTATACTAACCGTGCTTTTATTTTAGGGGGACTACATATCTAACTTAATTGCACAAATATTTAGAATACGAGTAGGGCATATGACTATTTAGCATAAATTTCGTATAATTAAAATAATTATGCAATTTAGAATTATAGTTTTTAAGATAATATTTAGTTTGGCTAATATTAAAATTAGGTTAATTTAATCTAGATATTGTAATTAAATGTGTATTATAATTCTAAATCAAGTTTGGCTTCAATCTTGGTGTATGCCGGTGATTTAGGAAACAAAAAAGAAAGTTAACTCGTATTAGTAGCTTGTTGTATGGCACTCTAAACGCTTTCTTAGAGGTGCTTGAATATGACATCCCTAGATGTCCCTAATAGGTTAGGGTGCATATGTTTATATAGGTGACTTGTGTGAATATTTTTTCACTAAACCGATCCTAATCTAACTAACATAGTTTGTACATTTATAAAAGTGATTGTTACACATACAATGGAGATGTCTCAACGTTAAAGATATTTGTCGGCGGACCTTATCCTCAAACATGGAACTCGTCTAAGCTTAATATGGAACTTGATCAAAGACATGAGGTGAGCAGTTGAGAATTTGAAGATGTGTTCACTATACAAAGTGCCTTCGTCCCACAAGTGATAAGGTGAAGAGCAACTCATTACCTATCAAACTCATATTGTGGGGATTAAGTAGGATGTATTTAGATTTAGCCAATACAATGTATAATTGGGATGATGTTCTCATAGATGACAAATGATTATTGTCAAGTGTTTGGGACCAAATTTTGGGTACTACAATTACCCCCATTTTAATCTAGTAATGAAATTGCCAAATTTAAATTAAAAAGGATGAGAAAACACGAAACCTCTTATTGGATATGGTGCACACAATACTAAGAAAATGTGCCCCCACGCCATACATGTGAACTTGCAAATCACATGCCAAAAGCATTTATTAATGCTTGATAAAGATGCCTATAAAAATCAATAAACAAGACCTAAAAATTTAAAAACATGAAATGTTTACCCCTAATTAACCTATATGCACTTGTATAGGGTTTGAACGAGGAAATATATCAAAACTTGGTATTTATGTGTTAGTAGCCACATGTAGCATTTGAGCATGTTAGTTGCTATATGTAGCAATTAAGCTTCCTAATAGCCATCTGTAACATCTAAGCATACTAGTTGCCCTCTATAACATTTAAGCCTACCAATAGCCAATTGTATAGGATGTTGATATGTGCATAATGATGCAAATGTGTAGAGCCTATAATATATCCTAAATAATTGTGTGAATGCCATAACATTGTGTAACATGAAGCATTGTGGTTGTGATATGTCCGAACTATTAAATAAGTCCATAATATGCCCCCATTTTAGATTGATGGATGTTACAAAGGATAACTTACCTCAAAAGAGAGTATTAAATGTAAAGAGTATGTAATTGAAGCATTAAGGATGTGAACCATTTATAACATGTGAACTAAACATAATGATATAAATAATGTGCTTCAAATATGACCACTTTTGAACAAGTTGTAAATGTTATCTCATGGTTAGTGATTTAACTCTGTAGACACCCCAATTTCACATCTATCCTAAATCAATTAATTCCCCTTCCTCATTTCCCACAAAAATACACTTGAATTAATCAAATATAATTTGATTAATTATCTATTTTAAAATCCAAAAATAACCTAATCCTCACCACATGTCATTATTCTCCATGTTTTTCTACTATTGAATTAAAAATTTAAATTCAAATCCTCACCTACCATTCGTGGTCTCCACTCACCTAAAATCCTCCACTTATGAATTAAAAATATAATTCAAATCTTCACCCATTCTTCGTGGTCCCCACTCACCTAATCTTGCCCACATTTTCAAACCACTCACCTAATCTTGCTCACATTTTCAAACCACCCACTTAATCTTGCCCACATTTTCAAACCACTCACTTAATCTTGCCCACATTTTCAAACCATGATTACTTAAATTAATCTAAGTTAATCACTCCCCTGTGCTATAAATACAACCTTACCCCTCCCCTCTAAACATACGGAGAATAAGCTTTCATGCCATATCTAAGTTCTTGCATCATTTGATAAAAGAATATCCTTTTGCCTCAAATCTAATGCCAAAATAGCCTCATAATCCTTTTTCCATCTAGTGCAAAGTAAGAGGATCGTTGCGGGAAGATTTTGCTCGTCTTGAAGAAAAACACCTACATATCACAAAATCATGGCTCAATCCAAGTTTCCTAGCCCATTCTCGAGGTTTTTACAATAACGCGGAGGAGGTATGATTATTCGTATTTTACTTCCTTGTTAGTAGTGTATTTTTCATAGCTTACATTCTCAAGCACGCCTTAGGTTTCTTTCGATCTGTTACCATTAATTTTTCAATTAGTGGTTTTATCATTCTTTGTTTATTATTGTTCATTATTATTTTCTTTTCTGTTCCTTATGGTCTTCTTTGGTTAACCTTCACGCTTTGGGTAGTGTTTTTGTTGTGTGGTGTCTTGTGGTGTATCTGCAGGTTATAAAGAACAATGAAACTACGCAGCTCATCCTGTCTTTGATCTCCTCGGTGCTTGGTGTTTAGTAGTTCTGATTTTGCTATTCACTCGTAATCTATAGAAACACAAGCACTAATCATTAGTTTATCATCTTAGTGTCATGGGACAACCAATCAGGAAAATATATTTATTTATTTCCTTTTGCTAAAATAACTGTTTTGTAGGAAGTTAATCATTTATTTATTTATTTTTTCTTTTATTTTAGTCAATCATTTTATGATCTAACTCTTTCTTCGATTATTATTATTTTTTAACCTTTCTTCAAAATTTTAACTTCTCGGGTGAAGTATCTGAAGTCAAAAATAAAAAAACCCGACTCAGGGACGTTTTCTCACGTTCAAAATTTTCATTCGAGTGCTTCACCGTAGCCCATCTTAGGAAGTTATAACTTTTGCTCCCAAACTCGGAATGAATTAATTTTTTTGTGGAAAGGTATTGAAAAGATCTATGCAATAAAAAAATAATTTTTAGATTTAGACTTACTGAGAAAAATTTTGGTATCATTTCTTCTAACACCTGTTTTTTTAACAAAAAAAACAACAAAATTATAGTTTTATTTATTTATTTATTTTTTTAATTTTTATTTCACGAAACATCCTCACACGTATGCTCTTTCCTCGCACTTCAAAAGTGATCTTGGAAATCAGAAACGTGAGGCCACTCGAGCTCTAGAAAACAATTTTTATTTTTAATTTTTTGCCTTACATTTAAATTTTCCACGACAACACTTCTAGGTAACGTTTTCACCCTCTTCTTTCATTGTTTTTCTTTTTTGTGAAAATAATCATTATCGCTATTTCGTAATCATGATTAAATTGCAATAATTATTAACATTTAAAAAAAAATCGAAAATCAGAAAATCAGAAACTATTCCAATTGTATCCGCGTATGCTCTTTTCTTGCGCCTTCGAGCGATCTGGAAAATCAGAAACGGTCACAATTTTTAGTTTCTGTTCTAACATTACTGAGGTCCTCTAGCTTTTTTTTCCAATTGTCATTTTAATAATTATTTTCCTTTGTCATATTCTTAATATTTGTTTGGTCGTTGGTTGTGTATGTTCTTTTCTGCGCGCTTTGAGCGATCGGCAAATAAAAAACAACCACGATCACTTTTCTAACATTTCATTTGCAGGATAACTACTAATTTGTTTTCTATAACCAGCGTTCTTGGAATATTGTCCAAACCATAAACAAAACAAAAACAACAAAAATATCGCAAAAATACAACCATTCAAAGACAATTCTTTGAAACAAAAAAAAAAAAAGTACGCTCAGTACGCAATTATTTTTGCTTTAGTGATTTATTTCAAGTTGGAAAGAACCCTGCGTTTAATCACTTTATCATATTATTTTTGCACGTAGACGAGGTGGATTTCATCACCACCAAAGCTACACCGGTGACGTGGACTTGACTACCACGCACCAACAACATTTCAGATCTCTGCATTGCACCTGAGACCTAGTCTCATCACGGCGTTCGGTATTTACCTCGCCGTTGCTCTTCACTTACAAGTAATCGTTGTCGTGCGTAGCGCATGCGAGTCACGTTTAAATAGCTGTAACAACGAAGCCTGGGCATCGTCCCTGTAAATCTTCGGGGAGTTATAAGGACACCATACACATTCATCCCTCCATCACCTTCCACCTTTTCACAAAACTGTTTTGGACGTAGTGATTCACTCCAAAGCAGGCAAGTAAGAATTGGTGAGTCTCCTCCAGGTGCTCTAAGGGTTCCCGTACCAATTCCGTCCCCTGTCTGAATTAGGTATATCGGGACTAGGGTATATCGAAGGACGCATCTTCTTGGAGTAATAAGAGCCTACATCCACCATTTCATAGCCTACATCCACCATTGCATGAAACAATGATCATTCCCAGAAGGATCTACCTCTTCAAACCAAAACAATTTGATACACATGATCGCTCATTGTTTGTAAACAAAATAGTTTAGCATTGTTTTTATCATAAAACTTGGCTAATATCAATGTGTTTATTGTAAAATTCAAATCCTAATTGTGTTCCACAACACCATTTCTCGACCGATTCAATACCAAGCAAAATATTCAAGCAATCCCACAATGAAGATCAAAACGTCACACTCGATTTCATTAGCCTACTTGACCCGAATAACTCCACTATAGCTTGTTTTGCTATATCAATAGATATTGAGTGACTTGCGTTCACTCCTTATCTCATCAATTGTCAGAACATCCTTTATAGCTTGTTTCAAGCTATATCAAAATGACATTGGGTGACTTGTTTGAGTTCACTCATTATTTCATCAGCTTACAAGTTTAACAAAATCCCATCCGACACAAATCCCTTCAAATCTCATTTTGAGTTCGCAGTGTGTTGAGTCACTTGTTTGAGTTACTCTTCCTATCAAAAATCTAGAGCTTGTTTAAGTCAAACCAATCAATATATTCATCATAGCTTGTTTGAGCTATATCTCACTTGTATTGAGTAACTTGTTTGAGTGTACTCCTTACATTTTAAATCTGCTAAGCTTGTTTAATCCAAACCAATCAAGATATTCGTCATAGCTTGTTTGAGTTATATCCCACTTGTATCCCGAGTACCTTTTTTTTTAAAGCTTTCTCCTTATAGCCTTACTTGTTAAAACTTGATTGAGCCAAAACAAAGATCACAATCAATAGGTTGATTTCTTCATCGCACCTTTCTTCATTCTCCCTCTCTTTCAAACATGATGAATTCACGAAAAACATCACACAATGAGCTATTAGAACAAATTAATAAGATGACGACACAACTCTTTCATATGGCTACCCAAATCAGTGAGCAATCACCCAAAAATCTGATCATACAACCTCACGAAGAAATCAGTTCATGTAAAGTCCAACGTCAGTTTACCCCCCTTGGAGAAAGTCTCTCTAGTGTTTTTCATCAACTAAAAGAGGCTAAACTGATAAGATATCCAATTACAAAACCCTTTGTCAAAGGGGAAGCTAAGCCATGTTGGTACAAACCTAACACATACTGTGACTTTCATCACATTGATGGTCATCACATAGATAAATGTGTGTGATTTAAGAATTACGTCCAAGACTTAATTGACGATGACGTCATCTTTGTAGAACTTGATGACAATGCTCTTGCAACCAACGACACATCCAATACCACAACTTTCCATGAAGAGACGACTTCGCCGAAACTCCTATATATATTTGAAATTCCACGAGATCATGATGAAAACAGTCAAGACTTTCTAATTCCAAACCAATCCATATCTTCTTCAAATTTTCTTCCATCACCCAAACATATATTGAACTGTTTTGGGTGACAACATTTTTCCAACATCTAATGAGAACTTAACCATGATTCAAGACTCTCTTTCAACCCAAACATACATTGAACTGTTTTAGACAACAACATTCTTCCAACATCTCTGAGCACTTGAACTTATTTCAAGACACTCTTTCAACCCAAACATACATTGAACTTGTTTTGGACAACAACATTCTTCCCACATCTACTGAGCACTTGAACTTATTTCAAGACTCTCTTTCAGCCCAAACATATATTGAACTGTTTTGGGGTGACAACATTCTTCCACCATCTAACAAGACCTTGATCTCGTTTGAGACTCCCTTTCAAACCTTGATATTCTTTGTAGACACTACTGACGACGAGGTTCCATCAACAGGTACCATTAAGTTTGATTTTATTCTTCCAATATTGGCTCTTATGCCTAACATCTCTAGCATTTTTGTCGAAACACAACCACATCGAGTTTGGACACTTGCGACAATGCAACCCGTCGTGTCCATCATGTTTTCAACTATCGATCTTGCAGGTATCTCATCACTAATTAGTCTCACCTGTCAAGACTTCTATGTGCATCCATTCTACGAGGTACTTATACCCAGGAATATCTTTACACAACCTTTTCCATCTTTAATTGTGAATCTATCCTCAAAACAATCAATTAATGGACAAATAGAAGCAAAAAACTAAATAACACAAACCATCATTGTCAACACACATGGAAGCTATTGGCTTAACCAAATCTATCCCACTCTTTGGGCTTACCGCACATCTTATCCCTTCTACTTTATTTATGGTTGGGAAGCTATTTTATATGTCAAGGTTGAATTTTCATCCTTCATAATATCCTTCAAAGATGTAATCAATAAAGATTATTATCAACAATCACGCCTTAATGAACTCGAGCTTCTTGATGAAAAACAACTTAATGCCCTAGATCATCTTCCATTCTATCAAAATCATCTATGGCATAGCTACCATAAAAAATTAAAACCTAGAAAATTTAAGGTCAATGATTTCATTCTCAAAGAAAATCAAAAGAATACACCCAAAGAACGAGACAAACAAGAATAATTTTGGGTTTGGAGCTTATAAATTGGCCATTGACATAGGCCAAGTCCTTGAAAAACCCATGAATACATTCCATTCAAAGAAATTCTATTCTTGAAAGCACTCTCTATTCCGGGAAACAACAACGTGTACATTGTTCCTTCTGTTTTACTTATCTCCGAATAATTTAAATTCATTCATTTCCATTGGCAGATATTTTCTTTATCAAAATCACATCTTCATATTTATCATCATGAGACAAGTGCTAATATAAATCCTATTAAGTTTGTGAGCGTCATACTTCTTCTATTTTCAGTCGCTTTCCTCTATGGTCATACCTAGAAGCTTACTGATGGTAATATATTCCCTTCAAATACATTCTCTCTTTCATAACAAAGCTCTAAACTTCGTTTGGTCGTCCATCTCAGTCTTCGGTGTTGAACCCTCGCGTCCTACTAGTCGTGTGGGGCTGAGATTGGGGGCAGACATTTCTTCCCAAATACAAAGCACTATTGTAAAAAAATCCATCAATTCAATAACTTATGAATAATTCATTGACACATCTTTCGTCCTTCATAGTCTTTGGTGTTGAGCCCACACTTCTTATTGGTAGTGTGAGACTGGGAATGGAGGAAGGTGCCCTTACTCGTCTATGTCTTGTCTTCGGTGATAAACCCTTGCCTCTTACAAGTGGCATGGGGCAAAGCGTAGAGGGTCATTCTCATACAAGCATAAAAACATTGCAACATATTCCAAAAAAAATTAAAAAAAAAAAAACAACATTATAACTCGTCAAAAATCTAAAAACATTATAAACACTCGTCAAAAACCTAAAAACATTACACAGAATTGTCAAAAATCTACAAACATTTGAAAATCGTCAAAAAAGTCAAAAACATTTTAAAAAATCGTCAAAAATCTAAAAAACATTAGAAAATCTATATATATATAATAAACAAAAATAAAAATATTGTAAACTCCACAAAATCGCAAAAACTCTAAAATAACCAACACAATTCAACCTTTGGACTATTATCCCCAACGAATGATCCAATCACCTTATGACTACCAAATTCAAACCACTTCTCCTTGCGTGAATCCTCGCTTGGGGCAAATCCGGCTCTCATTGCTTCCTTGTTTGAGGACAATGACCCAATATTTTACTATGTCCTTGTGCCCCTGCTTGGGGGCACATCCGATCAATCCTCACTGTGGAACACGTTAGGGACATGTTTATTGGTTCTTGTGTTGCATTATTAGTTGTAAATTATTAATTACTTTCTTGCATCTTGCTATATTACAGGGGGCATCTTGATTTTATGTATCCTGGTGTTCTCTGTAATATTCTTATGTTATCTGATTGCATGTCGTACTGGGGCATCATACTTTCTTGATGGCCTCTGTCTATGCTCTCTTCCATTTGCATATCGTACTGGGGCATCAAACCTTTTTGATGGCCCCTGTCTATGCTATCACGCATATTACAGTCTAGTCATCTTGATCTTTTATATCACGATGCATCCTGTTATGTGCTATATTAAAATTAAGATGTTTTTCATCACGTGAGTATCTTCCTGCACGATGCACATCTTACTCTGCACCCCATCCATTCACCCATACTAATGCATTCTCTAGTTTGCGAATCCTACTTGACCACCAGTTGCAGTTTGCGAATCCTACTTGATGATCTTTCTCAAGTATCATTCACTATCCAGCAGCTCCTTCTCCCCCACCATGATCACCATGTATTTGATCCATTCATTCTCACTCCTCATTTTTACTCCTCCGCCGCTTATACCCATATTACCCTTCTCACCATTCCTGTCCCCTCTCACCCATTGGTATTCTTTCCTTTCACACTTTTGCTTCCCGCTTGACAATCTTACTTACTAACCCCTTCTATATGGAATCCTCAGTGGAGGTTTACCCTCTCCCTAAGATCTTCCCGCTGTAGAAGCTTCTTCACCACCTGCCCTCTCATCAAACAACCATCACCACCAAACATATCTTCCCACTCCACCTCTTCTACTTCTCATTCTCGCATCATTACTCTCACCACGTGGGCATCCCAATTAAGGATTCCCCTCACACTCTCTACCCTCCACTACATATATTCCTTCATCCATTCATGTTACACTCCTTTGTGTCCTTTCTTTCTTATTATCACCTCATCTCATATCATATACCACTTAGGCATACCTCACTCACTCTTTTCTCATCCTTCCCCAAATCCACCTTATGCCTGGTCATCCTACTTACATGCTCTCGTAGTATGGCAAATTCACTTGAGGGTTCCCCTTCAGTCCATTTTGTCATACCCTATTCCCACCAACTCTAACATCATCCTTCTTCCTCAGCTTGGCGATCTTACTTAACCATTCCAGCCGCATGACAATCTTACTTAAGACTTCCACTTAAGGTTGATCTGCCCTGTGGCCTTCCCCCATCCCATCATATTTCCCCCATCTTACTTCTCCCACCTCTCATCGCGATCATCTTCTTCACCCTACCATTCCACCCCTATCTCCAATATCATTTTGTCTTTCTCTTTGCATATCATCCCTGTCGGTTGGGTGACCCTACGAAACCTCTCCAGCAGTATGACGATCTTACTTAAGAGATTCTCTTAAGCATGACATGTCATCTTACACTCGCCCATCACTCTCCAATCTCACCATCCATATTTCCTCTTCATTCCCCATCATCACATCTTTTTACCACCACTATCACCCTCCTCTGCTTGGCAATCTTACTTAACCACTCACCCGGCATGGCGATCTCACTTAAGAGTCCCTCTTAAGGATGATCTGTCTCCTTGCCTTTCCCCATCACTACACACCCTTCACCCTTCATTTTTTCTCGGCATTCCCCATTATCACATCCTTTCACCTCCTTTTCGATTCTCGCAAACACCACTTCTCGCTTGACCATTTGTCATCTCTAGTTTTGCTCACATGGCAATCTTACTTAACCACTTCCGTCACATGACAATCTTATGTCAGGGTCCTCCCTACACTTAACTTGTCATCGTGAACTTCTCTCTCGCCTCATTCTTCATTCACTTTGTTGATCGCTTCTTCCACCTGGTATCTCCTACTACCCACTTTTTCCTCCTACCATTATCCTTTCTCCACATATCCTCTTACAACATACAACTCATCTCTTCCACCTACAATCACATTCTTTTCCCCCATTTTCCCCTTCTTGATCCATCACCCTTCATATTGTTTCTTCCCCTTATTTTCATGTCTTGGTTCTTCATCCTCACCTCATTCATCCTCATCACCCGCATCCTCTCCTCACTTTCACTTAGTCCCAACTCATCCCTCTCATCTTCTTCACTCTTTCCACTTCATCTTCTCAAATTCCCCCCACATTTCTACCCACACACACATTCACCATTATTGTTAACACTCCTATATCATTCTTTCATCATCATCTTCTCTTCCGAGCTAATAATTGTCAACGGGTTTTTCCTAAAAATCATCAATCCTCATTCTGCACAACCTCATTCACTCCCTTGGACCTTCTAGAGTTTCCCTTCATTCCTTCCCTCCTCTAAGCCCACCACTCATTGTCAAAGGGTTTTCCCTAACGTCCCTTTGTTGGCGTTACCCTTTCCAATCCTCATTCACTTTTTCCTTTTCTTCATTTTTTCTCTCACCCTTCGCCACCACTCATTATAAAAGGGATTTCCCTAACATCCTTTCATTGGCATTACCTCTTCTATCCCCCATTCTCTTTTCTCTCCTATTCTTTTCCCTCACTCCCACCCTTTCTTGTCGCTTCTTACCCATCTCTCCATCTCCTCTTTGCCCTCTTCAATATCTTTACTGTCTTCATCATACATCATTTTTCTATTTTCTCATCATCCTAGTATCCTCATTTCATGCATCTCCACATCTTTTCCAATCGATGTCATTCCTCCCCTCTTTCTTCTTTGAACATTCCTTATAACATTACCTTTCCACTCATTACCCCCTTTCTGTATTCCCTTCCTTCTACATCATTTTCTTTGTTATCCTCTTCTCTCTCCCACCCCTCGTCTTATTTCCCTTCCCCTGTATCGTCTTCTTCCCCTTTTTCCATCACGTTTCCTCCTTACTTCCCCATCGATAACCTAGTTGTTCAGCATTATCATGTCTTTTTTATCATACCACCCTCCACATGCATCTCCATACGGTCTGTTCCATATTCTTGGCCTTGGTCTTCCTCGCAATGTCACGATTCCTTCAATCTTCTCCTTGTATTCGTTCTATCTTCCTTTCCTCTCCCCTAATTTTCATGTTTCTTCTTACCACTTCTCCTTTTCTCTACCACCCCTACCTTTTCGTTCAATCTATATTTGTTTGTCTTCCTTTCTCTCCTCTTTTTCACACTTTCCTCGCCTCTCATAGTTTTTTTTTTTTTTCTCCGTTCTACTTCTTCTTTCGTCCTCTTTCCATTTTCTTCCATTTCACCCCCTACTCCCACCTCGTTTTCTCCTTCTTATTTATCCTTTCTCGTTTCCTGCTTTTCTCAGTTCTATCATTTATTTCACTTCCACGCATCCCTCTTTACTATCTCTGTTGCTTCCTTCATTTTGCACATCTCTCTATTTCATCCCTTCACCCTCTACTCTGTCATTTTCCTATTTTTGCCTTGTTTGTCCTTCATCATTCCCTTCTTCCCCTATCATCCCTCTCTCTTATTTCTACCTTTTTCATTCCTTTTTTCCCCTCCTCTATCTCCCTTACTCTTCTCATAATCAACCCCCAATCCTATCCATTCCCTTTTCTCTTTCCCACACACCCTCACACCTAGCATTCAAGGTTGATTGAATCCTTTCTCCATTTGCGTCGTGCGGTCATTCCAGTCTCTTCCACTCCATTATCATCCTTTTCTCTGCTTTGAATCCATTTCCTTTATTTTCGAGAGTTCTGTCATATATTCCATTCTCGTCAGTCCTCTCGAGGGAGCATCACCACATCTATTCATAATCACATCTTCTCATGACATTTTTGTCTTGGAGGATATTATGACATCCGTCACTCACCACTTTCTATTCTCCCTAACAAACATTCGCTCTACCTTTTAAAAAGTAGATTGAATTCTTCCCCCATATCGTCTACTTTCTTTGAAAGGACACTACTTTCATAGTACCCTTCCAAAGTGGGGCAAATGTAGACACCCCAATTTCACATCTATCCTAAATCAATTAATTCCCCTTCCTCATTTCCCACAAAAATACACTTCGAATTAATCAAATATAATTTGATTAATTATCTATTTTAAAATCTAAAAATAACCTAATCCTCACCACATGTCATTATTCTCCATGTTTTTCTACTATTGAATTAAAAATTCAAATTCAAATCCTCACCCACCATTCGTGGTCCCCACTCACCTAAAATCCTCCACTTATGAATTAAAAATATAATTCAAATCCTCACTCATTCTTCGTGGTCCCCACTCACATAATTTTGCCCACATTTTCAAACCATGATTACTTAAATTAATCTAAGTTAATCACTCCCTCTAGCTATAAATACAACCTTACCCCTCCCCTCTAAACACACGGAGAATAAGCTTTCATGCCATATCTAAGTTCTTGCATCATTTGAGCAAAGAATATCCTTTTGCCTCGTCCTAATGCCAAAATAGCCTCATAATCTTTTTTTCCATCTAGTGCAAAGTAAGAGGATCGTTGTTGCGGGGAAGATTTTGCTCCGTCTTGAAGAAAAACACCTACATATCACAAAATCAGGGCTCAATCCAAGTTTCCTAGCCCATTCGAGGTTTTCTTTATGGAACGCGAAGGAGGAGGTATGATTATTGGTATTTTACTTCCTTGTTAGTAGTGTATTTTTCCTAGCTTACAAACCCAAAATAAACAAGGTAGGTGTGCGTGTGTTTGAGTGATATATCATAGTGACAATTTTTTTAATGCAACGGTGCATGAAATGAAATGTGTGTCGACATTTTGTGAGTCTCCCTATAGGACCCACCATCAAGAAGAAAGAGTTTAAGCCATTGCTTGTTTAAATTTTAGATTAGGGTTGAAATATGAGATATATTGAAATAAATTATTTAATATTAATGTGCATATTTGATGCAAGAGCATCTTCTAGATGCTTGATGAAGACTAAATAAGGTTGAATAAGCCTTCTCAAGGCAAGCTCAATATGTGTAGAGTTTTCATAGTTTCCCCATGTTGTTCAAGTTTGAATATTTGGAATTCTATATGTAATTACTCTTTACATAAGAGTAAAA
Source organism: Taxus wallichiana var. yunnanensis (assembly GCA_018340775.1). Classification (NCBI taxonomy): domain Eukaryota; kingdom Viridiplantae; phylum Streptophyta; class Pinopsida; order Cupressales; family Taxaceae; genus Taxus; species Taxus wallichiana. Next base: position 275,258,049 of record CM031244.1, read on the forward strand.
GTCAATTTTTGGTTGTCAAGGTAATATGGATATGCTACGTAGGAAAAGTCTTAGTTGTTCTAGGATATTGTGTAATCATGATCTAGTTGTCTTAGATCATGTTGAGTTGGAAAAACCACTCTTCCTATCTTTATGAGCTTGTTAAGAAAATCTTCCAAAATGTGGGAATTAGACTAAGATATGATTTCTACAACTAATTCAAGATATTCAAGGTGAAGAAGGGTCGAATTATCTAAAAGGCAAGAGGTGGAGTAGTCGACCATTAACATGAAGGAAGTGATGTATGGAGACAGAAGTGCAATAATTGTGTGTAAATGGCATAGTATGATGGTTCTTAGCTTGTATGAAATTGGTTTTTAACTCCATGAGTTGTGCATGATCTTAGATCCTCCTTTATTACATGTTTTTAATGGCTTATAATGCTATTGTGCTTAATCAAAGGTTGGAATCTTTGTTTCCCTATATTTTGGATGTTTATATGGGATTGTGAATGAAGGTTTCTATAGGACAACAAATGAAAAAAGCCTATAGTCAGCAAAAGCTATATCAAATTCTCTCTTGTCAATTCGAGTAGGTGGACAAGGTTATAAGAAGCTCAACAAAATTTGATTTGGCTCTTGAAAGTGGAAATTAAGATTTATATAACGTTTTTACACATGCGAGTCGAACTAAGGCAATGATAAAAACTTCCACCGATAAAATCATCTAAAATTTTCAAAATATTTGTCTCCCATCCAAGAGCAAGCCCTGCAAAGTTTTATAGAAAATAAGCACGCGTGGAAAAAGAAATCAATAACAAAAATTCCAGTCGTCGTGTAGACCGTGTTTTGGGAAATCAGTCGTATCGAAGTCATAACTTCTAAAAAACCCATCCAAATGATCTAAAATCTTATAGGAAGGTCGTGAGGAATTTTATGAGGTGGGTTTTTAACAGTTTAATGAGTAATTTTTGAGTTATAGTGTAGAAATTGTGCATGGTCGTTAAAGAGAAGCAATGATAGGAATAAATGCAATTGATGTAAGTTTTGAGAATATTCGAATTCTCCAAGAATTTTCATTGTTTAGGAAAAGCGTAACGTCTTGATCTTGGCAGTTACTACGATAACTTCTTTTTGTGATGCTGCAAATGTGGAAATGAGAATTGTCATGTGAAGGTGTATTCCTTGACCTTGAAAGTCATGTTTGCAATGAGTAAGTATTACTGTCCTGAATTCATGCATAATGTAACTTTGTTTACTTAGGACTGATGTCATTATAACTTGTGTTTGCAAAGTTGTGAACCTGTTGAATTGCTTTTGTACTTGATGAACTCATAATTATGTGACAACACACCTTGAATCAATTCCATTGATCCAAGGTATGCTTCAACCTTCTTTATTGTCGTCTTGTCGGTTGACTTTCCAATAAAATAAAGTCTGGAACCGAAGCTGGAGATTGTGGTAAATTTTAAAGAACCTGGTTACAAGTATAGTTACTTGGCCTCATGCGCTAACGGTAAGGTTTGATTTCCAGGATACATATGAGTCAGAATGCGGAAAGTGTAAGATAGAAGAAGGTTTGATACAAAGATATCAAGGCATATATTTAGCATTGGACGAAATGTCTTGCACTATACCGGTTTTAAGCCTCAGGTGGTAAAATCTACTAGGAACTTGTTATGGAAATTGATAAGGGTTATGTGTTAACCTAGGAAATAATATTTTATCCTATATGGATTTTAATTTAAAAGGGTTTGTAAACTAACCTAAGGTGGATCCTAAGGACCTACGACCTAGAAGGAAACCTAACTATTTAAATTGTGACCTAAACTATTGCTAGTCCTAAAAGGGACCTAAGGATACACGTCAAGTGGGAGGATAAGGGGGAAGGTTTAAACTTAAATGAAGGACTTTAATTGCAGTCCTTGTAGTTTTAAACGCCAAGTTTGGCGGGAGCAAAAGAAGTTAGAGGCTTCTAACTAACAATACAACTAAATTTGAATTACATGTAAATTTATAAGAAAGAACTCGCCAAATCTGAGTCGGCGGTGGCGTGGAGAAAGAGGGAGAAAATGCATTCAATGCATTTATTGGCCTTGGTTTTGGCAACCAACCCGCTAGGAAAGAGGAAAGAGGATTTTTGTGAGCTATTGTTTTCATTTGGGTTTCAGGTTTTCTCTTTCTACATTTTGTTGCTCTTTCGAGCCTGCAAGTTTGTTTTCCGGCCATTGTTGTTTCGACCGCCTCCGGGTGGTTTCTGGGCTTGTGTAAACGAGGAAACAGTTTCAAGCCTACAATTTTGTTTTCCGGCCATTGTTGTTTGACCGCCTCAGTGGTTTCGGGCTGTGTAAATGAGGAATTAGTTGAGAGAACTGGTGAATAACGTTGTTTGGAGGAAGAAACTTTGGAGAAGCTCGGTTGTGACCTTCCACGAGCTAACAAGAAATTATACAGGCATGTTAGGCTCTTTTCTTTAAATAGTTTTCTCTTCATTGAGCATCTTCATTAAAAGAACTCTACTCTTATAAATGTGTGTTCTTGTGAAAATATGTTGATATGTTTAATGTGATCTTTTGCTTGAGTTGTCGTTTGAAAACAAATGCGATTTGGGTATTTTCTTGATGCATACATGAGTAAATGTGTGATCCTCGTTGAAATACTAGCCCGAACATGGATTTTGTCTCTGATTTGATTTGATTTGAAAGTGATGGGTATACGAGTTTTGTTGTCTTTTGTGGGTTTGGAACTCGCTGAGAGTGACATTGATGTGTATATTGTTTTCAGAGTTTTGTGTGTTCTCAAAGGGATATGGAGTTCATGTGAATGCTTTGACATGAATTTTTGCGTGAACTGTTCTTCCTTGTTTGTATTACGGTGTATGGTGTGATGTCAATTCTTTTAGGAGCAATAGATTTATTGCATTGTCTTTACATTTGCATGATCTAAAACGATACAATGTTCCTCCTATTTTGTTTTTGGTACCCATGAATGATTATTTAGAAATAAATTCTTATCGAACCTGGAACAGAGTAACCTGGTTATCTGATGGATTGGGTAGAGCATACAATTTTTATTTCTTCTTTGAACTCAATGATGAATATATATAACTCGTGGATTTAAACTTCTTCGTTGTTTTCATTGAAACTGAACCTGAGTAGATTCCTTACTCTTGTGATTGAAAAATGATTTCTTTATTTATTACAATGAAATCGGGATCATGTTGCTTTCTTTGTATACTCTTACTCGTTTTATACCTGGGATAGATATGTCTATTTTCAGTGTATATAACTAATGGAAACGATTGCAATTGAAAGTTCTATTATTATTGTTACTTGCGGTTCAGATGCAAAATGAATTCTTGAATGCTTTCCTTGAATAATAGTTAGCAAGTTATTAAGATTATAATGATCGGCATGGGAAGAAATATCCTACTCGATAATAGGCCTGCACGTCATAGTTTTATGCTCGGCTATGTTTGGAAAAGAAGTAATGGGAATTTCTATTTTGTTTGGATTATCGAGTTATATATTACTTTTCTTGACTGTTATCTCTAGTTGATATCCTTCCCTGCATAGGGTTGACTAGTTCGGTCAAGGTAACTGGAAGAGATTATAGAATAGTTCACTGAGAAAAATATACTTCTTTTCTTGTTTCCTTTTCTTTTGATATTGGAACAACTGGCGACTACCTTCGGGTGTAAGTAATTACAAATTACCTACTGTTTTCTCTCTCTGAATTGGATGAGTACTATGTTGTTGGTTGAATTCTGAAAAGTGACATAGGTTGTTGTCATGATGTATGACTGTCCTTCTCTTCTGCATTTGATTTGGTTGAAATCAAGTGAGTAGTATAAAGGTGAAGGAGTTCTGTTTAAATTTCTAGTCAATTCATTATATGAATCCCATTTATAATGATGGAATGGGATTGACAGTGATTGCATTCAAACAGTAATATATATATCAGTTCTTATAAATGCTTCTAATCTGAGATTATTTAGAGAAAATATTCTTTGTAATATTTGTCTAAATCTGGAATAAACTCTTTTCGTTTTTAAAGGAAATAGTTAAGGAAATGGTGATATATCATTGCGTGTTTGCTGTAATTATTTTGAGGAGTTATTAGTTAATAGCATTGTCTGATTTTGATGCTATTTATTGAGACTTGGTTGTTTAAATGGTTCATCCTTATCGGTACTTAACTCTTACGTGATGTCCATCTCAATTATGGGATGTTTCATAAAAGTAGAGTTCTTTTATTGAGACAGTTAGTCAAGAGCACTTCATTTTAATGATAAGTGCTTAACATGCTCAGTTCGATGAACTGACCCGTGCTAGTAAATTTTGCAGATGGATTCCGTGAGTAATAATGAAGACATGTTGTTTTATGATGCTTCTTTTGATTAACTAAAGGATGGATCTTTTCTGATATTTTATTATTCTTCTCGAAGGAAATGGAAAAAGGAAAAGTTGTATTCTTCTTCTTTTTGAGTTATCAATGTTGATTGGCATGAATGAAGTCCATTGTTTGGACTTGCAAAATGTGTAAATTTTACCTTAAGGAATGAGAGAAGGGAATGGTGTGTTATTTTAAATGTTGTACCATTATTGAATTATTGAAATATAATCGAGAACATATTCTTATTCGTTGAATTTGTACTTATTCAAAGGATGACTGTTAGATTTAAAAGGACATAACGTCTATTCTCCACTTGAATACAACTTTTACTTGTTGGAATGTGCAATTGCTTAATACTTAGGTCAATATGGGCTTTTAAATTGACATTAGTAAAAGAGTAAGATACATATGAACTCTTGTATAAATGAAATACAGAATTGGATTCTAAACTAATGAATACTAAGGAAAGGAAAAATGAATTATGTATTCAGATTTTGTTAATACTCCTTGGGGTATCTTACCCAAAGGATATTTGGAAGGAGAAATCATATCTGCTCTTAACAAACCTTAAGGTAAAGAAAGGTAATTGTAAATAAATGAATACATTCATTTGGGAAATAGACCTCATTCAAATGACGTCTATTGTAAAAGGAACCTGAATTTAAAATCAGTTGCGAATGAACTTGATTAAGCTTAGTAAGTTAATCTTACTACGTTAAGCTCTAGTGGACTATAAGTCTGAAGCTTTAATTAATGAACTAAGAAAGGAATATGCAATCCTTCGGTATGGAGGAGTGAATGCATATTAAGGTACGAGAAATTTCAAGTCATTCATAGCGATGCAACTGTAATGAACTATGAGGTTAGAGGATCAACAAGGTTGCTGAAACTTATTCTTAAAAATATTTAAGATAAGAATCTAATCAAACTTTTAGCTGGATGTGTAACCCTAGATGGGAGGATTCCGTAGGATGTTGGCACACACTAGCTGCAATAAGGTGTCTTCATGAAGGTTGGGCCTTCATGACGACACAATGTTATAGCTGACATGTTGCAACACCCTTCCGAATCGAATCATCGAGGTTTACATAAGCTTGGACTTGGCCTCAGTTTTACTTTGGACCAAGTTAGGAATGTGACCTTGTATACGGAGTGACTCACGAAGACTAAAGGTAACTAGACACATGTAGTTGACTAGGGTCGACAAGGTATGTCTACGTACCTTTAATCATCACGAGTGCCTTTCTATATTCTTTCATATTGCTATCTTGGGTTAAAGTTCAACCTTGGACAAGAGGACTGATGTGAAGTCGAAAAGACCATTCTAAGTAACAGATGAAGTGGGGTGAAGGACATATTCCAATTGATGAGTATGTCGTCTAGGAATATGATCATGCTAAGCATGTGAAAAACTTTGGCCAAAGTATCACAAGCTGCTGGTTGCGTTGTCCTAAATCACCTAGTTTAAGAAGTAGGATTTCAGATGAATATCGGTAACAAATATTCAGATAGGCCTCTTAAATGGAGCACTTCAATAACTGAAAAGGTAAAGAGAACCAAGTATACTTAGTATACAATGCATGGATTAACATGAAGGATCGGTAAGTAGCCGAGTCATGAAATGAGAGATTGATGAAACTCCGAGCCATGAAATGGGAGATCGGTAGTTCTTCGAGTCATTACAACAAGTATATGGTTATCTGTTATATGATTGAATGGCATGGAATGTGTGTTCCATATTATGAATATGTGAATAGAGAACATTGGTTTTAAAAGCATTGTGTGTTCTAAATTACGTCATTTAGAACAGAGAACAATTATTAAAACTTGAACATGTGTTTTGAATTACGTAATTCAGAGCAGAGAACGTTATCAAATTTTTTTCCCTTGTTCTAATGACTTAAAATGGGAATGTTACAAAAACAATTTATAGGATTTTCAAGGTGTTTATGGGGTTCTTAATGCTAGAAATCATGCTTCGGAATGACTATCTCCAAATGATTATCGTCAAGACCTCTAAAGATTGTCACATTTGTGTTTTGTGTTTAAATTCTTATCGAATAAGACATAGATAAAATTCTCATTTGGTTTAAGGCTTAAAAGGGTGTTTGAATGAAGGTTAGATGACTATTATCTTTGTGCTATAAGAGGCTAGAGGTGGTTACTCTAAGAAATAAGTCTAAGAGCTAAGGATAAGAAGAGTCATTAGAACAAGGTTGAAGAAGATCATAAAGATCTAGTAAAGGATGCAAAGGACATGGTTCTCACAGAGTTAGGGCATGATGAATATATAGGATATGAGCTTGAAAACCATCCATTATACCCGCACGCTAGAATAACATCATTCTTAAGGAAAACTAGAGATAAGGAGGTAGGTAAGTATATAATAGTCATGAATAAATGATTATACATACCAATTCTTGCATATACACCGAGATAGTTTGAATGATGAAGGCATGTAAGAAATAATGTTCTTGCATTGATGATTGAATGTAGGCACTGGGGTTAAATACGTATCAAGGAGGTTGTAAAGACATAATGATCAACCTTACACATGAAGGAGGCAATTTCTACAAACCCAAGGTGAATCAATACATGAGTGTAACTTCTTGATAAGAGGATTGACAACATCTTTCATATCATGCCAAGTAAGTATATAATCTCTACTGAGGTCGTACATATGTATATGTTCTTGGGTAGATAGGACTGTGGGTGCTTATCAAGTGAGAGAATCATTGTTTGTATACTTGTAAAAGGTATATAAGCTCAATTCAAAGTTACCTCTTGATTGTAACTCCTAAACACCATGATCTAAGAGGAATTATGATCTCTATACACATGTTCTACACGATTTAACCATATGAGACAAGAATATTCATCTTCTAACTAAAGGACTGTGGGTATTGAGGTAAAATATAGCATGAATTTCATGAGTTGAGCTAAGAATGACACCAATATTAGTGTATATTTATATTAGCAATTTGCAAGATATAACCATAAGATTATGTGCTAAATAGAATAAGACAAAAGAGAAGAGATTGGTTTAGCTATTTTGTTAGTTTAAAATCTTATTGGGTTGTGGTAGAATTATGAAATGACTGGAAATGATCCTTAGATGCTTTATTTATGGTTTTGGAGGTGCGGGATGAGTAGGGACAACTTTTTTGTTTATGTACGGAACCATTTAGCATCTCCACACCTGTTTATATGTGTAAACAAGAGAGAAACAAATAAATGGAAGAAAAAATACAACAAATGTAACCCCGACCCCTCCTTCGTGTCTCCTTGTAACCTATGATGAGATGGATGCAATGTGGAATGAAATACCAAGCTTGTTGAATCTCTATGATTGATTGAATGTGTATGATCCAAATATGAATATGAATGGAAGTGTATTTGTGCTACGACCAATGAGGATGAATGATGTGTTTGATTATGAGATCCTTGATCAAATGGACAACATAATGGTGTGTGTAATTGAGTGGAAATTTGACAGAGTAACACTGCAAATGCCTTGAGCTTCCAAAGATGGAATTGTGAGGAGATGAGCCTCTTATTAATTTAGCTTCCTCTTTTGTAGCTTTCTAGAACTTGAGTGAGTGAGCTAGTGAAGTGGAGATAATTGGAAGGTGAGTGGATATTTAAATTTTATTTTTTTAAATAGCTAATTAAATTAGCTAAGGAGTATAAGTGTATGTTTTATGTATGATATAATTAATTAATTAATTCTAGTGGGATGTGGATGAATATAATTAATTCTAATGGGATGTGGATGAATATAATTAATTCTAATGAGATGTGGAAAGAGTAGTGTGTATTTTTAGGGTGTCTACATTTCCCCTCTTTAAAGTGTTATTACAAAGTAATAACATTTTAAAGATAATAGACACATGTAGATTAATGAGCAGATGATAGGGAAGTGTGGCGGACTACCTGATTTTCCCCAATGAAGCATTTGGATGCCCCAACGAGTCTAGATTATGCTAAAGGAGTACCCTCTCGAGGGATGGATGATGCGAAAAAGTGGTGGACAATCACTTTATATGAAGGAAAAGAAATTTATGCAATAGAGATAGGTCAAAAAGTCTCGTAAAAGGAGAAACAGAGGGCCAAAGGCTAAAAGTAGGAGTTACAGATCGGTATTAGGGTTTGTGTAAGGCTTTAATAGGAGAAATTTTTAATGTTATTCTCCAACCTGATCGCTTCCTCGATGGTTTACACACCACTACAGATGGTGTGATCCTGCTTTATTCAAGTTCGATCCAATGCAAATAGAAAAAAATGAGATAGAATGCATGTTTGATCACTAGAGGACTATGCTTGCTTTGTGAAAACCGCTATGTAAAATGTGTTGATATGAGAAAAATGTTGTAACTACCCCCTGGTCATAAGTGCCCAGGAAGGTTCAATGGTGCCCAAGTTCTCATGTCTGTATCTGGGTGCTGACATCTATATTGTGTTGTGGACCCAAGTTAGATTCTAAGCCTTTTATGTGAGTCAAAACCGTGTTGTTCTTGTGATGTGCAAGTGTGAATCGTGGATCAGAGTATACAATGAATGGGGTGAATGATTCACCCAATGTATGCCCCCTCATTTGAGGTGCATGTGATGTCACTAGGAGGATGCAGCCTAGAGGAGAGGACCAGACGCTGATATGAAGTTGATACTCTGTAGGGGGAATGTGCTTGGTAAAAACCAAGGCACATGTAAACAAAGTGGTTGAAAAACATATGTTAGTGCAAACAAGATAAATACACATATAGAAGACAATGTGTAATCTAGCAAGCAAGAAGAAAATGTAGACTATGGAAAGTGGGTTGCAAATATGGGACACTGCGCACAATGTCACAAGACAATCGGGGCCAAAGAAGCCAAAAGAATACAAGTAATGAACAAGAAAGACATAGGAAAAGACCATAAACAATGTCAAACAAAGAGTAATTGACAACCATGGTGGCAAGTAGTTCCTACAAGGAAAATGTTGCACATGAAGCACCCATTAGTTTTTTAGAAATATTAAAAGTATGTCAAGACGTGTATATATCGATAGAGTAATGTGCTAGGAAGAATATGAATTAGTACAAAATGAAATAATAACACATGTATTATGTACACAAGTAGATGCCCAAGGATCCTCAATGGGACTAGTAAGAGGTACAATGCCAAGCATCCATGATACGTGTATCGATCTATGTAAAGTTTCCATTCACAACTAGAAGGCAAGTGAATGCACTTGTGTATATAGAAAAGATAATGACATAAAAAGTATCTGACTAACATAATAAGAAAAGTGTACATGTAAGCATAAGTAAGAAAGAGTAAATGCAACCAAGATATGCAAGTATGATGTGAGTGATAATGGAATGGAATGCAAAGTGAATGTGATAGAGCAATGTGCTCTCAAGTGAATGTGAATGAGTATGCATGAGATGAGGTTCATCTATAAAATACCCCTTGACAATCAAGAATGAACCATAGAACAAGAGTGCATCATCGGGAAATAGTTTGAACATGTGTGCTAGAAAGATATGATCAAAAATCATAGAGTGTAGAGAGTGAGTGAGTGTGGTGAGATTCATTTCATATTTAGACCCTCAATAGTCGAGTATGAATCATGGAACTAGAGTGTGTTATCGGGAAGTGGTTTGAATTATGCACATTAGAAAGATATGATCGATAAAGTGGAGAGCTTAGAGCATGAGTGAGTGTTGTGACGTTCATTTCATACTTAGACCCTCGTAGTCGAGTATGAATCGTAGAACTAGAGTGTTTCATAGGGAAGTGTGTTGTGTGATAATTAGAAAAATGAGTTGTGAATGAGCCGAGTGTGATTGTCTTGTGTGTATGATGTGAGGTTCATAAATGTAGTGAGCCCTTAATAGTCAAGTGTGAATCGTAGCACTAGAGTGCATCATCAAGAAATGATGATACAATTGTATCAAGATGCGTGCAAAAGACTAGATCCGAAGTGTAGAGTGGAAAAGTATAAATGTAAGGCACTTAATGATGCTAGGAAGGGGAGGGATAAACATGATGCTCCCCCAAATGTAATATGTATAGGAGAATCAAGTAACATCATCTAGAAGATCATCATTTTCATGGTCAAAGCTAAATGGTGATTCATCGGAGACTTGGTAAGTAATAATATGTGGTTGATCAAGTAAGGATCCATTGTAGCATAGATTGTACATGCCCATCACATATTATTTGTCGGTGAAAGGTGGTTGTGGACATCCATGTGCATACCAACGAGTAAGATTTTGTGCATAACTGAGAAATGAATCATTGTAAATAGAAATATGGCCAAAAGGCATGTGAAATGTGATTTCAAGTATGATTAAGGTCCAAAGTGCCCCCAATGTGGTCAATCCAAGACTGCCCAAGTGTGAGTAGAGAAGTGAGTGCAACAAAGATTGATATATAAAAGAAACAAAGACCATATGTAGCTGTAATATGAACATATCCATGATAGAGATGAGACAAATGAGGTGGGGGTAAGATAGTATCGAGTGTAAACCCAAGCTGAGTCAAGCCATCGTGTGTAAAAATAGTGTCAAAGTGATTGGGATCTAATGGAATGTGATGCCAATAAGAGTTATTCATGAAGATAGTGCATGTGAAAGGAGGAAGCGCAGATGCGGGCTCCCCATGAGAAGATGAAATAGGTGGTATAAAATCCAATCTATGGGAAAACCCCCAATAAAGTAACATAGAATAGTAGAAGGAGGGGGTTGCTTGAATTGATATTCACCAAGGCCAACATAAATGAAAGTATCATTGAAGTATGAGTCAACTGTCTCAATAGGAGTAAAATTAAGATTGAATTTTTTTCATCGGTGAGATCAATGGTACCAATCTATTCATCAAAATCTTGGTGCTAGCATTTTCTTATGAATAACAAAAGATTGAGGATATTGGTAGGAGATGAGCCAAATGGATGAATGAGAGGAGTGTCAATAGGCAGAGCGTATGTTTAGTGGAGCAGTAAACAAGTGATGGGTGAAATGATACCAATAGTATGAGTGGAAACATATAGAATGCTTGCGGTGGTGAAAGGAGGTTGTGCAACACTAGATTGACCAATATCATATGTACCAATATTACTATATGGAATAGGCTACAATGGAGGAATAGGCATAAAGCAAGAATAAGGTCTATGCGGTAGAATTTAGATGGATTAAGATCGACATCAATATTATGTTCATATTCATCATGCAAGAATTTAACACAATGATGAACAATAGATGGGACATCATGCATTACATGAATCCAAGGTCTACCCAACAAGAGATTAAACTGAAACAAGGCATCGATAACAAATAATATTGTAGGAACAATCTTAGGCCCAACTTATATAGGTAATGTGATAGTGCCTAGACATGTGTGAGTAGTGGAATCATAGCCATAAATAAGAGTGGAATTTTTAGCAATGAGATTATCAAGTAATGTCGATTTTATTTAAAAGGGAGTGAGCACATAAATTAACAACGGATCCATTGTCAATGAGCACTCACTTGATACAAATGGTGCCAATGATAGTAGTGATAAGTAGAGGCACACATGGATTATCAACAACAGATGGCGATATGTCCTCATCACTAAATGATATAGCACGTGGTATATTTTTGAGAGATTGAATGAGGTGTGTGAAGGCCACCGAATAATTATTTCTTTTAATGTGGATAAAAAAGGGGAACTTCTAATGCATGTCGAGAATCGGGTGCATTGTGAAATAAGTTAGAGAGAGTATTTTGGCCAGTGTATTCTTAAGTTGCTCGATAATATCATAGCCTTTAGAAGTGGTAGGAGGAGCCATAAAAGTGATAGGTGGTGGGATAGAAATGGGTTGAGCTGTAGGAGGACGAGTGTGGTGAGTAGTGACTACATTAATAGTTGGATTAGCCATATGTGTAATAAAGCGAGGAGGATGTTGAGTACAAACTTGCATAAAATTAGAAACCTTAGTTGGGGTGAAAGATGGATGAGAATATTGATCCATGACTTGAGAAGAAGAATATATACTCAGAAGGTAGGGTTTAAACTTCTAGGTTCACCAAATGATTTAACAAATATGGAAATTTGTGAAACCTTAATTGCAGAGTCACAACACAATAGATAAACAATAAATTACATATCTAACCTAAGAAATAAGCTAGAAAAATATGAAACCCTAAGTGCAAGAGAGGGAATGAGAGAATTAGCTAATTTCACAATGATTTTGAAGATGTTCCGAGATGGAAAACTGATGGAACATGAGGACATACTCTTGCAACAGAGATCAGAAAAATGTAGAAATGTTGGGACTAGGGTGACTAGACTAGGTCAGGGGTGCCGAGGCACCATAGAACTTTTGTAGGCACCTGTGACTACATAGAACCTTAGAAAATAATTTTTGTAATGCACAAGATGTTCGTTATTGGTCCCTAGAAGATCGTTGAAGTCACTTATAACCTACAAAATAAATGACCTCCTGCAAAACCCAAAAACACATCAAATATTAAAAATGCAAATGGGGAGTCAGAATGACCCTGATGGTCGCCCAACAAAGTGAACTTACAATCAAGCACTATAATACATCTTAGAATCCATGTAGTTCTAAGCACACGTGTGTAAAATTGTGCCTTAGGTGGCTCTTGTGAAAGATGCACTTGATAGTGAGCAATAACTATATGTAGCAATGTAAATAGATGTGTGGATGTCAAAATGAACTTCCCCTCCTATGAAGTGTATGCAGAAAAATGTAGTCCCTTATCCCTTGAATGAAGCTAGATGGATGCTTTGATGCTCTTAGAATGCCTTTGGATGCAACCTTAAGTGATTGTACACACCCAAATTTGCACATGCTACATTGTAAGAAAATGGTTCAAAATCCCCAATGACGATTCATGTCTTTTATAAAGGTGTTCAAGCTCCTTAACCTCTCAAAAACTTATATTTGTAGCATGGTTTACCTTAATTAGCCATTTCTGATTTTTCTGCAGCCTTCCGCATCAATTTTCCCTTAGTTTTGACCTATAGTTATATAAACTGCCCGCCTCGCTCGGGCGGTAGTTTTGTAACCGCTGCCATGCATTGTGGTGGCGATCATGTGCGAATTTTGTAGAAATCTTCATTTGTGAATTGGATGCATGTTGCTTCACTTCAATTCACTTTTAGAACATTTTTCTTAATCATTTTAGCTGATTTCAAGCTTGATTGACTTGTAGCAATTTTCTCTTTCACTTGTGATTTCTAATTGATTGTTTAATTACCCCTTCATGTGTTGATGTGGCACCCCATTACTACCAAGTGTGATAGTGCACTACCCAACCAACCTTCTATAAAACCATCACTTCTTTTGAAGAAAATGGCCAAAGATTATTTGTGTATCTTGCTTAGTTGAGCTGCCACAATCTTGCTAGAAATTACATAGCCAAGCTTTGTTCTCTTGCATTGTCTCTCTTTTGCCTACATTACAACCAGACTGCCATCAAGATACCATTGCTCTAAGACATTCTAATTGTCTCTTCCTTTGCATTCCTAACTCCCCTGGATTCAAGTGGACATAAAAGATAATTAACGACAAATGAGGGGAAAAAGTGATACCACAATCGGCATTGCGCTTGCCTCTGCACTGTAATTCCAGGTTGGGGTTGTTATTGAGTTTCTTCCTTTCTTTATTTATTTTTAAACGTATGCACATATATCAAATAGAGTACATTTTTTTTTATTGCAAATAGTTAGATTCATTTCCAATAAGCTTTTCACATCTTCTATAGAAGTTTCTGGTGATAGATCCTTCCCTTCCTATCCCTATGGATTTGTGAGGGAAGAATATCTGGAGGAAGCTTGCTATATCACCATAGATAATAAATTTGTTGCAAATTGTGGTTTCCCTTAAATCCTCACATATTCTATCTAGAAGTTACAGGGGAAGAAAAGCTTCTGAAGCTTTAAATCTTCTCGTGTCTTTGAGATAGAAGAAGATTTAATAATCCACAACTATAAATTGGAAAAATCTTTGTTTTGATTAGAATAGATTTAATACACTATTGCATAGATAAATAACTACATCCAATTATTTATTTGTATAGGATTTGTTAATTAGGATTAGAAGCTTTAATTTTTATATTGGAAAAATATAAAAGTTCCAGAAAAGCACAAAAAGATTTCTTTTAATTAGATTAATTTCTTTGCATTGCTTTATCTCTTTTATATTGGAAAAATACAAAAACATAGTGTAGCTTTATTTTCTTAGATTATCTTGTCATTTATTTTAGTAGATTAAATGCATACATGACCATTAATGGACCACAACAAGAACAAATATACGGTAGTGATCCACGGGTCCCCCCAATAGAACATTCCTAAATTGCTTACGAACATAGATACTGGACTTCATATGCTTGTTCTCAAAACACCATCATGGTATTTTGACTAAATTACACAACTGAACGTATTAAACACCAAAGCTGATAAGGCTTATGAATATTGGACTATCCACGGAAACAGAGCCTAGATTCTACGTATGACCATACAAGGACCATGACTAGAGAGAGTTTACAGGTTGTGATCCAATGGTCCCACAACCGAACGGGCCCAAAACCAATTAGATTTAGACGCCGGATTACATACACTTGTCTTTAGAACACCCCGCTTGTGCCAAACATCATTAGACAGTTGAACATTCTAAACAAAGAAGCTCATCGAGCCCTCATGTTCTGGATGAACCAACTAACCGCCCATAGAGCCAGTGGAACCACACCTCTCTCATTTATTCCATGACCTTGTCTGGAAATCATTACGAGGCACTCGATTGGTTTTCCACGTATCCCAAAACTGTTAGAAAGGATTTCAATGAGAGCTCGATATTGATTAGAGTCTTCGTGTGGCTATTCTTTTGATCCATCCATTAGACCCATTCAGGTTAGAAGGGCCTTTCTTGCCCTTGATGAGAAGATCCCGATATTGCGTGTCGAGGACATTATTTTTCCTTGATAACTTGTTCATCCCATTCCCACATATTTTCATCCACATATCACATATTCACTATATTTCGCTACCCATAGCCATCCACTCATTCTACATCGGTTTTCCAGACATGACCTCAAGAGGTTGATTGTTTCTTGAAGATCGCGTGTCAATTTTCATTCGTACAAATTGGTGAACCCGACATGAAGAGATAGTCTCTTTTTGTTTCCATTTATTTCATCCATCTTCTCCCTCTCCCATTATTCTGCAGGTATTTATATACCCTCGAATATGTCAGATAGGACTACGATATGCCCATTCTGGGTCTAGAAGCTTATTACCACCAAATCAACATACCATAGTCACCCTCATTATCAGGGTGGGATGAAAATTATTCTTCCAATCTACCTTCACCTTACACTCCTCTTCCTCAAGGTGCAAACAATGGATCATCTATTAGGATTGAGGAGATTGATCAACCTGAATTCTCCAATTCAAACAATATGACTTTCATTAGAGAATAAGGTTTCGGCTTTGCAGGTCTTATCCAAACCTCAAATCAACATGTAAACCGATCCCTTCACTTCCTACCTATCCTTTCATGATGATCTCGTGACACTCTTCACTCAAATCCAAGATCATTTCAATAGCATAGACCAATCTCTGGATAAGATACAAGGATATGTTGATGTCTTACTTCAGAATAACACCTCTACCCCTCCCATAATAGAAAACATTTCTAATGAGGGGTGGCCAAAAAATGAACAATTCATAGCAGGATATCACACTCCTTTGCAACCTAACAAGGTTCAACAACACGTGCTAAAACATAACACCATACCATCATTAGGAAAGGTCATCTCGACATTGGTGGACAGGGTTAGAGAATTGGAAATTTCCCAGCTACTCATGCCTCATCTTCTCTTTCGGGAAAGGAAAGATTCTCCATCATCCGCATAACTTTAGCCAAGTACCTACTACACCAAATCCTCATCCAGTTTACACGGAATTCCTATCCTTGGATATCTCTTCACCTGGATCGGGCATGTTGGGTATGCCCCTCACACCTCGTATGGATACCCCCAATAGGAAGCAACTGGAAGTGCGTTCTCAAAACTTGTCCCAACTAGAAATATGAAGTTCCTGGTTTCGTGCCTCGGTCCATACGAGAGTAACGTTCTCATTATGTACACATTTATTCTAAATCGCCGCAGGGGGAAATGTATTTTTTTATTGGTTCATATGCTCAACCATATGGGATGCCTTATGCCTTTACAAATGTTTACCAGTCACGGGGTTGTCAGGTAGATTCCTACACATTGGGAACATATGCCGAATATTTGAAAGAGCCCTTGGAATTTACTATATGAAGTATAATGCTTCCACAAACTTTTCTTGATCTTCCAAAATTTAAAGGGGAGGGAGATTCAAATGCGTATATAAAAGAATATGCAACTTTCATTCGAGAGTTTCTCCCATGGGATGTAGTTGTGGAAAAAAATTTCCCTAAGAATCTCGAATGAATCACTTTTGATTGGTATTAAAGGATACCTGAAGCCTCCATACACTCCTTTAAGAAACTTGTATCGGAGTTCATTAAGACATTTTACATGAACAAGTTGCTAAGAACAAGAATCAAGGAATTCCTCCACATAAAGTAAGAGCATAACAAATCTATTGCTCACTTCATTTAGAGATGGCGATGACAGTCCTTTACTCTTCGGTGAGTGCTCCAAATATGGATCAGATAGAGATTTACAATCTATTCCTTCATTCCCTTAACCACGACATAAAGGAAGAAGTCCGTAAGCTCCCACTTAGGAGCTACAAAGGTACTTAGAGGATGCTCTCTGCATCGATCAAGAGGTAACATATAGTGGTCAAACGACCTATAGATCAAATGTGAGACTGATCACTCCCTCATAAAACAATTCAAATCACGATGGGTGTTATTATTCCCTTCATTTAATTAACTCATGGTTGATGTCATATTAAAACTAGGGGTGTGTCTGAAGCTATATGCAACAAGTGAAGTCTCAAAGCGAGCTAGTAATTGACTATAGATAATTATTATTTTTATTTTTTGGGGGGCTTTAAAGTGTCTTAAGATTTCTTGGCCAAATCCTTATTAAAGCTAAACTATAAGAAACTTGCTGAAATAAACACACATTGCTGAAATGAACAAATCTTGTAGAATTGAACACACTGTTGGAAATAAACACACTTTACAGAATTAAACACGCTATTGGAAATAAACACACTTTGAAAATGTTGTTTAAAATTCTTGTAAGGAAATAAGAATGTAACTATAACACCTGCATGGACAATAAATAACTCCACAAAACATATTTTAATTGATGAATCAAAAGTACTTTTGAATTTCCAAATAACATATTTATACAAATTACTTGAAAATATAAATACCAATGAAAGAGAATATCCTTCTTCTTGGAGGAGTGGGCCCTTGCTCCACCTTGAATCAGGAGTTAACACAATATGTTTCTCTCAAAATAAAATGGCTATTCTTATTATTGAATTGTTTAGTCTTACAAAAACTTAACTCCTCATTTTACATCTATCTTCAGTTCTCTATATATATTTCTCATCTAAAGATGTATTTACAATCACAAGTGTTCAACAAGTGTCTTCCTACCTACAGATTTTAGTGAAAATTAAATATTGTCCAAAGAGATATAAAATTTAGAAAACTAGCTGGATATACTATTGTTGGTCTTACATATGTATTTTCGAGTATGAAGAACTAGAAAACTGTTGGTTTATTTCTGATTGGAAGGCCCATTCTTTTCTCCACAACTGAATTTTGATAGAATAAGGAGATTCCCATTGATTCCAGAACTCTGGAGAAGTTCCAGAACCAAAGAGAAACCTTCCGGAACTAACTGCTAAAGTTCTGGAGCTAAGTGATGAAGTTCTGGAGCTAAGTGATAGATTTTCGAGCTAAGTGATAGAGTTCGAAGCTAAGCCGCATTTTGGCCATCTTCCTCGAAAAGGTGTTGGTTACTTCATAATTTGCTTATCCTGACCAAATATGACCTGTTTATTTCAAAAACTGAATTTCCATGCAATTTGTTAGGAATTATAGAGTTTTAGACATTTGAACTAAATCAAACAAAAGATGGAAAATTACATCCTAACTTATATTTAGATCAAACAAAAGTTATGAAATGCAGACAAACTTGATTAAAAGGGGAGTAAAAAGAGAGTATTTATTGCACATTGATGAGACATATTTTAGCCTCATCAATTACCCCAAAATTCCAATAACAATTAAGGACCTAAGGTCATTAATAAGAACCATGTTGTTATAACGAATGACGTCACTAATCAAGCTAAAAATCCTAATGTTGTTAACACTTCTAACACAAACAATGTCAATAAAAATGTGAATAGAAACAATCAAAGGAGTAACAATTTTAATTCTTCCATCAACACGGTAGATTTCAATCGTCATCCACCTCCATAATGGTCAGGCCCAAGGCCCTAATCAATACCCTAACATATATCAAAATCAATATCAAAACCAAGGGAAAAGGCCTCCAAAATTTAACTATAACAACCACAACAGTTAAACAACAATCGAAACTTTGGACCGCAATGTAACAAAATCCAAAGACCTTGGGATTATGATCCCGACCTTTATTGTGGCTTCCATAGGGTCCAAGTACATGATGCCGAACTTTCCATGCCCGTAAAAAGTTTATACATCACCTACCAGAGAACCAAAGTCAACTCTTCATTGAGATGTTTTTGGAAAATCCTATGGCACCAATGCAAAATACTTACATGGGATTTGTTTCCCCTCAAAAAATCATCTTAGGATCTTTAGTGACCCCTTTCCTACGTGTCATCTGGATAATGGAAAATTAAATCCCTAGGTTACAAATAAGGGTAACCCAGTGGGAAACAATGACCACGAAGCTTCCACTTCTTCAAACCCACTGGTGGCACCTCTCTGTTGGACGGTCGACAACAAACTAAGATCACGGGTCTTGTTAAATTGGATATCGAACCTAAAATTAACGCAGCCACAAAAACCCAGTGATTACTTGACATAGCCTATTCCCATCCACCCATCTATCTTAGATGAAAATCCAATACTTCGAGGTTGGTAGGGGCATATGATTTGATTACATAATTAATCAGACCTTTTCTCACATATCCTTCTTGGACTTATTAAAGAACTCCCCTACTCATCGAGTTGCTTTGTGAGAAGCGTTGGCTCTTGGTCACTTGATACATGTTACCCCTCCACTAGAAGCACATATCAACCACATAGACTTTAAAGTCTATCCTCCTGGGTAACGTAAAAGAGATGTTGGATTCGTCTTCAACATCAGTAAGATTCCCACCAATGCCGAGATGACACGTAGAGGTGATATAGCATTGCATTTATAGGTATGGATCTATAATAATAGCATTAAAAACACAATGGTTGATGATGAGGTAGATGTGAATATTGTCCCCTTTTCATTCCTTTAAAAGTTAGGCTATGGGGAAACCAACTCTTCCTCAACTATAAATATGCTAAGAGGCTACGCCAGTCTCAAAGCAACGTCCATAGGGACCACAAGTGTTACCGAGTTACTCTTGGGCCCAAGATGGTTCTAACCAAGTTTTATATTATAGATAGGGAAACCAATTATAACATGATTCTTGGTTGACCTTGGATCCATCACATGAAGGCAATCCCTTCCATACTATTCCAGGAAGTCAGATTCCTACATTTGGGGAAAGTATTTGTTGCTCAATGTGACCCAAAACCTTTTGATATTCACCTAGAAAACTTAAGAAGAAACTGGGATACATACTAAGTTTGAGCTCCCCGCAAATCAACCTGAGCAAGCCTAAAGATACAATGCTAGAGTCAAAGTTGATTCCCATAATGGAATTAGAAACTACTAGTTTAATTGAAGGGGTTATTGTAGTCAAATATGAAACTACTATTGTTGAGATAGTAGCAATAGAGAAAATGACTACGATTCTCGAGTTATTGGAGAATGATTTACCTATTCTCCTTCTTTTTGACTCCTTGAGCATATGACATGCTTTAGGATTTGAGTCTCTTCCAGTTGAATAAATTTGTATGGTTGAGGTCTCATAAGTGGAGGAAGAAGAAACTAGAAATGATCAAACATCAATCTTCCCTAGAAACTATTGGATGCTCAACTATGATGGAGTGAAGTGTTGTTTTGGTGTTGGAGTAGTTGTAATCCTCACTTCCTTGTAAGGGAAGGTCATTCCTTTTTCCTTCAAGCTCAATTTCGAATGTGCTAACAATAGTTCTAAATAAGAGGATCCTCTTCTTGGTATCATTATAGAAAAAGGATGGGTGCTTGCAACATTAGAGTTTTGGCTGATTCCCAACTAGTCATCAACCAAGTTTCAGAAGTGTACGGGACTAGAGCGGAGCACCTTCAACGCTACAAGACTTCCGTACTTAACCTAAGTAAGAATTTTTATTTCACATCCATTGAAGCTATCCCATGTGAAAATAACCTTTTAGCTGATTCCATGGCTACTTCCGTATCTCTCTTTTATCCAAGCGGATATTTCAAAGATACCAAATTCAATGTTTTAGATCAGGCCGAACCCTTAGTTCAAAAAATTCCTACCAATCCAATCCTAGCGTACATTGAAACTTAAAATGAGCTTGCCACCTTAGATTATGTGGAGAATGATGAAGCTATATGAGGTTACCTCAATGCGTACATTGACCTTCATCCCACACATCATAAGAGGGTTTTTCTCTCATACCTCACTCTTCCTCCTATTTTGGAGATCCCATGATGGATCCTTCCTCATTGGAAGGCCTTGAGATCTATGAAGTAAAGGATGAAGGATAACTAGAACTACCTCCATCCCTACCCAAATTTGAAGAAGGCAATGCCTCTTTAATAAAAGGAACTATCAATATAAATATCGGGACAAAGGAAGACCCTAAGATATTGAAACTAGGTTCTTCTTTAACTTTGGAAGAAGTGGAAATTCATACGAAGGTTCTCAAGGAACATTAAAAATCCTTCACATTTAGCTATAAAGAGATGACGGGAATTTCTCCCCACATTGGAGTCCATAACTTAGTAACCAAACCTGACACCAATCCTAGTAAATAAAAGTCAAGACCTATGAAGCCAAAGGTGGCTTTCATGGTCAAGGAAGAGATTATGAAGCTCTTACAGGTGGGATTAATTAAATTTGTAGATTACTCAATGTGGGTGTCAAACATAGTTCCCATTCTCAAGAAGAATGAGAAAATTTGATATGCATTGATTTTTGGGACATAAACAAAGCGTGTCCCAAGGATGATTTCTCATTACCTTCCATCGATGTCATCATGGACACAACAACCAAATATGAGATGTTGTCACTCATGGATGGTTTCTCGAGTTATAATCAAATTAGGATCTCGAGAGGATCGAAAAGACCACTTTCACTACTCCCTAGGGTACCTATTTCTATGCGATCATGCCACTTGATCTTAAGAATCTTTGGTGTTACTTACCAATGGGAAATGGCCTATATATTTCATGATATTATTCACAAGATTGTGGAATAGTATGTTGATGATCTTCTAGCTAAGGCCAAGAAGTGATACAATCACCCCGAGGTGAATCGCATTATCCTCTCCCACCTCATCGAATACAATGTTACATTGAATCCAGAAAAATGCGTATATGGTGTGATGAGAGGAAAGTTACTTGGTTACATCATCTCTTCACAAGGGATTGATGTGGATCTGGAAAAAAATTGGGTAGTTTTAGAAATGACCCCACCATCAGACGAGTTGGGCATTAGGTATTTTCTTGGAAAACTTAGTTCAATCCACATGTTTATACCTGATTTAACCTTTTCCATTCACCCGATAAATAATTTGTTAAAGAAGGATTGCTGCAACATCTAGACAAACAAGTGTCATGAGGCATTTGAATCAGTTAAATGATTCATTCTATCAACTCTCACGCTCATTCCTCCCAAGTCAGATCGCCCCCTTATTCTATACTCATGGGAAACAAATGTCTCGTTAGCCTACATGCTAGCACAAGAAGATGATGACAAGCGTGAACGTTTAATTTACTTCATCATTCATACATTTCTAGACTACAAGACACACTATATGTAGGAGGAAAAGGAATGTCTCACTATAGTATTTGTAGAAAAATGGTTAAAGCATTACATGCTTATCCAAGAAACATTGGTTATTGTTCAAATAGATTGTCTTCAAACATTCATAACACAAGGTTCTTTGTTTAAGAAATTTGGACACTTCATAACCTAAATGGGAGAATTCAAGTTAATTTATGTCAACCAAAATTTTATCAAAGGACAAGTCGTTCTTGATTAGTTAGAAGACAACCCGTTATATGAGGGAGAGTTAGTAGAATTGAGTTTCCCGATGAGTGTATATACTATGTAGAAATCATACCTCCCATTCTTTGTGTGTCCATGGTATTAGAAATATTAAACTTTATTATGGACCACACATACCCCGAGGAGAAACTTCGCAGCAGAGAAGAAGGATACACATCATAGCTGCTAAGTACATGATTATTGAAGAAGTAATTTGATCCATAGGGATCGAGTAAAAACACATCGCTTCATCGGTTCCATCAAAGCACCAAGAAGGAGAAATAAGAAAAGTGAGATAAAATGAGGTAAACAAAGGTTATGGATAGAACCTCCGCTCGTGCAGTGCAGTGGAGGTTTTAGAACCACCACCCTACGTGGTGACAGTCTTGAGACCGCCGGTCCGCATAGGCGGTGGTCCGATACTTTCAAAAAGAAAAGAAGAATGGAACACGAATGGATGTGTTCTTGAAACACCCAGCTATGTCTCTTCCCTTCCATGCCCTTTCACATCCTCCAGTGCACGGGAGGACATGGGAAGGCCTATAAATACATGAAAGGAGCAAGAGAATAGGAATTCAAAGATCCAGAGAGATTGAGAAGCATATTTTAATGAGAGCAGTGAGCAAGATCTTCAGTGCTAGAATGGAATTGTAGGAGCAAGGTGTAGAAACAGAGAAAGCAAGTAATTAGAGAGAAGGTTTACATTGTTTCTTCTTTTCATACTTATTGTAATATGTAATTGTCTATGTTAGACCAATAAAAGTGGGAAGAAAGAGCAGTTTCCCTTCCGATTGGTTTTCCTCCTTGGAGGTTTCTAGGATAAAATTGTTGGTGTTGAAGTTTGAATTATTTCCTTCTTTGTAATTTACTTTCTATAGCACTAGATAATTAGTCATGAAGCTCTAATTTTCAAGCAATTCTATCATTTTCCAAAGTTGAAAGTAGAACAACATAGTTGTGTGATTCATAGAGTTCCAAAGTAGAAGTTTACGGATCATAATCTATCGTAGATATTTCAACGAATGCACTCGCTAAGGTGTGTCGATGAAGAAGAGTCTGAAAATATCCTCTATGGAGCCCACAACAAGGTCTATGGAGGTCATTTTGGAGGACATGCAACCACTAGAAAGATACAATGGATGGGCTATTTTCGGCCCACCCTAGAACACGATGCAATAGAGTACGTGCACAAGTGCGAGAAATTCTCTCACGAGATTCACATACCTAGCCAAGCTCTATAAATAATTGCAACACCTTGGCCTTTTCCACATGGGGTTTAGATTTGATAGGGAAATTCTCTCCCTCATCTATAGACGACCACAATTTTATAATTACAACCACATAATACTTCATAAATTGGGTTGAGGCCATGCCTCTTACCATTGTTTTAAGGTGTGTAATTAAAAATTCATCTTGAACTAGATCATTTGTAGGTATGGGGTCCCACAGGTCATTATCTTCGATAATGGCATGTCGTTTAAAAATGAAGAGGTGCATGAGTTGTGTGAAAAATTCAAGATAAATCACCACACAACCTCTCTATAATATCCTCAGAGCCAATGGATAGGTTGAGGCAACTAATAAGATGCTAAAGTCCATCCTCCTAAAAACTGTTAAGGAGAACAAGTGCGATTGACATCTAAAGCTATTCCCAACATTGTGGGCTTGTAGAACGTCAAGTAAGAATGCTTGTGGGGTAACCCCATATTCCTTAATATTCGGTTAGAAGCAGTTTACCGCTTGAAGTTGAGATACCCAGTATTTAGATATCATTACAAGGAATCTTAGGAGAAGAAGGATATCGTGAGGCATGACTTATTGAGATAGAAAATCTTGATGAAGATCGGCTTAGATCCGAGGTGCACCATAGAGCTTACATTGACCAAATGTTCCAGAAGTACAATAAGAAAGTTTATGAATGTAATATATTCATTGGAGACCTGGTTTTGAGACTTGATAGCCGGATAGACAAGAAAATTGGTGAAGGAAGGAAATTCACACCTAAGTGGTTGGGCCCATATCAAGTCATGGAGGACTAGAAGAATGGGTCATATCACATGTGTAATCTATGGGCGAATAATTTGGCGAGTCTCACAATTCACTTCACTTGAAACATAACTACACATGATCCATCCGCATTTCCACATGTACACTATTGCATCCGAATTACATTTTTATCTCGCTAGATCATTTGTATATTTTTAATCAAGGAACATATCTTTCAGTGCAACTTTCAAAAACTTCTGAAAATATTAGCAAAACATTCAATCACATTTCTTCAAATGTCCGTAGTATTATCATCAACATTTCTAATTATTTAATTAGTTCAACAAGATAAGACATAATTTTGACACTAATCTACCAAGGCCTACATACTTAGTTCTACTCATATTTTTCTTCCAGCATAGGTATCTTTACCCATGGTATGTTCTAGAAGCTTCTTGGTGTCATATCTCTCCAAGAAAAACATCTTTAAGCAAAAGCATTCTAATTTTTTACCCAAATCTCTTGTTTGCTTATCTCAGCCTTTGATGTTGAGCCCTCGCATCTTATTGGTTGCATGGGGTTGAGGCTAGGGAAAATTTTCCCTCCCAAAAGCACAACTCAAAGTTTAAAATAAAAAAAATGATATAAGTCAAATCAAATAAATGTAAAAATATTTCATTTACAAATAAAACCAAACTTCCTTACCCCACCAGTCTTCGACGATGAGCCCTCATTTCTTATTGGTGACATGAGATTGGAAAAGGAGGGAAGTGCTCTTACTCGTCTATGCCTTGTCCTCGGTTATAAGCCCACACTTCTTATTGGTAGCATGGGGCAAGGTATGGGGGTATTTTCAAATAAGTTAGTAAGTTGTAAGCAATTCATTCAATAAAAAGTGCTTTGAAGTCATCAATCCCAAGAAAGTGAGTTAGATGTGTATGTTCCAAAAGAGTTAGAACCTTAAGACCATATTTTTTCAATCAGGATGCCATCTACAGTCCAAATATAGATAAAATTGCAAGAAAATCACACTAAACTATGTGCAAAGTTAGTTTGTAGGTTTCTAATTGAATTTCTGTCAAAATCTTGTGTTTCTCTCACCATTTTCATCTATCAAAATCATAAAAATATGTCCTTTCTAGATCTTGGTGATGAGCCCTCACATCTTACTAGTTGCATGGGGTTAGAAGTGGAGTGAGTTCATTTTATTATCAAATCATTCATCACATTTTGCCAAAAATCAAGAAGTATCAAATATTGCTTGAAAAACCAAAGTTTCAACATTACATTGTGTTTGCATTAGCATCATATAAAACAAAACAACAAAAATAAAATCATTTTGTTAGCATTTATCATCCACTGCATGCATTCTGAAAAGCATATAAAATCAAAGATTCTAAAAACATTTAAGAGTACACATGCAAAGTAAACCATAAATGAAGTCAACTCTAGTGCAAAGGGATAACCGAATGAAAAATATATATATATATATGTATATATCGTAGTGAGTTAAGTCTGTATACAATGCCATCGCATGCTAGGTGTGATCAAAACACTCGCAATGAGATTGAAAATCCAAAAACATCATATATATGCCTCACAAAATGGCATCGAAGTAATAAGGGCTTAATGGCCTATCCCTCTATGCGGGAACCCTGAAATGGTGTGCGACTGCGGTTGGGACTCCCACTGCGGCTCCGATGTCATGAATGCGCTAAATGGTTAGAGTGACCATGAGATCAACCACTAGTCATAGCTTCATCTGCGTAAGTGGCTACGCCTCGCCATCCTCTCCGCCATCTCATAAGGGGAAATCCATTTTCTATAAGAATTCAAGAGATTTGGGGCCTTCCAAAGAGGTGTAAAAACATCGGTATGTCATTTAGCCTGTAATGGCTGTCCCAAATCCTCTAGTAGCTCCACACGATTCTTCCTCATAGGGATCAGCAAGGTATCAACATAGATCCTACGAATAAGATCTCACCATCGTCGATAAGTGGTTGTGAATTAAAAAAATAACAAGTTAGAAAGCCATTAAAAATAAAAAAGAAGTACAATTCTTAAACATATTAACATTTTTAACTAACAAGGTCGAGAGAAGAGTATCTACATACTCGGATCTCTGAGCATATAAGTAGGATCAACTAGTGTAGTTGGTGGTGGTGAAGCCAATGTAGACATCTTTTGTGCAAACCCATCTTCTGAGGTAACCCTTTGGCCCATCATTAATGCCTCATTGCCACCCCTTGCAAGAGATAAGGGATCCCCTTAAACAAGTTTCTCCTTCTTTGCCTCCTCCACTCTGACACCTTCCAAAATCACCTATGAATCTCCACTCCAAGTCACTATCCTTCTCCTCACCCATCTCCTCACCAACCTCACCCTCAGTATCTATATCTACGGCTGTGTGGGCCTCCTCCTCCTTCCGCTCACTATGAGTGGGTGTGGCCTCAATCTATATGAGATATGCTAGTACTCTAGGGATTGGTACCTTCTCCACACTTGATAGGTACCCCTAGTGTGACAAAAGTCCAGCCATGCTCACCCTTAGGGCCTGCTCATGCCTCTCTAATGCTTTGGTAGACAATAGAACTGTTGGAAGAACATCATCATAGGGTAACCCAAACTACTGGGGTACTCTGGTAGTAGGGTGGGCCTCCACCCTCACAGTCCTGTCAACTAAATGTGTATATGATCATATCCTAATATAGTCGATCAATGAAATCATTTGTAGTCAAAGAAGAAACATGTTGACGTACCCTCTAAGAGGATCCACAGTAGTTCACCTTGCAGCCCCGATGTCCCATGGATCCCTATATACCGGCTCTCTATGATAGGGGATGATCCACTCATACACCCAACACATCACTAAAGTAGGGTGGCTCAGGGACTTCCCCTATAGCCTCACCACATGATACAAATCATGGTATGTGGTCCCCAAAATGTCCACACCCTAGGCATAGATTCTCTCATATTGCTCAATCTGCATAATGATGGGAGCCAAAAATACAAGATTTTGTCCCCACCCTTGTCTCCTACCAAACGCGAAGAAAGAATACCAATAATGGCCTTGTGTAGGGTAGGGATAGCCACAAAGGTAACAGAGAGAAACCACATACCCTTCTTGGCACCCACATTAGACACCCCATCATCCCCCATGTACGATGCCCACTATCTATACAAAACTGGAGAACCTTTCTCCAATGTCAACCGTTTACTAGTCATAGGTACACCAAGAATCCTGTAGACATCCTCAAGAGTGATGGTCCACTCTCCCCTAACACCAAGAAACTGGAAAGTGTTATGGTTAACATCCCAATAAGACAACAGGTCACATAAAATATGGCTGGCTGGTGCTATGTGTGGCACTTGTGAAATCCTCCATAACCCATCTTGGTGTAATAAATCCCTCTTATCCTGAGTTAGCTGAGCAATAATGCCTGAAATCCAATCACACTCTCTCACCGAATCCAAAGCAAATGTATAACTCCTACGTTCACAAAACAAGAAAAAGAGAAAGTTAACAACATATTTCAATACATAAGCTCATCAAAAATAGTATAAAACAACCCAAAATCCAAAAAAATCACCTAAGTTGGTCAAAATTTCTCTCTGCCTTGACAATTACAAAATCACCGCCTGTGTAGAATGATGGTTTTGTATTTTCTCGTGGAGGTTTTGTGACTACCACCCTATGTAGGGTGGTGGTTGTGTCTAGAATGGACAACCCACCCCCTTTGACCCAAAAATGCAAAAATACAAAAATAGACCTTTTTGGATAAAACGAAAGGTAGACCCACCTAGACCACCTCCTAGGGAACATTTTAACACAAGAAATTTCAAAAATGACCCCCTAGGTGTAGATTTTTAAAATTTTACATTTTTAGGTTTCAAATAAATAAACACAAAATACTAACATTTACCTTCACTTCCGGGTCTCTTACTCGTGGGGCCATGATCGCGTCATTGCACTCGTTGTATTGACTATAAGCTCGCTCAAAATGGTGATCGGTGATCTAGAGCTCCAAAATTGCAATGAGGATATGTGCAAATGAATTTTAAAATGAATGGTTTGGTTATATATTTTATTTTTTTAACTTCGTTTTGAGTGTATATGCTTTATAGGGCTAGAGCACTAGTGCAAGTATACTTCTATTATTGCACTGAGATGGTAAGTCATCTTGTCATTTTGTTTTAGTGTTTATTTTTTGATATCATATCTATCTCGAACTTGAGTTTTGATTTCATCTTGTAGGTAGCAGGAGCTTGATGATGACATTTTTGTGCACGTGTGTGTCGGGTATAGCTTATAACTCCTATTTTAGGAACACCATACTCAAACTCAACGTTTTATGCCTCTTCATGGCTAAAATGCTTCTCTGAGGGGGAAATATGTACGCACCCAAATTTGCACATGCTACATTGTTAGAAAATGGTTCAAAACCCCCAATGATGATTCATGTATTTTCCAAAGGTGTTTGAGCTCCTTAACCTCTTTGCAACTTATATTTGTAGCCTAGTTTACCTTACTTATCCATTTCTTACTTTTTGTAGCTTCCCGCATTAATTTTCCCTTAGTTTTGACCTATAGTTACAAAATCGCCACCCTGCTTGGGCAGCGGTTCTATAACTACCACCCTAGCCGGGTGGCGGTTTTGTAATTGATGCCCTGTACAGGGTGGCAATCCTATGTGAATTTTCCAAAACTTTTCATCCATGAATGAGACGCATGTTACTTCACTTTAGTTCACTTTTAGAACATGTTTCTCAATCATTTTAGCTAATTTCAAGCTTGAATGACTTGTAGCAATTTCCTCTTTCACTTGTGATTCCTAATTGAATGTTTAACTACCCCTTCATGTGTTGATATGACACCCCATTGTTGCCAAGTGTGATAGTACACTGCCCAACCAACCTTCTATTAAACCATTGCTTCTTTTGAAGCAAAATGCCGAAGATTATTTGTAGGGAAAATTTTAAGGGTCCCTCCAAAAAAAAGCCTTAGAAAATATTTGGTGAATATGTGAAAATTATCTTTCACATGAATGGTGAATATCAAGACATCACGACATCATTATTAAATGCTACTAGATGGTATATTTTTATATTCTACTGGTTGGTAGCATAGTTTATACTATCGGCCGATAACATAAAATATGCTATCGGCTGGTAGCATAAAATATACTACCGGTCAGTCGCATTTTTTATGCTACCAACCGAAAACATACTATATGTCTTTGTTGGTCGGTAGCATAAACTATGCTACAGATTGACTGTATTCACGTGAATTTTTTTAATTTTTATTTTGCAGAATGACGAATCGACCCTAAAATTAACTTGTACGTAGAAAATTTTGGCAAATTGGTACTAATTCTTACCCTAAAAATTAGCGAATTTAAAATTTCAAAAACCGGAATATTCATGAATTAACGAATATTCGCCACTAAAAATTTCCCGATTATCTGTGTATCTTGTTTAGTTGAGCTACCACAATCTTGCTAGAAATTTCATAGCCAAGCTCTGTTCTCTTGCGTTGTCTCTCTTCTACCTGCATTGCAGAACGAGAATGGCATCAGGCTGCCATTACTCCAACACCTTGTTGTTGTTGCTTCCTTTACATTCCCATCTCCTGGACTCAAGTGGACACAAAATATTGGTAAAGACAACTGAGGGGACAAAAGTGATACCATAACTAGCATTTCCTCTGCATTGTAATTCCAGGTTGGGGGTTGTTATTAAGTTTCTTCATTTCTTTATTTTTTTAACGAATGCATGCACACATATCAAATAGAGTAGAAGAAATCAATTTCCTTTATTGTAAATAGTTAGATTCATTTCCAAGAAGATTTTCACATCTTCTATAGAAGTTTTTGGTGATAGATCCTTCCTTCCTATCCTGTAGATTTGTGAGGGAAGAATATTTGGAGGAAGCTTGTTATATCACCATAGATAATAAATCTATTGCAAATTGTGGTTTCCCTTAAATCCTCACATATTCTAGGGAAGTTATAGGGGAAGAAAATATTTTGAAGCTTTAAATCTTCCCATGTCTCTGAGATAGAAGAATATTTAATAATCCACAACTATAAATTGGAAAAATCTTTGTTTTGATTAGAATAGATTTAATACACTATTGCATCAGATAAATAAATACATCTGGTTATTTATTTGTATAGGATTTGTTAATTAGGATTAGAATCTTTAATTTCTTCATTTCTTCATTTAATTCCAGAAAGTTCTAGAAAAGAACAAAAATATTTATTTTAATTAGATTAATTGCTTTGTATTGCTTTATCTCTTTTATATTGGAAAAATACAAAAACATAGTGTAGCTTTATTTTATTAGATTAGCTTGTTATTTATTTCAGTAGATTAAAATGCATACATGACCATTAATAGACCATAACAAGAACAAACATACAATAGTGATCCATGGGTCCACCAACTAAACAAGACCGAATTTCTTATGGACTTAGATACTAGACTCCATATGCTTGTCTTCAAAACACCATCACGATATTCTGAAAAAATTTCACAACTGAACATATTAAACATTGAAGGCTGATAAGGCTTACGAATATTGGAATGACCACGATAATAGAGTCTTGATTCCATGTATGACCATACAAGGACCACGACTAGAGAGAGTTTGATTGTGATCTAGCGATCCCCAACCGAACGGGCACGAAAACCAATTATATTTAGACACTAGATTATGTACACTAGTCTTTAAGACGTCCTCGCTTCCACCAGACATCATTAGATAGCTGAATGTTCTAAACGAAGATGCTCATTGAGCCCTCACATTTTGGACTGAACCAACTAACCGCCCATAGAGCTAGTGGAACCAAACCTCTCTCATTTATTCCACAAATGTTTCTAGAAATCATTACTGTGCATCGATCAATTTTCCATGTATCCCAAAACCGTTAGAAAGGATTTTAGCGGAGCTAGATATTTATTGGAGTCTTCATGTGGCTATTCTTTTTGATCCTTCCATTAAACCCATTCAGGTTAGAAGGGTCTTTCTTTCCCTTGATGAGAAGATCCCAATATTGCGTGTCGAGGACATTATTTTTCCTTGATAGCTTATTCATCCCATTCCCACATATTTTCGTCCACATATCACATATTTGCTATATTTCACTACCCATAGCCATCCACTCATTCTACATCAGCTGTCCTGACACAACCTCGGGAGGTTGAGTGTGTCTTGAATATTAAGTGTTGATTTTCATTCATACAGTGATGATAATAGATGCTTAGAGCTTGGTCCTTTATTATGATCACATAATATTGTATTTATATGAACCCCTTGTTTGAATTTCATAATTAACCACTAAAAGGCTGACCTATAAATCAAGATTCTTAACAGCTATAAGAGGCCCAAAAGAGGTGAGTAAGATACAAAGAGGTTGGAGGCACCCAAAGGGGACGGGGCACTGGGAATTGACGTTTGAACAGGTGATGGTGTCTAGACTTAGAAAAATTAAGTGATAAAGGTCAAACTGGGAAGTGGGGTGTGTAAGACCAAGAAGGAAACTAGAAAGAAAGCAAAGAGGCCAAAAATAGTGGTCAATTAGTACTTTTCTTGCTTAGGAATCATATGAATGTAAGTATGTGATTATGACCTAGAAATGTACCTAAGTGCATGATTTAGTGTCTACAAAAACAAATTGTAAAGCATAAAGAGTTTGGAAATTTTTTTATATATATATATATATATATATATATAGTAGAAACCTTCAACTAGCATGTAGAGATCAACACCTTTGAGTCTTCAACCTAATGTCACACCTCGATATTGAGTTGAAGAAAATATAACTAGTTTGTGAACCAAATTGGCTTGTATTTACCCTCCCTTGGCTTTGTAGTAACGAGATTTAAATCAAGCACTATTTCATTTATTTTTATTGTATTATTGGTACCTATTATCATGCGGTTGCAACAAGGTTACAAAATTACACCATCTACAATATACTTCAAAAGTCAAAAAAATAAACGTGTTTGGCATATTGAGATCTTTGTTGATGCAAAATCACAGACCCCTAGGACTCTCTGCAACACAATGGGTTGAGACTCTCAGTGTGATTGCATAACATGGAGCTTTTCCCAAGTGTGGGACCTTGCGAAGTCGGAAAAGCTCTCCGGATGAAGGCCGGTTCCTATTCCTCTGTTCAGATGCACCAATAAAATGCAGAGGTTTACCCAAAAAACCTAAATCTAACTACCAAGGAGACAAGGAGAGAAAAATGCATAAAAACATACCTAAGCTAAGGAGGTGATGCACCGAGGAATGAAGAACACCTGTCTTGCCAATAGACACAGACCATTAAAATGCAATGCAAGATCATACACAGATAGCCAGATTCACAGTGAAAAGATCAAGGGGATGTAAATGAATATAGAGAGGGTTGAGAATCATCCACAGACATGCATTAATTTTCTCCAAAGATTGATACAGCACACTGCAAAATGCCAAGAGGCAAGGTTGCATTACAGTTTTAGATAGGAGGTTTGAACTCCAGATTCACCTGCCAAAGAGAAGAAGGGAGGGGCAAAATAAGAATGTCCAACCCTTAGAAAGAAGCCCCTCCTTACAATTTATAGGAAGAATGAGAGAGAAAAGAGAGAGGAATTCGAAATCTGCCCCAACCACCTCCAGGTTGCATTTAACTCATCTCA
The DNA here is from genome assembly GCA_018340775.1 of Taxus wallichiana var. yunnanensis. Classification (NCBI taxonomy): domain Eukaryota; kingdom Viridiplantae; phylum Streptophyta; class Pinopsida; order Cupressales; family Taxaceae; genus Taxus; species Taxus wallichiana. The sequence continues at coordinate 275,291,411 of CM031244.1, forward strand.
TTATGGTGGTAGGTGAGAATCCCAGTGAACCCAAAAGTGGTGAACTGTATTTTTCATTTTTAAGAATTTTTTTTCACCCAATTAAAGATATCCAGTTTTAGTTGGACAGAGGACCTCGTAAGCTTTCCGAAAAGTCCAACCTTGCATGAATCTGAGCTCCCAGTCAAAAGTTATGGCCATTTGAATATTTGTGCCAGGGTCTGCTTCCTGTCAGCGCTCAAAATGTTGCGCCTCCAAACGGTGCGCCATGGGCGCATCTATCCTTATGTATACATACCCTTATGTGCGCCAAGGCGCAAATTTGGTCATGTCGAAACTCTATGTCATGCGCCATTTCTGTGCGCCAAGGGCGCACCATTTCCTCTCTGTCGACACTCATTGTCGTGCGGCCACTGCCACTGTGCGCCTTGGGCGTTCATTTCCTCTGTTGACACTCATTGTCGTGCGCCACTTACATGCGCCTTGGGCACACTATTTCTCTGTCGACACTCATTGTCGTGTGCCACTTCATGCACCTTGGCGCACCATTTCCTCTCGATGTTGACTCATTGTCGTGTGCCACTTCGTGCGCCTTGGCGCATGTATTTCATTGTCGACACTCATTGTCGTGCGCCACTTTCATGTGCACCTGGGTGCACCATTTCCTCTATCGACACTCATTTTCATGCGCCACTTCTGTGCGCCTTGGGCGCATGTCAGGGATTTGAGCTTCTTTGATTTCTCCATTCTTCTGCTTGTCTATATCTACCCAGGGAAAAGATATATACAACAATTTGGCGACTCAATGGGATCACCTGCCTGCTAGGTAGCAGATCAGTGGCCTTTTAGCAATCCATTGGGCATGGAGTCATAAGCAATAACCTGAAACCAACCTGATATCTGATCCCGAACCTGATACCGCAACTTCTTCTCTGACAGCATTCTGAATTGTAGAAATCAACCTGAGAGCAACAAAACTCAGGCCGAGCACTTAGGGAAACGAAACCTAAACCACCCCAAGACAATGTGCATACGCACTTAGAGGAATTGAAATCTAGGCTAATATTTACAAGGGTAAACCCTTTTCTTTTAGTAGCAATGTTTAAGATGGATTCCGTTAACCGGAATCGGGAATTCTCCTCCATCCAAAGTAGACAATTGGAAGGCATTACTACTTTTACATCCCGTGACCATGTAGGGGCCACTCCAAATGGCATCAAACTTGGAATGCCTTCCTGGTTTTGCCCGATCTGCATCCCATTTCAGAACTAGGTCTCCTTCCTGGAAGGTCCTTGCTCTCGCTTTCTTATCAAACCATCTTTTTACTAAGGCCTGATCCTTTTCAATCGCTTTGAGCGCATGTTCTCTTATTTATTCCAATTCCATCAACTCTGCATACCTAGCCTCCATTGGTTCGAACTCAGACAACTCCAACTGCTTCATGAGCTCCAATGCTGGCAATTCTAATGATATAGGCAACACTGCCTCTTTCCCATATACCAACTTGTAGGGAGAATTACCTGTAGATCTCTTTGGCGTTATCCTGTCAGCCCATAATGCTGATTTTAGCTTGGTATGCCATGTCCTTTGGTTTTCATCTAGAGTCCTTCTGATGATTCTTAACAAATTCTTGTTCGTGGACTCTGCCTGTCCATTACCCTGCAGGTAATAATTTGAAGAGGTGCTCAAATAGATTCCATTCTTGACAGCCCATTCTGTAATCTTGGAACCTATGAATGCCAATGCATTATCTGATATGATAGTGGCCGGCACACCGAACCTGGTCACTATTCCTTCATAAAAGTCTAGTATGTTAGACTCATTTGCTTCCTTGAGTGCTACTGCTTCAGTCCACTTGGTGAAATAGTCCGTTGCCGTGAGAATCCACTTGTGGCCTTGGCTTGAGTTTGGATTGATGACCCGACGAAGTCCAATCCCCATTGCATAAATGGTTGGTCAACCGTAAGTGGGTGCGATGGAAGTCTTTGCTTGTCTTTCTTTGCTGTGAAGAGTGCACATTTCTTGCACTTTCTTATCCATGTATAGCAGTCACTGAAGACTGTCGGCCAATAATACCCTGCCTTCATTATCTTGAGAGCTGTTACTCGTGGGGCAAAATGTCCTCCAGAATCTCCATCGTGAAAATCTCGTAACACCCTCTCAATTTGACCTATCCCAATGCACCTCAATAGAACTCCATTGATGTCCTTTTTGAACAAAGCACCATCAACAAGCACATATGGAATGGCTTGTAATCTAAAGTATCTCCTCTTTGCTTTTCTCATTTCTGGAGGGCATAGGCTGTTTGTAGGAAGTGTATCACATTCTGAGTCCAACAGGGAGTGGGCACATCATCATTTTCATGTTCTTGACCATCCTGTAGTACCAAGGTAGTCTCCTTTTCATCACCTACTTCAACTTGTTGACTCAAGGCTAGCTGCTCACATAGTCCCTTCCCACGTACTAGTTTGGTGACCTTGATCTCGATGTCATATTCCATGACACGAGTTATCCATCCTGCACGTTTCTCATTCGGATCTCTCCTCATTCGGAAGGAAGTCCTTAACTCCCGCATGAGAGACCAACAATTGGATCTTGTTGTTTGAGACTAGGTGCTTGAATTTCTTTAAGCTCCTGATTCACTGCAAGGACATGCTTTTCAATGAAAGAGTACCTAGTTTCGTATTCCTCCAAGCCTTGACTGAAGAAAGCAACTGGTTGTTCTAATCCTCCTTTGTTTTGTTGTACCAGGATTGCAGAAATTGTGTCTCCACCACCGAAGGCATATAGCACGAAGTCCCTAGAGAAGTCTGGATTGATGAGAGTTGGGGCTTGAGATATAGCCTCTTTTATTGCCTCAAAACTTGCCTTGCCTTCAGATGTCCACTTAAATGCCATGCTCTTCTTTAACATCAGCGTTATCGGCTTTACGAGAGCTGCAAAGTTTGGAACAAACCTGCGGACGAAATTGATCCTTCCTAAGAAGCTTTGAAGAGCCTTCTTGTGACTTGGCAATGGCAAAGCTTGGATTGCTTCGACTCTCTCTGGGTCAATTGTCAACCCTTCCTTTGAAACAATATGGCCTAGAAGTTTTCCCTCGTGAGCCAAGAATATGCACTTTTTGGGATTCAATGATACCCCAAATCTTCTACATCTCTGAAATACTTGCCTCAAATGTAAGAGGTGATCCGCTGCATTTTTTGAGAATACAGTGATGTCGTCGAGATATATTAGAACCATTTTGTTGATCAACCCCTTAAATGCCATATCCATCGCCCTTTGGAAGGTGGCTCCAGCATTTGATAGTCCAAATGGCATCTTCTTGTAGGCATAGGTCCCCCATTTGGTGGTGAAAGCCGTCTTGAATTGGTCATCTTCTTTTACCATCACCTGATTGTACCCTGAGTAGCCATCTAGGAGAGAGAATCTCTCTGAACCGGATACTACTTGCAATATTTGTTCCATTGAAGGAAGTGGGTAATGATCCTTGAGAGATGCCCTGTTGAGATCTCGGAAGTCCACACATAACCTAATTTCTCCACTCTTCTTCCTGACCGGAACCAAGTTCGCAACCCAGCTTGAGTGCTTGATCGGGAATATAATGCTTGCCTCTATTAGCTTGTTTAATTCTTTCTTCATCAGAGGCTCAATGTGAGGGTTGACTGGTCTCTGCTTCTGCCTGATGGGCTTAGCATCTGGATCCAATTCTATGGTATGTTGTGCCAAATTTGGATCGAATCCTCTCAAGTCTTCATAGCTCCAAGCGAAGACATCTGGAAATTCTTGGCAAAGTTGTATAAAATCTGATCTCTCTGTTCGGTGGCCACTTTTCCAATTTGAAGTGTTTTGCCTTCCCAACCGGAATTGGCTCGAATCTTCTATCTTGACTGTATGTTAGCCTTTTCCTTACGGAATCGGGTCGTTAGGGTTGAAGATAGACTCCAACGTTACTAAACCCTTAGGAAGCTTGTTTGTCATGCAGTTGCACTACTTGATCCCCATATCGCTGCTCTAATCTATCCGATTTCTCGGGTGAGAATTCGGCCTCTTCTTGTAAGAAATTCGATGACTGTTGATCATTCTCAAACACACCGCCACTGTGTGTGTTATTATCTGGAAGGCTATTTGGCCTTACCACCACATGGATGTGTGGTGTGTTTTTTCTCTTCTAATGTTGTCAACCACATCAAACATTGATCCAATGCTGCATGAGCACTCTGTCTGCAGCCTCATTTCTCTTCCTGGGTATGGACACAATGTTGAAAGCTTCGAAATCCTCAATGAGGTCCCATACCCTGTTCTTGTAGCTCTTTAGCAAATCGTTCTTTGTAGCATGTTGTCCCCTAACCTGGTTGACGATTAGCTCGCTATCTCCAAACACTGCAGCTGTAAGTTCATTATGCCCCTTTTCCTGGCCCAATGAAGTCCATGAATCAAGGCCTCATATTCAGCGGTGTTGTTTGAACAAGAAAAATGGAAACGAAAAGCTGAATAATACTTGATGTCTTGTGGTGAAATCAACATTGCACCACCTCCAGCACCTTGTCTGCCTCTTGAGCCATCGAAGAATAATTTCCAAACTTTGCTTTCATCTCTTTGTTCAGGCTGAATGATGTCAGGAATGGGTGAATTTTCTTCGTGTACACAATACACACCCAATTCAGATTCTTCAATTTCCTTGTATGGGTCAAATTCATGACTCTTGTTTGCCCATTCATCCAAAGTTAAATCAGGAATACCCTCGACCTTAGTACCTATTTCTAGATCACTTGAACACTCCTCCTGATCAAAAACCGAGCAATTTGCATTGATAGGATTTGGTACATGAGGCTCAATATGGAAATTGGCAATTGATTCTGATCTGATTGTTTCTTTGGCTCCATATCTTGTCCTGAAAATCATGTGTGACCAATCTGCAGATAAATATCCACCAATTTTTGCAGTGAAGTCCCTTGATAGACACAACGCAAAGAGTGGCGGAAGGTCAATCACAGACACATCTTGCAGAACTGTAACATTAGGACAGGAATGTAGTGTTAGGCTTAACCCCTTGATGACCCCAACTGTTCCCACTGCCGTTCCATCTAGTTGCACTACTCCTTTCAGCACTGGCTCGTACTTCAGACCCAATTGATCTACTATTTGCTTCGGCATCACTGAACTACTTGCTCCTGAATCTATCATGCAGTTGTGTACCAAGTGGTTTCCAACAATCAATGAAACATAGAATGGTGGAGGCTTCAAATTTTTCCTTGTCTGGCCCCCATCATGTTGCACTGCATTAGTGAGAACTTTCTCATGTCCCTGGTTTGATACATTTGTGGCAGACCAATTAGCCATTGCAGCTTGCAATAAATCTCGTTGCCCTGGGATCGCCAGTGATTCCCACATGGAAATGTTCACATGTGTCTTCTTCATTTGATCGATGATGTTGAAGGGGGATGAATTATCCTTTTGTTGTCCCTTACTTGGCGCAACCTTTTCTGGAACTTGAACAGGTGCATGTGTTGCTACAACAGGTACCTTAGGCTGATTTTGCACATTTGGAGCTATGTTTGGTCTGCTGACCCCTTGTTGTGTAAGAGTGGGTTGAGAAACAACTAGATTGGGCGGTTGTTCCTCTACTATGCCTCTCTTCTTTGACCGTGTGTTGGCAGCCACGCCTTGAAAAGGCTGTTGGTTAACTCCACAGAAGTCTTCCATCTGCCAATTTGCCAATGTGGTTTCTGTTGGAGGTCCCTCTTGTTGCGTTCCTTGCTGCTGGTTCCCTTCTGGGCTTGGTTCTTGAGGAACACCAATGGTTTGCACCATCAAGGCCTGATTTAGTGTGCCATTGAAACATGCTGACTGATTGTGAGGTAGATTGCAAGGGTAACACCAGTCGTACTCCTGTGCCATGTTGTTTTGTGTTGGAACCAAGGCTCTCGAGGACGTCGCTGTATTTGGATCATACGGCCGAAATGGCCTGGCAGCTTGAGATTGTCCTTGGTTTTGGTTTGTAGCCTGAGGTGGTGGTGGCCTATTCTGTTGGTATGAGGGCCTAGCTTGGTACTGTGCTTGAGGCTGATATGGTCTAGCACTTTGAGCTTGCTGTCTTTTGATAGTCACTAGCTCATTTCCGAGGTTCTGCAGTTGTTTCATGACCTCCTGCAATTCCTTTGAAGTATTTGAAGATGTGGATGCCTCATTATTGCTTTGATTTCTAGGAGTTGGAATGGGATTCAACTCTGGTGCTTGACTGGTTGTAGGATTTCCCATATCCGGATAGAGAGGCATTGGTGGCCTTGGTGCAAGCTTGCCGGCTTGGATCAAACAGTTCTCTGCTCGATCATTTGTGTCATAGGACCCCTGGCAGCGTTGTCCCTCCCATTGATTGGATCATCATGGCTATGTCTAAATTTATAGCCTTTAAGAAATAAAGGAATGCTCCTTCGGCGGTTGGTCTCACAGCTATTGGAATCCTGTCCCATGTCCGTTGGAATCTGAAGTTGAAATCTGCCATTTGTTCGTTAGGAGCCCTTTTGATTGTTGTCAGCTGTTCCAATAAAGATAAATTGTCCGCCCTCTCCCCGAATTGGCTGCAAAGAGCAGAACAAAGTTGGTTCCAATTCGTAATAGAGCCTGCTGTAAGGCTCCTAAACCATTGTAAGGCCTTGCCTTTGAAAGATGAAGCCAACAGCTTGACTGCAACATCCATTTCATTTATTTCGTGGATTGCACATGCATTAGCAATATCCTGGATGTGATCAATAGGAGTAGTATGATTTTCTCCTGTAAAATAGGGTATATTCTTTAGTGCTGCAACTGGAATTTGATTCTGAGCATTTAGGGCAAGTGGACTACTGCCCGTGAAATTGACAAAGGGATTCGGTGGTAGATGTGCCATTATGATTGGCCTAAGAACCCTGGTCGATGCGAGAAAAGGCCTACCAGGTGGAGGTGTAGACAAAGTCCTGTTAGGTGGAGATGGTGATCTTTGTGGTCTTCTTCCTCTCCTTCCTCCTCCTGGTGATAGTTGCAATTGGACAAATAGCCCCTCTTCTCGAGTATTAGACCTGGTTCGAATTCTTCTCATATGCCTGGGCAACTTTTGCTGCTACACCGCTGAATTCTACCCCTTCGGAGTCGCCAGATGTGTTAGAAAGTGAGCCTCAAAAGGCTAGATCCTGCCAAGTTACACACCAAACCTGACAATATTTAAAAATGGAAAATTGAAAGACCTGTATTTTTGATATTTTAGAGTTTGGAACTTGATTCTGGAATGACAGTCCTGAAAACCCAAAAATGCCAGACTTCCGAAAACCTGAAATCCGAAAATCAAAAAACCATGAAATTTTGAAAGTCAAAATCTCAAAAATCTAAGAATACCCTTTTGAAGATTATCCCCGATCTATCAACTGGTGAAATTTTGACTTGTTTCGAGCGAGTTAAGTCCTTAAAAATTGATTTTAAAGTTCAGCCTGGAAGGTGGAAAAAACTGAACTGTAAAACCTGTAATTTTTTAAGTCCGAATTTCTTGAAAGTTCCTTCGAAACTGTGGAATGACCTCTTGGTCCCACCGGGCGTGCCAAAACTGTTGATGCAAAATCACAGCACCCCTGGGACTCTGCAACGCGATGGGTTGAGACTCTCAGTATGATTGCATAACATGGAGCTTTTCCCAAGTGTGGGACCTTGCGAAGTCGGAAAAGCTCTCTGGATGAAGGCCGGTTCCTATTCCTCTGTTCAGATGCACCAATAAAATGCAGAGGTTTACCCAAAAACCTAAATCTAACTACCAAGGAGACAGGGAGAGAAAAATGCATAAAAATAAACCTAAGCTAAGGAGGTGATGCACCGAGGAATGAAGAACACCTGTCTTGCCAATAAACACGAGACCATTAAAATGCAATGCAAGATCATACACAGAGATAGCTTGATTCACGGTGAAAAGATCAAGGGGATGAAAATGAATACGAGAGAGGGTTGAGAATCATCCACGGACATGCATTAATTTTCTCCAAAGATTGATACAAAGACACCTGCAAAATGCCAAGAGGCAAGGTTGCATTACAGTTTTAGATAGGAGGTTTGAACTCCACAGATTCACCTGCCAAAGAGAAGAAGGGAGGGGCAAAACAAGAATGTCCAACCCTTAGAAAGAAGCCCCTCCTTACAATTTATAGGAAGAATGAGAGAGAAAAGAGAGAGGAATTCGAAATCTGCCCCAACCACCTCCAGGTTGCATTTAACTCATCTCATTATGGTGGTAGGTGAGAATCCCAGTGAACCCAAAAGTGGCGAACTGTATTTTTCATTTTTAAGAATTTTTCTCACCCAATTAAAGATATCCAGTCGTAGTTGGACAGAGGACCTCGTAAGCTTTCCGAAAAGTCCAACCTTGCATGAATCTGAGCTCCCAGTCAAAAGTTATGGCCATTTGAATATCTGTGCCAGGGTCTGCTTCCTGTCAGCGCTCAAAATGTTGCGCCTCCAAATGGTGCGCCATGGGCACATCTATCCTTATGTATACATACCCTTATGTGCACCAAGGTGCAAATTTGGTCATGTCGAAACTCTGTGTCATGCACCATTTCTGTGTGCCAAGGCGCACCATTTCCTCTGTCGACACTCATTGTCGTGTGCCACTTCTGTGTGCCTTGGGCGCACCATTTCCTCTGTCGACACTCATTGTCGTGTGCCACTTCTGTGCACCTTGGGTGCACCATTTCCTCTGTCGACACTCATTGTCATGCGCCACTTCTGTGCACCTTGGGCACACCATTTCCTCTGTCGACACTCATTGTCGTGTGCCACTTCTGTGCGCCTTGGGCGCATGTATTTCATTGTCGACACTCATTGTCGTGCGCCACTTCTGTGCGCCTTGGGTGCACCATTTCCTCTGTCGACACTCATTGTCGTGCGCCACTTCTGTGCGCCTTGGGCGCATGTCAGGGATTTGAGCTTCTTTGATTTCTCCATTCTTCTGCTTGTCTATATCTACCCGGGGAAAAGATATATACAATGTATACTAAGTGATTGCATCGATATGATTTGTAAAATAATGATGTTAATTTACCTTGTTATTTATCAAAATTCAAAGAAAAATAATAATGCACTTCCTTTATATGATGTTCAACCACTAAATAGGGTATGTGATATTGACCTACCTAAGGTATGTGGTATTGAACTATTTGGGGTTTGTGATACCAAGCTAGGCTTGAATTTTCACCGAGATGAAGAAAGATGAAAGCAAATTGTATACCCTAAAGAGTATGGAATATATATATATATATATATATATATATATGTATGTATGTATGTATATATAATAATAATATTATTAAAAATGTAGAAACCTTAAACAAGCTGCACAGATCAACACCTTTGAGCCTTCAAACTATTGCTACACTTTGAGATGGAGTCAAAGAAAATATAATCAGTTCATGACCCATTCACCCATATTTACCCTCCCTTGGCTTTGTGGAAATGAGCTTCAAATCGAGTAATATTTCATTTATTTTTATTGGATTCTTGGTTTATATGTTAATGCGATTACTGACCACATTTGCCAAATTACACTTTCTACAATCTTCTTCAAAATATTGAGATACTAAGTAGAAATTGCATATGAGTTACAAAATAAATATGTCAATTTACCATGTTTCATCTTCCCTAGGCTCTTGAGTATCATGGGGCCTCGAATTTGTAGTTAAAACTAAATTGGAATTTTCCTTGTATTGATACTACTTGAAACAAGATTGGGGTTTGTGATACTGAACCATGTTTGAATGATAATGGGTAGCTTTTCATTCTATTCATTCTCATACAATAATTTTTCTCATTAATTCTATATTCAACCTGAATGTGAATAGACAAATTCCCATTCTATTCTTTATCATATAATCATATTTGAATTCTCATTCCTTGAGGTTGAATGAGAACGAGATGATTCCCATTCTATTCTTTCTCATGAAATCATCTAATTCTCATTCATTCTATATTTAACATGAATGTGAATGAACAACTTCCCATTCTATTATTTCTCACACAATCATGTTTCTCATTCCTTTAGGCTGAATGAGAAATGATGGGAAGCTACCCATTCTATTTATTCTCATACAATGATCTTCATCATTCATTCTATATTTAACCTAAATGTGAATAGACAATTTCCCATTCTATTCTTTCTCATATAACCATGTTTCTCATTCCTTCCAGCTAAATGAGAATGAGCGAGTTTTCCCATTCTATTACCTCTCATACAATCATCTTTCTCATTCTTTCTATATTTAACCTGAATGAGAATAAAAATATTCCCCTTCTTTTCATTACGATATAACCATCTTTTCCATTCCTTCTATATTGCCAGAATGTTCGAATGGATATATTATTCCCATTCTAATCATTTCCCATAATATAATAATTTTGACATCCATCCATTGTAATATTCTCATGCAATCATATTTCTCATTCATTCTATATTTAACTTGAATCTGAATGGACAACTTCCCATTCTATTCTTTCCCATACCATAATCTTTCTCATTCCTTCGGGATGAATGAGAATGGGAAGCTTCTATTCTATTCATTCTCATATAATCATTTTTATCATTCATTTTATATTTAATTTGAATGTGAATAGAAATATTCCCATTCTATTCTTTATCATACAAACATATTTGAATTATCATTCCTTTAGGGTGAATGAGAATGGGAAAGCTGTCCATTCTAAACATTTAGGAAATATAGAAGCCAAATGAAAATTTAGAAGGAATGAAAATATCAAAGATGGATTATACAAGAATGAATAGAATGAACAAATGTCCATTCTCATTCAGGTAATATAAAATAAATGAGAAATATGATTGTATGAGAATGAATAGAATGGAAAGATGTCCATTATCATATTAATATAGGAAATTATTAGAATGGGAATATGTCCATTCAAACATTCGGGAAATGTATGTTGTATTCACAAGAAATTATGTTTAGAATGAGCAGATGTCAATTCTCATTACGTGTATTAGATTTTGTTAGCATAATCAGATGTAGTGAATAAGTTGTTTTACATTATTTTCTTAGACTATTTGGTATAACTATTTTTGTTACACTAATATTATAGTTTTTAGAGAGTTTTTATTTGGTTAATTACCATATTCCTAAAGCGGGTTAGTTACCATATTTTGGTAAATATCTTTATATATATATATATTAATTGATAATGAATATTGATGTCTTGTATTCTCATTCTATGTAAGAATTGGTATCGAGAGATACAAGATCATCGAGAGATTGTAGCAAGTCTATTCTGTGTGATATTTTGTGTAGCTACATAGGAAATGTGAGATAAAATTCATCGTGAGGTGTACACTTTTTTGTGCGATTCGTTTCACTAGACCTTATGCCATTCATGAGCATATGATGAAGATTTCCTTGAATCACCTCCCCTATTTTCGAGCATATTTTCCTTGCGTGAAAGAGGCTGCGCCCTTGTGGAATACCTATAAGACATGCAATTTTCAAATATCCATGAGACACAACCATGGTTTGAGGAGATTTTTCCCCCACTCTCACTGTGAACAAAACCTACTGAGTCATAGCTAGAGTTCCATTTGAAAGCATTGAGTAGTATTTTGCAATCAAGTTGGATTTTCCTAAAAGCACTACCATTGTGAGTACCAGTAACACAGTAAAGAGATTTTGAATACCATTTTATTTTGTTGATTCTATTAGTTAACACATGCTGGGAAGCTACATATTTCCAAAATGTTTTAATCTTGGTAGTTAGCTCATTTTCTTCCTTTTATTAGATTGATCTATGTATCTTTTAGGTTCTTAGTTTGAAAAAATGGAAATTCCGGTCGATAAATATTCGGTTTAAAATTTCATACATGGAAGGTTAAAATACAAATGCAATTGATGCATAAAATTTTGTGGGGCATCGTAAACGGGGATGAGAAAAACCCATTGATGCAAGCAAATTATTGGAGTGGAAAACAAGAGATGACAAAGCAAAATCTATTATTGGCCTTGCATTTTCAGATTGAGTTACATCACGTGGATTTAGAAAAATCATCCAAGGAAATTTGGGATATGCTTAACACCTGTTTAGTGAAAAATCGGTAAATGCCCAATTTTCACTGAAATTGTAATTATATAGATTCAAAATGGATGATGGAATTACTATGTCTAGCCATATAAACAATTTATTTTTCTTATTATGTAACTTTGCTTAGGGTAAAAACTAAAGTTGAAGATCAAGATGAAAAATCTATTTTATTGAATAGTCTACCATAGAGATCTAAGAATATTGTATTTACTCTTAGCCAAATACCATCAAAATATCTCAATGATATGACTATAGCACTACTTATAGAAGATGAAAGGATGCCAGTAGAAGATGAAGGTATTTTGCAAAATGAGAATGCACTTTGTTCTTTAAATTTTCATAAAAAGTCTGATATTGACAAAAGGGACATAAAATTATGCTATTGTAATAAGAAAGGTCATATAACATGGGACTTTCTTGTTTGAGCAAAAGATGTTCTCAAAGGAAAATTCAGGCCCAATGAAGCTAATGTTGCTTAGTTAGAAGATCCATCGATATCTTGATGAAAATGAATAGTTAGCTAATGAGGTCGCCTTCACTTCACATCTCTTACTGTGAAGCATGTAGTAACACCTTACTGGAGGATGGAGGATACATAGAAGTTAGAGGACAATTGACATACTCTCATGAGTCACCTACGATGGGGTCACATCATTACTATGGTAACAATTTTTAGTGTGTTTGCTTTATGTTTTGTGTGGTGTGGTTTTATTATTTGGTGTGGTTTTTCAATTAAAAAATTAGCATTATTTTATTGTTTGGTACCTCTTGATGAGCTCATGAATAAAATTTTGAGGATAAAATGCACTTATTATGTCAAAAAAGTAGTACCCTAGGATTTTTCTAATATAGATCCCTACATTTTGGAAAACATGGGATGATCTCACAAGTGTGGGACATGTATAAATGAGATCAACCTCTAGATAAGGTTGGTTTCTCTACCTATTCCTAATGCTAAGCTACTCCTAAGGAAGGAAATGTAATTATCTATTCATAATCTAACAATTCAAGGGACTAGGGAGAGAGGGAAATGCATAAAATGGGAAATCCTAAGCTAAGGGAGGTGATAACACCAAGAAGAGGGTGGAGAGACACTCTCAAATGGGAAAAAGGAGAGAAAATGAGAAAGGAGAGGACAAACATAAGTATCACAAGTCCCAAAATCATTTAAACTACCATTTCAAAGACACAACAAACTTATATTCTGCGCAGGAGAATAATAGATATATAAAATACCCAAAAATGCAATGAAAGGCATGAATTTTGCAATAGAAAATGATACGGGACACATTAATAGCCATAAAACAAGTATCTTATTGCTTTAGAAGGATGCATAATACATTACAAGTAAAGGAAAAAGGAAAGATTCACTAATAAGAAGCTCAAATTTGAGTTCGCAACCCATATACACATATGTAACACTTAAGACAGAGTGCACAAGTATTACAAGAATGTCCAACCCTTACAAAAGAGTCACCCTTTACATTATATAGAAATTATAGATAGAGAAGAGGGAAATCAGAAGAAAAAGATCAGATTTGATCTTGTATTTAATGAAGATCTATTTTTTCTTGCAACATGGCATGTTAAGTGCGTCCCCCAAGTTTGTTTTTTCTTGTTGAAGAATCCAAAGAACAATATATTGCTAAGTCTGGTTGTTGAGCTACATGTAATTACACATTAATGGAAAAATTGATGTTTTCTTGTTTCCCCCATAAAATCTAGCGAAATTCATATTTTGACCATGAAAAAATGAAGGAATCAAGGAGAACTTTCCATCGATATAAAGTTTGCGTGATTTGGAGCTTTAGAAAATAAGATATGGCAGTTGAAGTTCTACATGTCACGATGTAGAGAAATTTGACATGTGGAAGCCATTGATTGGTTTGAGGATTGGCCTTTAACAAACATATGCTCACTTAACTTTTTTCCATGTGTCGGTCTCCCATTGGTCATGGGATAGTGCTTTTACTATATTTACTTTTCCTTTTCCTCCTCTACCTTTAGTTTATGAAAATATGGGCCATTAAGAGCTTGCCATGTCTTTTTGCACCTATTGACATACCATCCTTAGACTTTATGAGTCTCTTTTTAATGTGTACCAATGAGAGATTCCAACGTTACTTATCATTTTAAACCTTTTCGGTCTTCTCGGAGAATTATGAGCCAATAAAATGTTGCCATGTTGCTTTTTTTTTAGATGTACTTTTCCCTTGGTATCGATTGTGAAAAGTGGACCAATGAGAGAGTCCCATGCCCTTTGCATTTAAGACATTTTTATTTCCACTTAAAAATTCAAATTAAGAGCCAATAGAAATGATCCATGTAGTGTAGTAGTGTCGGACTTGTTAGAGTTTCTAATTGACAAACACAAAGTGTAAGCCAATGAGAAAGCTCCACGTCCTTTGGGTTGTCAGACTCTTTGATAGTCTTTATAATGTCCCCTTTCTTACACCAAAGGCCTAAGGGTCAAGTCAAGTCCAAGCCATGGTCATACCCAATGTGCTATGGACGCTGGGAGCTTTTGGGAAGGGGCTGCATGGAGCTAATATTTAAGTTTTGTGTTTGGGGGTCACTTTGGACCTTAACGACTTAAACATGAAAAAGTAACTTTAGTTACTTTTATTTTATTGACCCCTTTGTGGAATGAAATGTGTCTAGGGTTATTGGGGCTCTTTTACTGTGGGAAGTATATAAGGAGCTGGGTGAGAAAGGAAATGGGACTTTTTGGCATACATTTATTGACCCTTTACATACAACTGCTGTTTGCACATCTACAACTTGAGGAGTGAAATCCCATAGGGACCCTAGCTTTGGTGGTGAGAGACCCGTCCCTAGCTAGCAGGGCATTCTTCGGTAGTGAGAGATCTACCCTAGTTTGTCATTTTGGAGCCACCTTTTGGGCTGCGTTATAGAGAAATTATTAGAGGTTTCAGAGGAAGGAATTTGAGGGTTTCAGGGGCATTTGGGGAAGATAATCAGAGGGTTCCAAATCAGATTTACGACAAAAATTTGGGTAGGGTTGAGTATCACTTTGAATGCGTCTATAGTAATTTCCAAACCCTTTTCCAAGTGGGTGACTTGTAGCCTTTATTTGGAGGGTTTCAGTTGACCCCTTCAAGATCTAAAGGTTGAAATGTCATTTCCTCTATTTTCTAATGTTATTTCTAAAGACTCTTAATTTTTTCTCTAGTATTTGGAGAGTTACAAACCTATGAAGTTTTCCAGTTATCTAGGGCACGCTATGCTTTCGGCAGCATTTTAATTTTTGTAAAACTCCAAAGATAGTTTTATTATGTCCTTTATAATAATATCAATCTCTCTTTAAATTTTCAATTAATTCGAGTGGATATTTAGGGAGATATTAATTTTCTTTAGTTCTCTGTCCTTATTGTAAAAATCTACAAAAATTAGTATTCTATGTGGCTGCAAATTTTCAATATTTTGTTTATTTTTAAGTGGTATCTCACAAGGGATATTTTAGTGGTATCGGAGAGTTGTTGTTTCTCTAGCTTGTGTGGGTTAAATATAGTAGTTTGGAAAGATATTAATGTGGATTTTTGAAGGAAATGTTCACCAACATGGTGAAACAATAGGAAGCCACTAACCTTTATTTGAGTTAGCTCACTTAGAATTTGAATCAAAGAAAATCTTGGGAAAATAAGGAAAAAGGTGAGAACAATAATAAAAGGCACCCAGAAGAGGTGATTCATGAGGATTCTTGTTAGAGGAAATACCAATCTTTGAGTAAGGGTTTCAGAGATAATATGTCATTTCCAGATTATTACATGATGAAGATTGGTAGCAAGCCTAAATGAGATCATCATATGTTGGTACCTGAATTACAAAAGAACTCATTTGAAGAAGAAGAATCTTCTAGAGAAAAAGGTATGATTTCCATTGAGAAAAATAATTGCATTAGTGAAAATTTGCTTGTTAGAGAAATTATTCCAGCTCAAGAGAAGAAATTTGTATATGCAAGAAAGGAGGATGTAATGGAAACTCTAAAATGGTGTGAGGAATGGAATATCGAGCTAGAGCTGCTAGATTGACAGCCACCCAAGTAAGACAACACCTACAAGAGTTCAAGGAAAAGATGTGGGAAAATGATGTAAGGAAGTCTACACCCATGAAAAAAGTCTTTATAGAGAAACTTGCACATGAGGAGGAGCCTCACATGGACACTTGTGTAAAATTGCAGCCTACTGTAATTTCCAAACCAACAACTTTTGATCAGCTTTCAGATACTTTCAACGGGCACTCAGGCAACAATGTTGGGGGTAGCTCAACATATGTCTATCTTGAACACACGGAGGACATTGATGGCATTGAAAGGTATGAACAAACATGGCTGGTTGGTTGTAAAATTGAAAAAGATATTTCAATCCAAAAGGTACCTATCAATCCTCCAAAGAATAAGTCATTATCATATGGGATGGATTTACCAAGCAATAATGAGCATAAATTTGTGAAAGGTGTTGATTCTTGTTCCACTTATTCTCCATCTAAAATCATGAATCACAATAGGGATGGTGTTGTTTTGGAGGTTTCTAAATCAGCAATAGAAGGTGAAACTTTTGATGATATTCTTTATAAGGAGGTTAGTAGTAGCACGGGTTTATTTCATCATCTTCATCCTATATCATTATAATAGTTTTATCATGATGGTATTCAACCTATTGTTGATAAGAATGCTAAAAATTTGGTGGATCAAAGTCAAGTCATCATGAAGACAAAGAGTGATAATATTCTTTATGAGGAGATATAAGAGAAGCAAAGATGAAAGACCTTACATGATACTGAGGGTTCATGGGAATTATAAGGAATGGGATCCTGGTCATATGTGGCAATCATCCAAAACTATCAATTCTGATTTTAAAAACTTTGTGACTGATTTTATAAGCAAAAGAAGGAATTCAAATGTGTCTTGTGGGATTACAAGTGTTGACAAGCATGATTTCTTCATTGGAGACTCCAGTGTAAGAAGGGAGAGTACCTCTTAAGGTACTAGCGCTGGTTTTATGATTTCTAAAAAGGGTAAGAGAATATTTTGAAATCATCTTCAACCTCTTTGGAATGTGTATAATAATAGTCATAATGAGAGGAGAAAATAGTAATATGGGATAATAGGGTCAAAGAGGTGAGAGTGGACATTCGGGCAATAACCTCCCCATTCTTACGCGAGCCCTTGGGGCTTCACGAACCTTCTTTCTTGAAGGATCCAGAAGTTTCACAGGTAAAACAACTAGTAGATATTTTAGATGTGGAGTCTTGTTGGGAGAGGTACCAGACCTTGAGAGAGGAATTTCATAACAACATGCCATTCCAGGAATATTAAAAAATGAAGATTGGCAATGGACCCAAGAGAGATCATCGAATACAGTACCGATTTACAAAGGAGATTGGGACAAATTTCCATTCCACACTTGATGGGTCTAAGAAGTGTCTTGCCTTTGTCTTGGTTCGAAGTTGAAGACATACTACGAATTGAATCCCATGTGTGAGGAAGATGTAATTAAGTTTACAATCTTACATCTTGAGGGAGATGCTCATGATTGGTGGCATCATGGGTTGATTACATAGGGACACATACACATTGTTACTTATGTAGAGTTCGTGTAGAGGTTGGTGAGCAGATTTGATAGGAGGGACGTTAACATGTATTTTAGGGAGTTGACTCATTTGAGACAAACCGGTCCCCTGGATCAGTACATCCTGATTTTTAGAAATTATCAGTCATGGTACCTAAGGTCACGAGAGATGAGGTTGATTTCACTATTCGTAGTAGGTTTGATAGATGCTCTCATTTGGGTTTGTGAAGGAATTTGAACCTTCTTCTTTGCACAAGGTTATTAGGAAAGCTTGGGGCTTGGATTTATCCACTCCAAAGTTGAGGTATCCACCTCATGTTTAGCAAAGGAACCTCCATCTGGATTAGATGAACTCAGCAAGAGAGGAGCCTCCACCGAGGTAGGAGGTGGCTAAAAAGCTAATCATTTCTCGAGAGGACAGAGATGAGTTTAGGTGAAAGAAACTATGTTTCGATTTCCACACACCTTAGGTTCCAGGACATGATTGCAGAGGTAGAGGGAAGGCCCAATTCATTGAGGTCTTCGAGGAGAGTGAGGGTGACAAAGGTGAGGATTTAAACACTCATGAGATGGATGATGGAGATGGGGCTGTGTTGGATAGTGCTGATATTAGGCAGGAGGAGGAGACTTTTCCTCAAGAGATTATAACCACATTGTTTAGTACTCTAATATACAAGGCATTTAGGATTAGAGAAGTTATGCAGGATCAACAAGTTCGGGTACTCATTGATAGTGGGGAAACCTAAAACTATATTGATGCCTCATTGGTTGAGAGGTGAGGATTATAGATAGAGGATTTTGAGGGCTTCAATGGGGTTATAGCTAATGGAGAGTCTATGAGGTGCACACGGTGGGTCCCCCAAGTGAGCATCATGATGGGTAACTATACAGTTACCGATGATTTCCACATTGTTGGTATGGGAGTGACCAACATAGTGCTAGGAGTGCAATGGCTTCACTCTCTTGGTGAGTTTGAACTAACTTTCAGACGATAGAGATGAAGTTTAAGTCCGAGGGTAGGAATGTGATTTTGAGGGGATTATCTATAAGAGCACCTAGGGTGGTTACAGCTGAGGGGATGGAGAGGACGTTCCAACATGGTGAGGAGTTTTATTATTATAAATCAATGTGGAGTATGATGGATGTGGGTGTGACCAACAATGTTGCACATGAGATAGTTTCAGAGATTGGGATTACAGGTTCAGATCATCCAAGTTTATCATTATGTTGGTCATCTAAAGTTTTTGTAGACTAGAGATCTCATTTGCTTGTTGAGTACTCCAAGAACCGACACACTTGTGAGATTCTAGATGGCCACATACAGGATGACAACTACAGATTGGAGGATGAGATGATCTTCTATCAGGGAAGATTGAGCCTTGTGTCAGATTCATGGTTAAGGATGGAGATATTGCGACATGTGCATTGCTCTTCCATGACTAGGCACTTGAGATTTGATGAGACCTATAGGTTCATGTCTAGAGAGGTTCATATGGCATAGGTTGAGGGAGGATATCCTTAACTTTATACAAGCTTATAAAGTTTGTTACTATGACAAGTCAGAGCTTATGGGTTCATCATTTTTGAATTGACATGGGATAACACTCTAATGTATTTTGGTGCTTCTATGCCCGGTGAGCACTTCATCCATGTGTTAATCAATGGAGAGAAAAAATTGACTCATGGTTATTCAGTAGGTTCACATTCAGCGTAGGAGGTGGACTATGTGGAGCTGATATTGCCGGTTGATTGTCTATTGGAGTCTTGGGACTTTTCCTCCATGGGACACATTGAGATATAGTATGAGGAGCCTTGCTCTCACATGAGTGCAAGTTATGTGGGAGAGTTAGCACCATTTTTACATATACAAGTTGTTTCATAGGTTGATTCAGGGGATTCTACATGATTCAGAGTGGAATTTCATACCCAGGAGTTGATTGGAGAGGTAGTGAGTGATCACATGATGATAACCTTACATTGGAAGGGATTTAATAGATTGAAAATTTCGGTGTGGGTACCAGTTTTGAGTCGGTGTGGGCATCATACTACCTTAGGAGTAACATTTTTCTCTACACGACATAGAGAGCATGATCACTACATGGGGTGTCTTGGTTACTTCGCATCACACCGATCATTAGTTAACTGCAGGGTGAGGTGGAGAAACTTATGGAGTGGTATTCAGCTTCTGCAGCATGACAGGATAATGCTTGGGGTCAAGAATTTCTCGGGAAGGGAGGAATGTAATGTCACCTTTCTTACGCCAAAGGCCTAAGGGTCAAGTCGAGTCCAAGCCATGGTCATACCCAACGGGCTGTGGACGCTGGGAGCTTTTGGGAAGGGGACACAAGGTGCTAATATTCAAGTTTTGCATTTGGGGGTCACTTTGGACCTTGGTGACTTAAATAGGAAAAATTAACTTTAGTTACTTTTATTTTATTGACCCCTCCATGGAATGAAATGTGTCTAGGGTTATTGGGGCTCTTTTCCGTGGGAAGTATATAAGGAGTTGGGTGAGAAAGGAAAAGGGAATTTTTGGCATACATTTTATTAACCCTTCACGTGTAATTACTTGTTTGTTGATATACAACTTGTGGAGTGAAATCCCACAGGGACCCTAGCCCGGTGGTGAGAGACCCATCCCTAGCTAATAGGGAATTCTTCGGTAGTGAGAGATCTACCCTAGTCTGTCATTTTGGAGCCGCCTTCTGAGCTATGTTACAGAGAAATTATCAGAGGTTTCAGAGGAAGGAATTTGAGGGTTTTGGGGAATTTCGGGAAGATAATCAGAGGGTTCCAAATCAGATTTACAGCAACCATTTGGGTAGGGTTGAGCATCACTTTGAAGGCATCTATAGCAATTTTCAACCCTTTTCCAAGATAGGCAGCTTGCAGCCTTTATTTGGAGGGTTTCTAGTTGAGCCCTTTCAGATCTAAAGGTTGAAATGTCAATTCCTCTATTTTTTAATGTTATTTCTAAAGAATCTTAGTTTTTTCTTTGGTATTTGGAGAGTTACGAACCTCACGAAGTTTCCCGAGTTGTTTAGGGCACACTTAAATTTTTAAGGAAGCATTTTAATTTATGTAAAACTCCAAAAACAATTTTATTATGTACTTTATAATAATATAAATCTCTCTTTAAATTTTCAAGTAATTCGAGTGGATATTTAGGGAGATATTCATTTTCTTTAGTTCTTTGTCCTTATTGTAAAAATATGCAAAAATTAGTATTCTATGTGGCTACAAATTTTCAAGATTTTGTGCATTTTTTAAGTGGTATCCCACAAGTGATATTTCAGTCTTATCTAAAAATTGCAAAGTGAGAGCCAATAGAAAGGCTCCATGCATTTTGCAATGCCAATATTTCTTTGAAATTCTCTTACCCAATGCAAAAGATAGGCCAATGGGGAAACTCCATGCATCCACATACATTCTTAGTTTCCTTTGATCTCCACCTGAATCTTTGAAGTAAGAGCCAATAGAAAGGCTCTATGCAAATCATAGTGTCATACTTCCTTTATCCCCTCATTGAAAACTTCCCTTGAAGTGATCCAATAAAATGGCTCCACATAAATCATTTGTCGGACTTGTCGAGTTGGTAGACTATGAGAAGGGGAGCTAATGAAATGGCTCCACATAGCTCTTCACATCACAATTTCTAAGTCCAGGAGGACTTAGATTTTTTTTGGATTTTTGAACTTTTTCCATGAACTCACTTTGACCTGGATGACTTTGTGGACCCGAAAAAATATAAAACCTGGTTAATTCCAGGGAATTCACATCCACGAACTCATTGCCTTAGGAATTGCTAGAATGCTTCCACATAGCTCGCTTGAGCCGTTGATCTACCACTACATGCTCCTGATCATGACATTTGAAAATGATGGGAATTTGGATGTCAGGCGGATTTTATAAACAACTCACCGATATTTTAAACTATGTTCCTATGGGTTTTTGAATGCCAATGGCTAGAGCATTTGGGAAAGAAAATTTGATGGTCATTTGAACATCACAAACCCTGTAAAAATGGTTAAGTCCATTTTTAAACTCATTAGAGCCAAATTAACTCAGGGGTTAATTTTGGATAGCAATTTGGTGACCTCTCGGGAAATCTTCCTACTAGATTAGATCAAGTATCCTTTATGTAATCCATTGGGCATGGAGTTGAGCCAAAAACATGAAAATTTTATCTAAAACATTAATGTTTTTTACACCTAATTTGTATAAAGATCGAAACGAACTTAACATGATTTGTGGAGCTTTTAATGATCGTAGAATTGCTCCATCTATCGATTTCACTATTAATTTTCTCAAATTGAAGCTGGAGCTGCCTTGGTCTCTTTGTTGAAGCTTGAATTGGCCATTCACATCATAAAAATTCTGAATATGGTTTTATGAAACTAGAAAATTGTTTAACTTGGTCTTTTCACGTTGATTCCTCGTAAGATATGAATAAAATGAAAAACAACAACAAATCTAACCATGAATGCATGAAAACCTGAATTGTATGCAGATCTGTTGGAACCAAAGAATGTTAAATTTGGAACTATCCCAATTTTGATTTTTGTTTCTTTACATTTAGATTTCGAAACACTACATTTGATCCTTGACACCTTGGGACTCTTTTTCACCACATCTTCTTTTGCAATCCTTCATGAACATTGTGCAACAAGACCATCCAAAAAAAATAAAATTGTGTAAAACAATTAGGGAAACTAAAACCTATTTTACAAATAAAACAATGTGCTAAAAGAACATAGAGGAATTTAAAATTAGTCTACTATGTACAAGGGAAGAAATTTTCCTTTTAATAATAATGCTTTAGATAGATTCCATTGAATGAAATCTTTAACTCCTCTCCATCCAATCTTGAAAAATAGAAAGCATTGTTTGATTTGCGGTGAGATCAAGTAAGGACCACTATATATTGCATCAAACTTAGAGTGTCTACTGGTTTCACTCATTGCATCCCATTTCAAGACCAAGTCTCCTTCTTGAAAGCTCCTAGCTTTGGCATTTTTTTGAAACTAATCTTGATTTGAGCTTGATCCTTTTCCATTTCTTGCACCACTTCGTCTCTTAATTATTCTAGCTCTATGAGATATGCATATCTAACTTCCATGGCTTCAAATTCAAACAACTCTAGCTACTTGATAAGTTCCAATGTTAGCAATTCGAGAGATATTGGTAACCTTGCTTCTTTGTCATAAACCAATTTATAGGGAGAATTTCTAGTTGATTTCTTAGGCACAATCCTATTAGCACACAAGGATGACTTCATGTTCGTGTGCCATGTCCTCTGATTTTAATCTAAATTCCTCATTATGATCCTTAATAGGTTCTTGTCTGTGGAAAACCTTCCCATTACCCCGAGGGTAATAATTTGAAGATGTGCTCGGGTGGAAAACATTTTTAACTACCCAATTGGAGATCTTAGTGCCAATGAAATCCAATGTATTATCAGAAATAATAGTGAAAGGAACACTAAATATTACCATAATACCTTCATAAAAATCCAAAATGTTGGCCTCATTTGATTCCTTTAGTGAAACTACCTCTTCCCACTTGGTGAAGTAGTTTATGGCTGTTAGGATCCACTTGTGGCCCAAGATTGAGTTTGGGTTGATGAACTGTTGATGCAAAATCACAGCACCCCTGGACACACATCAGGCTTCTAGGTTGATGTTCAGGCATCCAGTGTGATTGCACAACATGGAAACCTCTCTCCAAGCATGGGACTTGTAAAACCGAGAGAGGAATCTCCAGAGAAGGCTGGTTCCTGCTCCTAAACTACCTGCCACAAGCTATTCCAGTGCAGGCAAGCTAATCTAATCCTAATCTAACCATGCCAAGGAGAGAGAGAGAGAGAGAGAAGGGAAAAAACAGCAAAAGCCTACACTAAAACGGTGATACACCAGAGAAGGAGAATGTTGGACATCTATCAAAACTGCCATGGGACAAAGAGAGGTGAGCAATGGGAAGGATGGACAGATGCATCACAGGCCCAAGGATAGATTTCACACAGAAAATGTCCCAAAACTCCATGAACACAGCTCCGAACCTGCAATGAACATTCAAACATGCACAGACACCTGCAATGAAGAGAGGCAAGAAGAAGACAAGCAAAAACGAGAGAGGATGGACAGATGCATCACAGAACACGTTTTGTTGCTCCAGAAGTTTGCACAGAACATCATTCCATTAGTAAAAGGAAAAAATGCCATTACAGAGCAAGGGAGGAGGTTCGAGCTCCATTTTCAACCCTAGAGAAGAAAAGAAGGGAGGGCAGAGCAGAAAGAATGAACAACTTTTTTTTAAAATGAGCCAAATCTGGCTTTTACATTGCATGGGTCGAGCCCAGGGGACAGAAAACGTGGGAAAACATGTAAGCCCATTCCTCATTGAATGCCAACACATTAAAACGGCATAGGATACCTTACCAACCCATACCCTACCATCTTTGACCGATTTGGAGGAGAATGCGACCCATTCTGCATTAATTTGGCTGCTGAAATGTCACTTCTGGCCGTGCACACACGTCAGAGCCATTTCTCAATTTTCTCTCTTTATACTACACAAAAACTCAAGGTTGATCCTAGAATCATGTAGAGCATCTCAACAGCTTTCCGTTGATATAAAGAACGTGGAAATCCGAGCTCTGGATCAAAAGATATGGCGATCTGAAGATTTAGGGCACGGAACAGACCAAGACAGATTTCGAAATATTTTCCCGCGCTTCGCCACCTAGACGACACGTGGCACGTGCTGATTGGACGAGAAATTCTCTCTCCTCCATCTTTCACGGGATTTCCTTTTGAAATTGCTTGTGGGCCCCTTAAACTTGGACACGTGGCGCCATTTCATTGGTTCGGTTCAGCGCTCGATAACTCGCCCCTTTGACCTTTTGACTTTTTCTCCTGTGAGGACACGTGGCAGTTTCTGATTGGTCCTCGGCTCCTTCGGCTCCTTCGCGTACTTCGCCTCCATTTGTCCCGGATGTCCCATTTGATTTTGGGCCCTTTGTGCTCATTTCGGCCGGTTCGGGCATTTCGCGTCCATTTGTCCCAGATGTCCCATTTGATTTTGGACCCTCTGGACTCATTTCGGCCGATTCGGCCGGTTTGGGCATTTTTGGCCCGCTTGTCTCACTTTGCCTCGGACTGACTCGAATCTTTTTGGCGGTTCGGCCGGTTCGCGCCTTTTTGGCCCGATTGTCCCATTTGCGTCCCTCTCAGCAGTTAGCCAATTTTTTCTCGGTCGAACCGGCATTTCGCGCCCGCCACGTACTTTTGTCCCAGATGTCCCTGTTGCTTTGCGGGCTGTTTGTGCTTACTTCGGCCGAGCCGGCCGGTTCGGGCCTTTTTGTCCCAAATGTCCCGACTGCCCCTAGGACTAGGACTTAGTCATTTTTATGATTTTTTCCTGGATCAACCTACTTGCCTTCTGCAACCTTTTTCACATTTTCTCAGAGCTTGCTCTTTTCCTCTCAGACAGGGAACTTAGAAAATATTTGAGGGGACTCTAGCAACATGATTTTGCTCTGAATCAATCAATGTGCCTGGGACTTGAATATTCTGATGCATGTTATCAAATATACCGGGGGGTGAAATTTTGACAATGAACCTAATGAATTATAACCTCTAATTCATGAATGGTTCATTTTGATATGGCATGGAGTGGAGGGGATGCTAATATTTCTTTGTGTGTAAAGAAGGCACATTTCTTGCATTTTTTGACCCATGAATAATATTCATTGAAGAGATTAGGAAAATAATACCCAACCTTTACAATTGAGAGAGCTATTACTCTTGGAGGAAAATGACCCCTTGCATCTCCATCATGGAACTCAAACAACACCTTCTCTATTTGATATGCTTTGATACATCTTAGAAGAACACCATTCACATCTTTCTTAAATAAAATTCCATTAACAAGCACATATGGAATGGATTGAAAATATGAAGTAACCTTCTCTTAGCCTTGCTCAACCCTTGAGGGCATTGGCTTTGTTAGAGATTAAAAAGCAATGAGAGGGGGGTGAATAAGTGTAGATTAAAATTTTTACATTAATAATGCTTATACAAAGTTTCTTAGTAAATGCAACAAGATATCATAAGTATTCAAATAAGTACATGCAAGATAGAAGAACACCGAACACATAATTTATAGTTGAGCATGACTTGAAACCATGACTTTGTTAGGAACACCAATTCCAAATCTTATGCTAGTTTTGGTTGAGCATCAACTCAACCTCTCGAAGAACCCACTCCACAACTTCAAGCAATCACTAGAAGATTTTGTGAGCACCCACTTAGTAAATTTAGCAAACACCAACTTGTAAGGAGAACCAAACCCTAATTTAATCAGCTACAAATGATATTTTGCAAGCACCCACCCAAAAGGAGGCTAAAACCTCTTGAAAATACTAAGCTACAAATTAGACCTGATTTACATACAATTTTTGATAATCTAGTTACAATATTACTTACACAATAGATTATGAAGACCTTTCTTTGTTTGTCTGTGTTCTTTTTGTCACTCTCTTCTACACATTTGAATCAACACCTCTTGCTAAATTAATTATGCCACACTAATGCTCTTTGCATCCGATTCTTCAACACTTCGTCTATCTTATCTTATATTCCATCTCTCTCTTTTATCTTTCACTCTTCCTTAGCTTGATTGCATCATCTTCTTACTTGAGCGGTTTCACTTACGTCCTTCGCCTCAACCCAACAACATCATCTCATTTTTTGAGCAACAACAACTACAAAAATTACTTCGAGTTTTTCTCTATATACACAATCGACCCATTCCACTACTTTGATTTATGTGTCGTGCATCCTCTCCTTATTTTTCACCTAAGAATGTGGTTAATTAAATGCAATCAACTAAGTATAGGTTTGTTATTTTCATTAAAGGATGCATTTCACATTTTTCTATGGATCAATTCAAAATCTTTATGGTGACATGCTTAAAAATATTTTTCTCATACTTCTAGAATTTCCATGAGTAAGCCACTTTCTCTTTTGGCATTAATTTTTCCTTGAAATTAGGAAACACATAGAGAATGTAACTGGGTCAACAAAAATTAAATGCTGACAATTGGAACAATAGATTTCATCGATCCTTGTGGAGTTCAAGTCATATACTTAGCCACAATCATCTAACAATTAGAATCACCATCGATTTTGGAGAACAACATATTTCTTAACCATGTCCATCTCAATTTATTGTCCTCAAGCCCTTTCCAGTTCTTATTTGTTTGATCCACAACTTCCCTTGGCTATTTTGACATTTTCCTTTGTATCGTGGTTCTATCCTTTATTCTGCGACTTTTTAGTTATCCGCAAATTTCTTCTTCTTCTATCAGATTTTGCAATGCTTTGCAAATTTCCTCCTTGTCTCGATACTTTTATGTGGCTTTGGTTCATATCCACGACTCTCTCCCTTACCTTGCGAATTTCATAGTTTTCCACATCTCTATCTTGTCCTACACAAATTTTATCTTTATGCACCACTTCTCCAGACTTCCCTTCATTTTGCACTTTTTTCCTTCAGTTCATTCTTTCTTGTGTGGATCTTCCTTCACATCCACATCTTTAACTTCCTCACTCATGGATTGTCCTTACGCTTTTCTCGCATGGGAGACTTCATTCCTTTACCCGTGGCCATCACTAGACTCCCTCGCTTTCTTCTAGAGCTCTGTGGCTTCTCCAAGTCTTCGGTGGCTTCTTCAAGACTTCAGGTGGCTATCTCCTTATGTCCACAACATGATTAAAAGATGATTAAGTCCTTTAGAACTTATTTTTGATCATCTTCAAGTCTCTGTGAGTTGACACTACCAATCAACCTTCAACTTTCTTGCTTTCTCATTTTACCAAATTGAATCCTTTTTCCATCAATGCCACTTCTTCCATCTTACGCAACTTGACATCAATGACAACACATATGAAAATGAAAAATTTCCAACAATATCCCCCTTTTTCATTGATGGAAACACCTCAATGCTTCTATACCTCAGAAACTAATTAACTCCTTTTGATGAAAAAATACTTGCATACCTGATTTTTGTTATTAGCCTAGTTGATTGGTGAGTTTCGTCTTGAGTGTCTCTCCCCTTTGATATTTCTTAGCTTTTTTATGACCTCAAGTTCTCTCTTTTAGTTTCTCTCCCCTTTGATGATAATGAAAATAGCCGACTAGGCCACATAAAACCGAATATTCTAGTAAGCTAGATACATCATGCTCTTACCTCAAGAAATTCGCCCTAGGATAACGCTTCGATCAATGTATTCTAGAATCTCCATTGCAATACTCCCCCCAAACTGATCATACCAATTGTTAAGATTAGCTATCACACTAACTACCCTTGCACAAACACTAGTTAGAACTTATTAGGAGTTGATAATTTTTTTATCACATTTTTCTACACATTTTTAGTTATTGGCGGGATTAGGAATGACCCCCAATTCATTCCTTAAATGCTCAAATGTGGCTTTTGGTAGTGGCTTAGTCATAATGTCTGCAATCTCTTATTTTGTGCTCACATATTCTAGACTGATTTTCTTGTCATTCACTTGTTCCCTCAAGAAATGATATCTGATTGGAATATGTTTGGTCTTTGAGTGGAACACGGGGTTCTTGGAGACACTTATTTCACTTGTGCTATCACACAATAAAGGAATTGGATTTTCAGATTTTACCTTGTAATCTTCTAATGTTTACTTCATCTAGATAACTTGAGTACAACACATTGCAACCGCTATATAATCTGATTTACATATTGAGAGTGCCACTGATGATTGCTTCTTACTTAACCAAGAGACTAGACAATTTTCAACAAAGAATTCTCTGCTGCTTGTAATTTTTTTGTCATCAACACTTCCTGCCCAATCTGCATCTGTGTATTCTTTTATGTTAAAGTCATCACTTTGGGATACCATAGTCCATAATCAATTGTTCCCATGAGATATCTCAAAATTATTTTGAACACCTTAAAGTGTGTTTCCCTCATATCTTCTTGAAATTTTCCAGAAGACCTACCACCTGCATGATATTTGGCCTTGATGTAGTGGAGTAAAGTAGACTTCCTATCATGGATCTATATAGTGTCTTGTCTACTTTTTACATGTTATCATCTTTTCTCAACTTGCATCCAACTTCCTTTGGTATCCCAATAGGTATGCATTCTTCCATCTTGAACCGTTTCAACATTTCTTTGATATAATTATTTTGGGATATGAAAATACCTTGATCGATTGATTATTTTCAATCCCGGAAAGAATGTTAGATCTCCCAACATGGACATTTCAAATTCTTCTTTCATCATATCAGAAAACTCATAATTCATTTTATCATGACCTCCTCCAAAGATGATATCATCCACATACATAATGACAATGAGAAAATGATCTCCTTCTTCTTTGACATAGAGATTACTGTCAGCAACACCTTTTCTAAAACCTTGCTCAATGAGGTATGAATCCAATCTGCTATACCAAGCTTTAGGAGCTTTCTTTAATTTGTATAAAGCTTTCTTCAACCTACATACATAATATTTATCTTTTGTTAGTGAGAATCCATCAGGTTTTTCAATATATACCTCTTCGTTTAGAAAACCATTAAGGAAGGTTGATTTCACATCCATCTGGAACACTCGATCTTCTTGTAAGCCATGTAAGCGAAACAATCGATTGCTTCCATTCTTGCCATTGGTGAAAATGTTTCATCGAATTCAATTCCTTCCATTTGTGCATATCCTTTTCATATAAGTCTGACCTTATTTCTTTCTACTTCTCCTTTCTCATTTAACTTATTTCTGAAAACCCATTTGTTTCAATTACATTCTTGTCTTGTGGTCTGGGTACCAACTCCCATGTCTCATTCTTCTCAATTTGATCAAGTTATTCATTCATTGCATCTACCCAATGTTGATCCTTTCTTGCTTCTACAAATTTTTTGGGTTATATCATTGACAAGAGTGCTATGTCTTCATGGTTCTGTTGCACTTTTAGCCTTCTCCTTATTAGAATGCCACCTTCTTTGTTTCCAATAATATGATTTTTGGATGATCTATTTTTAATTTCTTGGAGGGTGAATTTGTGTTTGGTATTTCTTCCTCTTCATCTACCTCTTCTCATAGACCGTCCAATTCTTCATCATCTTCTTGTTCTTCATGATTCTCTCTGTCGTTGAGTGTTGGACTTGGGAAACTCATCTACCTTAACATTTTTACTTTCAACAATTTTCTGCAACCTCTTATTGTAGCACCTATAAGCCGTGTTGACTACTAAATAACCTAGGAATATGCCTTCATCACATCTAGAGTCAAATTTTCCCAAGTTGTCTTCATCTCTTTTAATGTAGCATTTGCTTCCAAATACTCTTATGTGTTTTAAATTTGTGGGAATTTTATTCTATAATTCATAAGGTTTCTTGTCACTTTGTTTAATATCATCACTGGGCTCTATTCAAAATGTACACCGTGCGATATACCACTTCACTCCAAAGACCTATCTATCAATTTGGATTCATTCAACATTATTCTCGCCATTTCTTACACAATCCGTTCTTTCTTTGAACAACTCCATTTTGTTGGGGTGTTACGGTGGTTAAGAATTGTCTTCTAATTCCATGTTCTTCAAAAAATTCATCAAATTCATTGGACCAGAATTCTCTACCTTTGTCTGATCTTAGACATTTGATCTTCTTGTTTTTCTCATTCTCTACTAGTGCCTTGAATTTCTTGAATCTGTCTAAGGCTTCTGACTTTTGCTTTAAACAAGCTACCCATGTCATTCTAGTGTAATCATCTATCAAAAACATGAAATACACCTCACCTTGTATACCTTCAGTTTTGGTAGGACCGTAGAGGTCTGTATGAATCAACTCTAGAGGTCTAGTTGTAGAGTATTCCTTTGATTTAAATGATCTCCTTGTTTGTTTACCATGCAAACATGCTTTGCAAAGTGTATTTGCTGGTTTTACAATCTTTGACATATGTCTCACACAACCTTTAGCACTTAATTTATTTAAATTTTCAAAGCTCATGTGTCCCAATCTTCTGTGCCATAGCCAACTATGATCAACCTTACTTGTGAAGCATTTTTCATTGTTTATTTCATTTAGCACATACATGTTGTTCTTTGTCCTTTTGGATTTTGCTACTTTCTTTCCTATTTTTCCATTGATCATATAACAAAATTTTCATGAAAGATTACATTATATCCTCTTTTGCACATTTGAATTACACTTAGCAGATTGTTCTTAAGACCTTCAACATATAATACATTTTTAGTTATGGTCTTTCCATTATCTACACTCGAGTTCCTTTTCCAACTATATTTTCTGAGTTTTTATCACCAAATATCACAACAACCGATGCATTGTTTGAAAGAGAAATGAATGCAATTTTTTCACTAGTCATATGGTCTAAACATCCACTATCCAGATACCATATTTTTTCTTCATTTTGCACATGAAACACGGTTTGAACTATTGAGCATGACTCTTTTCTCTTGTTCTCATATTTCTTTACAACATACATCCATTTATTTTTCTTAGGTGGATCTTATTTTATTGCTGAACCCACATTTATTTTCTTGTAGTAATTGTGGTGAACATTATTGTAATCCAATCTGGTGTAAGATGGGCCAAAGTTTCTTCTATAGCCTCTAGATAATTTCCTACACTTAGCAACCTTATGTCCAAACTAATTACATGAATAACAATAACCATAGAAAGAATGTGTGTACCTCATAGCATATGTGATTCTGGGAGCAGTAGTCCTTCTCTTCGCAGATTTTTTGAACTATTTATTTACTACAGAGGAAGTGCTTAGAATTGATGCAGTCTTGTTTTCAACATTCTTGGCAGGCTCCTTTTCCTTACTTTCTTCTTTGAAACCAATTCCATACTTATCATTTATATCACATTGGTCACTTAGTATACTAGTCAAAACATTTGAACTCTTCTCTATCTTTTTATACATTATCACCTTGCTTCTCATTTGTTCCAACTCAGATTTTAGTTTCTCTAGTTCTGAGTTCTAGTTTAATGCATTCATCTTCCTTTGATTTGTAAGAGCTTGAAATATTTTCTAGTTGAGTCTCAAGTTCTTTGAGCTCATTAGCCTCTTCTTCTTCTCTTAAGATCTGTCTTTTCTCAAAGACGTGGATATTCTCTTCATAATATTTCAAAGTACATCTTAGCTTTTGATTTTTCTTTCTACACAGTTTCAGTTCTTTAAGAGCACACACAAGTTCCACTTCAAGATTTTCTTCATCCTCTTCTTCATTAGAGTCTTTGAATTCAACTAAACTCTTTCCTTTGAAACTACATTCTTGAGGATGCATTTTTTCCATAAACAAACATTCAAACTGATCTTCATCATTTTCGCTTTCGAGTTGCACTGGGTTGCTAGAGTAATATCCACTTGATTCTTATTTTGAATAGAAGTTTCTTTTATTCTTAAAGAATTTATTCTTGATGTTTTTCTTCTTGTACCACCTGTTGGTACCTGTGCATTTACTCTTCTTCACAAACCGAGCAACATCATGGATTTGACAGGACACTCAAAATTAGATAAATGATTATGTATGTCATTTTGTAGCTGTGGAAGCAATTTATCTGACTTTTTAGCACTCAGGCCTTAAAGAAGTGGGTAGCACCTTAAAAGGATTTGATCTTATCCTAATTATTTAAGTTTTTGCCTTTCAACCAAGGTAAGAGAACCTATTTTGTAACCTCTATTATTGAAGGAGATACGAGATACCTTTATTTTGCACAAATTTTATAAAGAACACCTTGGGAAAATATTATCAACACACCAAATCTGACTCTCACGAGTTGTCACTTCCAGAAGATGGAGATATTTTTAACACAAGGCTAAGGTTACTAAAGACATTATGGAATATTGACTGTTCTACATATTTTTGCAAGTAGAATTTGTTCCTTTGTTGATACATAGGACAAACAGGGGTGGTTTAGGGTGGATTCATGGTCTTTAAATGATTTTGGTGGGAGATAAAGTAGGATAAAGTTGATTATACCAGATCTTGAAGGGACTTCACAAAAATGAACAACTCAATGACAAAATACTTTAGAACAGTTAAGATGTTCCTTCAACATGAAGGTGTGCTTTAGTGGAGGCCCAGATCAACATGTTTTCACATAATATTTGAGACTCTAACACAAAGGCTCAAATTGAAAGACTTAATTAAACACCAAAGTCTCTGATCAATCACGCCTAAGGTACACCCAAAGACTTACAGACAATATCTATTAATAAATGACAGTGAATTGATTTTAAATTTGTTTATCTCATCCAAGATGAAGGCTATTCTTGAAATGAAATTGCAAATACCATTAAAATATCACAGGGATGAGATCCTGTGTGATTTCACAAAGATTTCAATGTAAGATTGCAATAAGAATGAAAGAAACTATTTGTAGACATTCTGAAACAAAATAGACACAAATTGCTAAAGATTGGATATAAATTAATTTCAAAATTGCTTAAATTCATTAACAGGGGAAAGCTTCCAGAGTAATCTTAGTGCTCATCAATGGCTATACTTCTATAACCAACTTGACATGATAGAAAATCTAACACAAAGGAAATTAACTAGGTATCTTAGACGGGCTTCTCAGAATAAGGCTTTCTCAAATTTTCTCTTAGGATTTCAAACTCTGACCATTTGCAAAGTAATCTCATTGCATTTATACATTTCATTCATCCCAAAATTTTCCCCCAAAAAGAAGAATATTTGAGGGACCTTTGCTTGCTACTAATTTATTTCAGACAACAACATTTAACAAATTTCAGATCTGAAATCTGCCAGGTGGAACAATTGTAAACTGATCACGTTTCTTGGGCCCTCGACTAATGCCTAGGATGCCATGCCACAACTTTTTGGGAGTCCCTTTAATCATTTTGATTCACATGCGAGAAATCAGCTTTTTAATCATTTTGAGCCTCTACATAGTTGGACTTGACAGTCATCCCTTTTTCTCTCGAGGTTACAAATTTTTCACCTTTTACACTGCACTTTCATCATTTCATCCCTTTCCTCTCCTTTCCTCTACAATTCTACCCCGCATCCATCTCCCTTGGTAATTCCCATTTTTTGAGTGCACGAGTAATTCCTCTTCACAATATCGACCTCATGATCCTTATACTCACAATTTAAGCTTCAAATCCATTCAATGGAACCTTACCAACAGAGGTGATGAATAATTTCACCAAAGAACGATGAAAAACAATGCATATTTGAGTCTCCAAGAGTCTAGGAGCAAAAATGGTAGAAAATAGGTGAAATGTACAATAGTTGATCTTGCCTTTCAAATTTTAATCTAAGCCTTACACATAGAGAAATGTGGTTGGAAACAGGCCTGGGAGCACCTTTTGACATTTTATAACTTTTGGAAAAAAGTAAAATTTTGACATTTTCTCCACCCCTCCACCCTTAGAAAATGGGCTTGACACGTGTCCCAATATGGGTCCCAGAGGAACCACAATCGATTATGCTATTTTACCTCATTTTTGGAAAAAGGATTTTTTTCCAAATTTTCCTCATAGCTCCACCCTTCCACCTTTAGCTTCTAATGTGGGTTCCAGCGGACTTGCGCTTCATTTTTTCACTTTATAATTATTTTCCAAAAAGGAAAAAAATTCCACATTTTCCTCGTGGGCCCGCACCTCCTTTTTGACTATTAAATGCTGACATTACTTTCTTTTGGGCCACACTTCAACTTATAATTTTATCCCTTTTTACAAAAGGTCAAAACCTTAAATAACCCCGAAGCTCCGCTTCTCCATCTCCTCGCCTACCACGTGTCTCAATGGCGCATTTTGAGATGGTCCCAAAAAGTAGAGACCCCAAACAAGCACGGGCTCAACATGTGTCTCAGTCTGGTAGAGTCTATTAAAAATTTGAAGGTTCAATGGAAGGCACCATGTGTCTAAGGTCCGAGATAGTCTCCTTTGGCCGTTGAAAATTCCAAGCAAAAGGCAGAGTGAGCGGAAGCCTCCAAGTGTCCTCCTAGCACTTCTTCAAAATAAAACTTAGGGGCTGATCCCCAAACATGCATGGTACCTCCATGTGTCCTAGGCCTTAGAAGTTTTTTAAAAAAATTCTAAGTATGGAAAGAGCCATGGAAACCTCCACGTGTCCCCCCGGCACAACTCCAAGGCTAAACCAAAAGGTGAATTTTCAAATGAGTGCCGTTCCTCCACATGGACAAGTTTTGGGTTGAAGCAAGCCTTAGAGTTTTTAGAGTGCCCTGGTGAGCCACATCCAACCAAAAAGGGACACGTTTCCATTGATACTGAGATGTAAATTTGACCAGGAAAAGTACACCTGTGAAACTATAAAATTGTAGGAAAACCACCATTTGAGCCCAGAGATGAATTTTTCTTCACGGAAAGAGAGTTTGGAAATGATATAAGGCCCAAATTTGATCCTCCAAACTACATCCAATCACATTTCAATAGATATTTGGGACAAAAAAAGACAAGGAAAACAAAATGTGATAGTGGAAAACGGAGGGAAAGGAAAAGCCCGAGTTTTATGACCAAATTCTGAGACTCCTTGAGATGGATAGAGGAGCGAAAAACAAATTCGGATCTTCAAGTGATCCTCAAGAAAGGAAGGGACTAATCATGGAAACCAAATGGAGGAAAGAGTATTCAAGCACCAACTCGGGAGATAGAAAACACGACAGAGGCCACAACCGAGGAAATTAAATGACAAACGGGGTGAGACTACTTTGAGCACACATACCCAACTTCTTTCTTGTTGTGTTTATGACTTACCTTTTCATGTTTATAATGAGATTATTTATTTTTGTTTTGAAATTTAACAACAAAATGTCCTACTTGTCCACATGATAAGCATTTGAAAGGAAGTTTTCCTTTAAAGTTACAGAACCAATTTTTCATTCTTCTTATAAACATTGATTCAATATTTTCATCATCCAACTAATCCTCGAACCTGATTATTCTTCTTATTCTTGTTTGGAATGGGTTTCTTTCTTGACCTTAAATGCTACCTCTTTCTTGGTAGTCTTAGATCCAATAATCCTCATCTCATATGCTAAAAGAGTGCTCTATAATTCATCCATAGTGAGAGTCTTCATATCTTTGGCTTCTTCTATAGCTAAAACTTTTGCATCATATTTTATAGTCAGAGATCTCAAGATATTTTGGACTATGATGGATTATTCTAGTGTCTCACATAATCCTATGATCATATTAATGACTTCATCTATTCTCTGCATGTAGGTCGCTATGCTCTCATCATCTTTCATTTTCAGATTCTCAAACCGATCTCCGTAGGTTTGCAACTGACTTTGCTAGCTTGAATTTTTAATCTCTTTGATAAATAATTTGTTGTTTGGTCCACATCTCCTTTGTTGTTACATAGTGCATGAAATTTACAAATTCTATCTCAGTCAAACTACATAGTAAGGCATTCATGGCTCTTGAGTTGCATTCATATTCTACTTTATCCGCTAAAGAAGTGATAGGTGTGGTTGGAGGATTGTAGCCTTTCTCAACACATTCCCAGATATCAAAACCAAGTTACATTATATATGTTTTCATTATTATTCTCCAGAATGCATAATTTGTTCTAGTGAAGAGAGGTGATCTTGACAGTGATAAACTACTTTCTACCTAATTTAATGTCATGCTTGTGAAAGGAGGATCTCCTTGAAGATGTTAAAATTCTTCCAGAAGGACTCTCTCTAATACCAATTTCTAGACATTCAAAAACACTGAGAGGGGGTGAATCGGTGCAGTGATTAAAATTTTCACTTTAATAATTCTTATACAAATTTTCTTAGTAAATGCAATACGAGATCATAAGTATTCAAATAAGCACATGCAAGATAGAAGAAAACTGAACACATAATTTATAGTGGGAAACCCTTTTGGGAGAAAAATCCATTTGAAACAAAGAATTTATTAGGAACACTAATTACAAATCTTACATCTGGATTTCGGTTGAGCATCCACTCAACCTTTAAAGCACCAACTCCACAACTTTAAGAACTCACTTGAAGATTTTTTGAGCACCCACTCAATAAATTTAGCAAGCACCAACTTGCAAGGAGCACCAACCCCTAATTTAATTAGCTAATACTGATATTTTGTAGGCACCCACCCACAAGGAGGCTATAACCCCCTGACAATGCTAAGATACAACTTAGACTTGATTTACATACAATTTTTGATCATCTAGTTACAGTATTACTTACACAATAGATTATGATCACCTTTGTTTATCTCTGTCTGTGTTCTTTCTATCACTCTCTTTTACACATTTGAATCAAAACCTCTTGCTTAATCAATTCAACCAAAACGATGCTCTTGTCATATGATTCTTCAATACTTCATCTATCTGCTCTTCTCTTCCCTCTCTCTCTTTTATATTTCACTCTTCCTTAGCTTGATTGCATCATCTTCTTACTTGAGTAGTTTCACTTCTATCCTTCGCCTCAACCCAATAACATCATCTCATCTTTTGAGAAACAAAACTACACAAAATGACTTCAAGTTTTTCTCTATACACAAAAATGACCCATTCCACTACTTCAATTTATTTGTCGTGCATCCTCTCTTTCTTTTTCCCCGAGAATATGGTTCATTAAATGTAGTCGGCTAAGTCTAGGTTTTTCTTTTCATTAACGACTTGATTTTGCATTTTTCTATGCATCAATTCAAAAATATTGTGAGCCGACATCTTTAAAAATAAATTTCTCATAATTCTATAATTTCCATGAGCGAGCCAATTTCTCTTTGGCATTAATTTCACCTTGAAATTAGGAAACACATAGAGAATGTAACTGGGTCAACAAACATTAAATGTTGGCAAGCTGGAATAGTAGATTTCATCGATCCTTATGGAGTTCAAGTCGCATACTTAGCCACAATCATTTGAAAATTATAATCACCATATATTTTGGAGAAAAACATATTTCTTAACCATGTCCATCTCAATTTATTGTCCTCTAGCCCTTTCTAGTTCTTATTTGTTTGATCCGCGGCTTCTCTTGGCTATTTTGACATTTTCATTTGTATCACGACTCTATCCTTTGTTTTGCAGATTCTTAGTTATCCACGACTTTGTTCTTCTTACGGAAGATTTTTAAATGATTTGTAGCTTTCCTCGTCATTTTCCTTCATATGACTTTGGTTCATGTCTGTGAATCTCTCCCTTTACCTTACAACTTTCATGGTTTTCCGTGGCTCTATTCTATCTTACACAACTTTTCCCTTTATTTGACTTTCTTGAGACTTCCCTTCATTTCATGATTTTTGCCTTCAGTTCATTCTTGCTTACATGGATATTCCTTCACATTCCTAGCTTTACCTTCCTCACTCATGGCTTTTCCTTCAAATTTTTCTTCTTGGGTGACTTTATTCCTTTACCGTGGCTTTCACTAGACTCCCGTGGCTTCTTCTAGAGCTCTGCGGCTTCTCCAAGTCTTGATAGATTTTTCAAGACTTAGACAACTATCTCCTTATGTGTGCAGCATGCTCAAAAGCTGATTAAGTCCTTTAGAACTTATTTTTGATCATCGTGAAGTCTCGTTAGTTAACACTACTAATCAACCTTCAACTTTCTTGCTTGCTGATTTTACAAAATTGAATCCTTTTTCCATCAATGCCACTTCTTCCATCTTTTGCAACTTGACATTAATGAAAACACATATGACAATGAAAAAGTTCCTATAGATCATATCATGAGTCCAACAAGGGCTGGATAAGGCATTAGATAGTTGTTCTTGATTGTCATGAAGCACACGAATGACTTCTTCATTTGGATACTACCCTAAAACTAGCTTCTCACATAACCCCTTACCTCTAACCTAACAGCTTAGTTATTTTTATGCAAATTTCATACTCCATTACCTTAGCTATCCAAAATACCATCTTCT
The DNA here is from genome assembly GCA_018340775.1 of Taxus wallichiana var. yunnanensis. Taxonomy (NCBI): domain Eukaryota; kingdom Viridiplantae; phylum Streptophyta; class Pinopsida; order Cupressales; family Taxaceae; genus Taxus; species Taxus wallichiana. The sequence continues at coordinate 275,330,014 of CM031244.1, forward strand.
CATTTAAATCCTTGTTCAAAAGAAAATCTTTTATAACAACATGTGAAAGTAACAAACAAATCTTGTTATTAGACACTAAATGTCTGAATTTCTTTAAATTTCTTATGACAGTAAGGACATGATTTTCAATGAATGAATACCTTACCTCATAATATTCAAGGCCTTGGATGAAGAATGCAATAGGTTTCTCTAATCCTTCTTGATTCAATTGCACTATAATAGCTGATATTGTCTTAACACCTCCAAAGGAATACAAAGTGAAGTCTTTAGAAATTTTAGATTTATGAGAGTTGAGGCCTGTGTAATAGCCTTCTTGATGGCTTCAAATATTTATTTTCCTTTATAACTCCACTTGAAATCCATTATCTTCTTCAACTTTAATGTCAGTGGCTTGAAAAGGTTAAATTTTTTTGGGACAAATCTTCTAACAAAGTTCATTATCCCCAATAAATTTTGGAGAGCCTTTTATGACTAGGAAATGGTAATGCCATAATGGAACTAACTATTTCTAGATCAATAGTTATTCCTTCTCAAGACATAATGTGACCAAGGATTTTACCTTCATGAGATAAGAAAATACACTTCTTGGGATTAAGAGAGACCGCAACTCCCTGTACCTTTCAAATACTTTCCTGAGATGGAGGAGATGATTAGCTCCATCCTTGGAGAACACCATGATGTCATCAAGGTAGATAAGAACAATCTTGTAAATTATTCATCTGAATGCCATGTCAATGGATCTTTAGAACGTTGCTCCATAATTTGATAGGCCAAATGACATCTTCCTATAAGCATAGGTTCCCCACTTTGTGGTGAAGGTAGTCTTGAATTGATCCTCCTCTTTCACCATGATTTGGTTATATCCTGAATACCTACCTAGAAGAAAATCTCCAAGGAGCCGATACTATATGTAAAATTTGTTCCATGGAGATCATCGGTAATGGCATTTCAAGGAAGCCTTGTTCAAGTATCTAAATTCAACATACAACCCGATATCTCCATTCTTCTTTCGTATTGGGACTAAATTAGGCACCTATGATGAGTGCTTGATGGAAAAAATGATACTTACCTCTATTAATTTGTTCAACTTATTCTTCATTAGAGGTTCTATGTGAGGATTGACATGCATCTGTTTCTTCCTAAAAGGCTTAGCAATTGGGTCCAACTCGATGGTATGTTGGGCCAAATTAGGATTAAAACCTATGAGGTCTTCATAGCTCTTAGAAAATATATTAGAGAACTCATGGAAAAGTCCTACAAAACCATGCTTCTCTTTTTCATTGCTTACCTTGCCAATATTGAGGAATTTTCCTTACTAACCGAGATGGGCTCGCATCATCACCCTTGATAATTATATTCTCCTTTTCATTTTGAATTGGTCATTGGGATTGAAAATGGACTCCAAAGTGACTAGGCCCTTAGGAAACTTGTTTTTAAGAGTTCAACCACTTGGTATCCATCTTGCTTTTTCCAATTTGTATTGGTTTTTGAAGAGACCTCAACCTCTTATTAAAGGAAATTTACAATTTGTTGATCATTTTCAAAGACCTAACAACTTGTGGTATTGTCAGTATAGAAGGCGTCATTATCACCTTGATATGTGGCTACACTTTGTCTCTTATTATATTATCAACAACATCAAGCCTTGCCCCAACCGCAACAAGTCATTTAGCATAGACTTCGTTCTCTTTCCTTGGAATATCCTAAATATTAAAGGCATCAAAGTATTCTAAAATATCCCGTAGTCTATGCGTTTAGGCCTTGAGTCAATCATTCTCGAGATGCATTGGACCCTCTGACCTAGTTCACTATCAATTCACTATCCAAAAAATTCTGCAAGTTCTTAATATTCTTACTTCTTTCCCATTGAAGTCCATGTATGAGGGACTCATACTTTGCTGTGCTGTTAGAGTAGTTGAGCTGAAAACCCGAAAGAAGAGTAATACTTTAAACCTTTAAGGGAAAAAACACTACACCTCCTCATGTACCTTGTCTACTCCTTGATCCATCAAATTACATTTGTAGAAATCCATTTTCATCTTCATCATTTGGCTTGGTGACACTAGGAAGGGGTAATTTTTCATCATGCAGCAATAAACACCGATTCAGCCTCTTCAATCTCACCATATGGATCATAGCTATAACATTTATGTGCACACTCATCAAGTCTTAAATTAGGGATGCCTCTAATATGAGTATAGTCTTCTAGGGTACTTGGGGAATCCTCTTCATCAAATATTGTGCAGTTTTCATTGAAAGGCCCGAGCGTATAAGGTTCAATATGATTTGTAACAATTGGTTCAAACCTAATAGTGTCCTTGATGCCATACCTTGTCTGAAAAGCATATGAGACCGGTGTCTTTGATAAGTATCCACCAATCTCGGTAGTGAAATTCATAGATAGACATAGGGTAAAGAGTGGAGGTAGATCAATTAAGGATACATCTTGAGAGACCATGACATTGGAGCATGCATGTAGTGTGAGGCTTAGACATTTGATTACTCCAATAGTTCCTACTATTTTCCGATCCAAGTCCACTACTCCTTTTTAAATAGGTTCATACTTGATGCCTAGATAGTCTGCAATCTACTACTTTGGCATTCTTGAGATACTTACTCTAGATTTAATCATGTAGTTGGGAAAAAATTTACCCCCTTTGATCAAAGACACATAAAAAGGTGGAGGCTTCATGTTTATACTTGGTTTACCTCCCTTCTCTTTAATTTCATTGGTAATAACCTTTTATTGCTCCTGGATGACTCATTTGGGATATAAAAGTTAGCCATAGCTACTGTAAAAGATCCTCTCTGTCTTTGGAATAGCCAATGACTTCCACATGGATATGCTCACATTTGTTTTCTTCATCTTCTTGGGGATGTTGAAAGGATTTGAGTGATCCTTTTGCTTTACCTTACTCACAATAACCTTTTCTTGCACTTTGGATGGTATAGAAGGTACCTTAGGTGTCTTGGCACATTTGGAGTTATGTTTAAATTTCCACCTCCCTTTTGTGTCAAAGAATGTTGGGAGGGACCTATATTTGTTGAATGTCCATCTTCTATAGCTTTTTTCTTAGATCTGGTGTTGGCAGCCACACCCGGATGAAGATTCTCGATTTATTCCACAAAATTCCTATGCTTACTAATTGATTAACTAAAAATGGAAACTACTCTCTAATACTATGGAAAGTATAGCCACTAGTTAATCTAAATAGGAGGACTAAAATGTTGTATAAATGCACTAAAATAGTATGGAATAATTGTAAATAATTATACTAAATGAAATAAAACCCTAAATATGCAAGGAAGTAAGGAGAAATGACTTAGATGATTAAAGAAGAAGCTGCCGCAGTTGTCGCGGGTCTCATAATAAAATCTAGGAACAGGAACGAACACTCAGAAGTCCCAAAAAGGTCAGATCTAGAGGATCTAAGCAAACCGAGTGATGCGGCCTAGAATTTATGAGATAACACCCTAGTCGTCTTTGGCACATCAATCAGCCTAGGCTGTGCACTCATCCAAAGTGTGCAAAGGTACCGGGTCCCTCTTTAGGGTTGCAGTAACAAGATGTTAACGTGATGAAGGGAGAAAAATATAGATTCATAACTAATCCATCATTATACAATGCATGCTACCCTCTATGAAAGAACAAGCTCAAATAGTAATCATGATTGAATTAATAACATGCACTATTCAACTACACACAAAATGACACTTAGATTTAGCCAATACCTTCCATCTATTAGTAAATATAGAAGCGCCTTACAATATTTTCAATCTATACCATTGTGTGTATGGAACTGATATAGTGATTCATTCATCTCGTGTATATTCTCATTACACATACATCTCATACCATTCATACATAATGTTATAAAAAATAAGCCCCTTACTTATTTTTGACTAACTTTCCTTCATTCCATCCTTCCAAGTGCCTCAATCAAATTTTTCCAATTTTAGGGCACCCAAAATTTTTTGGAAATGGCTTCATTAGATAGAGAATTTCCTCACCTTTCCATAAAGGTAAAATTTTCCTTCTAACTCCTTGTATTTTGTAAGTTATGGCTCGACGGAGTTTTGGAGGGAAATTTTCCCTGGGAAGGCCCATAGACTAATCAAAATGTGCCACGTAGCGGCGGAATGGCAGAATGGTGGAGGTTAGTTAGAAAATTTTCTAAAGTTTTTGGTAGTGGGTGTAAATAAAAATTTTGGTTCAAAACCCCGCGAACCAATGGGAGAGCGACACGTGTCCATAAGGGCGAGGGTCGAGGGGCGCGAAAAAAATTGGTTTTTCACCAAAATAGGTAAGGGCGAAAAAGGAAAACCCGGCCTGAAGGCTCATAGTGAATAAGAAGGTGCCACATGTCCTGTTCAAGGTAGTGGTTGATAATGCAAAGGAAAATTTGGAGCGCACCCCCCGCGGAAAATAGGAGGATGACACGTGGAGGCGTAACGAGCGAGCAACGGAGGGATTTTGGAATTTTTCCAAAGCTCAAAACAAGCGTAGAATGGCGATTGAACTGCAAACCAATAAAAATTTTACATGTGGCATCGGAGTGGTGGGGGTGGAGTTTTTGGGAAATTTTTCCCAAATTCAAAAAAAAAGGGAAAAATTTTGGGTTTCGACCCGACCTGATTTTTGCCCTATTTTGCCCTAAATATTCAGAGGGGCATATCTTTTGATCTAGAGCTCAATTTTTCTCAATTTTTGTGTCATAGAAAAGCTATTGAAGTCCTCTAAATTATGGAATATTCAATTTTATGTTTTGATGGAGTTTGGCGGGATAAAATGAGAAAAACACCTTTGGCATGGGGAAAGAGTAGAACTAACATTCAACCACCATTTTTAATGCAAGATGGCTTCTATTCTTCTCAAAGCATGGTCAAAAATCTTGAGAAATGAAATTTTAAGGGTACCCATGCTATTTTTATGGATCTGGTCAATGGTTGAACCATTCCTTTCATTTTTCTCGCGTTTCTCCTTCTTGAGCTCGAGTTTTCATTATTAAAAGCTAGATTTGGCTCATTTGTAAAGGGTTGGACATTTTTATGAACTATAGGCTCCCTCCTTCACCCTGACAAGTGAATTTGTGGAATATTAGACCTCTTTCAGAACTACAACATGTTTTCTACCTCTTTGCTATTGTAATGCACTGTATTTAAAAATGGAAATGACAATGCAAGCCTTGTGAATGAATTTTCAATCCTTTCTTGTGTTGTTTGTCTGTATATTGATCCTTCATTACAATTTTAGCAATTTGTGTATGATTTGTGTTACATTTTTATAATCTGTGTCAATCTGCAGAAGTAGATGTTCACCACTCCTTTGGTGTATGACCACTTTTACTTGGTTTTATTTCTTTTGCATCCTTTATCTCTGTCTCCTTGGAATTTAGAGTAGGATCTAGTATTAAACCTCTAAAAAATTCATGCATACATCTGATCAGAGGAGTAGAGGAACCAACCTTTAATCTGGATATTTTTTCCCATTTTTGCAAGTCCCACACTTGGGGAAAAGATTCAATGTTGTGCAATCACACTGGATGTCCATTATCAAACTAGAAATATGAGAAAACATCTAGGGGTGCTGCTGATTTGCACTAACAGTTTTGGCACACCTAATGGGACCTTAGAGGTCTTCATATTCATTACAACAAAGTTGATGTGCATTTGTTGTAAGTTTCTTGCTTAAAAAGAGCCCTAATTTGCACATCTGGCGACTCCAAAGAGATAAAATCAACTAGTTTCAGCAGTCCAAGTCTGAAGATTCATGAGAAGGATCCAAACAAGGTCAAGGGCTAGAGAAGAGGGATTTTCTGAGTATCTGCAGTTATCCCAGGAAGAAGACAAAGGGGAAGAAGAATTCAAAGGTCTCCATCTCCACCAAACAAAACTCTATCAACTCCTCCACCTGGTAGACCTTTCACTCAATCAACAAGGGTTCTCAGGCCAATCAGAATGGCACAAAACAACCCTTATGTCAACTTCACTGGTAGCAGCCCACTTTCTCTCAATGCACAAAACCCAGTTCCAGTTGCAGCATTGAATAACATCCCATACTTTACTGGAGAAAATTAGACCACTCCTGGTGATCATGTCAAAGACATTGCTAATGTTTGTGTAATCCATGAGATTCTTGAGATGATAATTTCGTCAAATTGTTGGTATCTTCATTCAAAGGAAAGCCTTATAATGGTTTATGAGCCTTGGGAAGGCTCTATCCAAAAGTGGAACCGATAATGAATAGCTCTCCATGAGTAGTTTGGAGAAAAGGGAGATAATTTTTCTCTATTGGAACAATTGACAACTATCAAGAGAGCTCCCAATGAGAAGCTAACAGATTTCAATTTCAGATTTCAAAGGACATGGGATAGAATTCCGGTGCAGTAAGGCCAATAGCTGAAGGTGATTTCTTATACTATCTCAAAGCTCTAAATTCTGATATTTCTATGCTAATCTAATCTATGAGAGGTGTAAATATACCTGCAGCTTATAACATTGTCATTAGGGATGAGAATTGTTTGATCCAAGTGGTAAGTGGCGCCTAGGCCTCCCATGCCCTTATATCCAAACTTGGAAATCCTAAGCACTAGTCAAGTACCTAATTTAGCTCCTATTCCCACTCCTACAAATCGAGTTCAAATGAAACTTCTACTTTATCCTCTAGTGCCACAAATGAACTTCAAGAAGTCATGAAACAATTATAAAATTTAGGCAATGAGCTGGTTACACTCAAGAGACAACAATCCCAAAGTTTTAGACCTTCTTATTAGTCTCAAACTCAGCCTAATAGGAAACCATATCAGCCTAATTGGCCACCTAATCTAGCTGCAAATCAAAATCAAGTAAGGCCTCCTACCAATAGATCATTTTAGCCCTATAACCCCAATGCTGCATCTACCTCTAAAGCCTTAGTGCCAATGCAAAATAATATAGCTCAAGAGTAGGATTGGTGTTTCCCATGTAATGAACCTCTCGGCCGGTCTATGTGCTTCAATGGTGCTTTGAAATAATCTTTTATGGTGACAAAAACTGGCATAGAGAGTGAGGTGAGTCAAGAAACAAACCAACAACAAGGAACATCTCAACAAAATACAACTCCAAATGAGACTACACTTGTGAACTGGTAGGATGAATATTTTTGTGGTATGAATCAAACAATTTCTCAAAATGTAGCAGCTAACACATGGTCAAAGAAGAGGAATATTGGTGAAGGGAAGTCATTGGCTCTAGGTGATCCACAACCTTCCATCACTCCACAAAGTGTTGGTAAGAAAAATGCAGTTCCAAATGTGCAAGGACAACCCAAGCCATCTTCTAGACCAGCTCAAGTGCCAGTTGTTGCAGCCCATGTATAGGAAAGGAATGCACAGACTAAGGGGCAGAAAAGAGATGTTTCATCCCCATTTAGCATCATTAAACAAATGAAGAAGACAAATGTGAATATATCTATGTGGGAATCCCTATCCATCCTAGGCCAAAGGGATCTACTACAAGCTGCTGTGAAGAATTGGTCAACTTCAAATCAGCAAGCTCATATGCAAGAGAAGTTACTCACAAATTCTGCTCAGCCTAAGGGGAAGCTTAGAGGACAACAAGGTAAAGTTTTGAAGCCCCCTCCATTCTATGTTTCATTGATCATTGGGGATAAACTGGTACACAATTATATGATTGATTCTGGGGCAAGTAGTTCTGTGATGCCCAAGCAAATAGCTGATCAGTTGGGCCTCTAATATGAAGTCATATCCAAAGGGGTGGTGCAACTAGATGGGACAATAGTAACAACAATGGGGGTAATTAAATATTTGAGCCTCACTTTACATGCATGCCCTAATGTCACTGTTTTGCAAACTGTCTCGGTGATAGATTTACCACCACTTTTGCCCTATGTTTGTCAAGGGATTTCACAGCTAGAATTGGAGGCTATTTATCTGATAATTGGTCACACATGTTGTTTTGAACTAGATATGTAACTAAGGCCACAATCAGGTCTGAACCTATTACAAACTTTCACATTGAGCCTCATACTCCAAGCCCAATCAATGCCAACTATTCAACATTTGATCAAGAGGAATATCCAGGCACAGATGAAGCTAACACCAAAGTTGGAAGCATCTCAGATTTGACTCTTGATGAATGGGAAAGTAAGGTACATGTTTTTGATCTCTATAAGAAAATAGAGGAATCTAAACTAGAAGTTTAATGCATACATGAAGAAAATCAGCCTATCCCTAGCATCACCAAGCCAGACCATAAAGATGACAATGAGGTGTGGCAGCTATTCTTTGATGGATCAAGAAGTAGACAAGGTGCAGGCTTGGGAGATATGCTTGTTTCACCTCAAGGAATTAATTATTATTTATCTTTTATATTTTATTTTGCATGTAATAACACTACTAAATATGAAGCTTTTATACAAGGATTGCATTGGTTAAGAAAAAGAGGTATCAAAAACTTACAAGTCTTTGGTGACAGTGAGCTGATTGTTAATCAAATTAAAGGACAACATGCTATCAAGAATGACCTACTCAAGTGTTATAAGAATAGGGCGTGGGACCTCATTGAGGATTTTGAAGGCTTTGGCATCAACTTCATCCCTAGGAAAGAAAACCAAGCTGTTGATAGACTTGCAGCAGTTGGGGCAGCCTTTGATGTTGTGGGAAGTATTAAGGAAGATAAAATGCAGCCAAACATTCATATGATTATAAGGCCATCGAGTGCAGGACAATAATGCAAGTTGGCAAGTGTTTGAAAGACCAAAAATCTTAAATTTCTTGCAAGAAGAAGCTGAGTTCTCTACCAAAAATTAGGAAAAGTTAGAACAACAGTATGGTGATCAAGTGGTATAGCTGAGAACCAAAAACTACCAAAAGGACTTGTCACTTTGGAGTCCATCTTTAATCCTAATGATCAATTTAGGAAGGAGAAAGCAAACATCCAAGTCAAGGGAGAGGATTCAATGCCCATCTTAGTGGTAGAAGGCAAATCACTTCAAATTGGTAAAGTGACAACCAAGCAAGAAAGGTATGAGTTCATAAAACTTTTCCAAGAGTTCCCAGATATATTTGCTTGGAGATATGAAGACTTGAGGGGTTTCAATCCTAAGCTAGCTCAACACACAATTGAATTAGATCCAAGTACTAAACCCATCAAGAAAAAACAAAGGCCGGTCAATCCACACATGGAGCCTCTCATGAAGAAGCAATTGAATAAGTTAATAGAGGCAAGTATCATATTTCCCATCAATCATTCAAGCTAGGTTGAAAACTTGGTTCCAGTTAGAAAGAAGAGTGGATAAATCAGATTATGTGTAGACTTTAGAGATTTGAATAGAGCATCCCTCAAGGATCAGTACCCACTTCCTTCTATGGAGCATATTTTGCAAGTTGTTGCTAGCTCTGAGAGGTTTTCATTGCTAGATGGTTATTCAGGGTATAATCAGATCATGGTAAAGGAGGATGATCAGTTCAAAACAACCTTCACCACCAAATGGGGAACCTATGCATAAAGGAAAATGCCATTTGGGCTGTCTAATGCTGGAGCTACCTTGCAAAGAGAAATGGATATGGAATTCAAGGGATTGATCAAAAAAATAGTGCTGATATACCTAGATGATGTTACTATATTTTCTAAAAGTGTAGCGGGTCATCTATTTCATTTGAGACAAGTGTTTCAAAGATGTAGAAAATTTGGGGTATCCTTGAATCCCAAAAAATGTATTTTCCTAGCTCATGAAGGAAATCTCCTAGGCCACATTGTTTCCAAATAGGGATTAGCAATTGATCCAGAGAGGGTTGAAGCAATAAAATCACTGCCATTACAAGTCACAAGAAGGCCCTTCAAAGTTTCTTTGGAAGAATCAATTTTGTTTGAAGGTTTGTTCCAGACTTTGCAGCCCTTGTCAAGCCAATAACTATGATGTTGAAGAAAAGTATGGCTTTCAAATGGACATCTAAAGGTAAGGAAAGTTTTGAGGCAATCAAAGAGGCTATCTCACAAGATCCAAATCTCATTAACCTAGATTTCTCTAAGGATTTTATCCTTTATGCATTTGGCGGTGATGATACATTTTCTGCAATTTTAGTACGAAGAACAAAGAAAATGCAAAGCAGCCAATTGTCTTCTTTAGCCAAAGCTTAGAGAACTATGAGGTGAGGTATCCCTTCATTGAGAAGCATGTTATTGTAGTGATTAGGAGCTTGAATAAATTTAAGCATCTAGTTTCAAACAACTAGGTTCAACTGCTGGTTTTTCATGTGGGAGTTAAGGACTTCCTCAACAAAGACCTAAATGAAAAACATGCATGGTGGATTACTCATGTCATGGAGTATGACATTGAGATAAAAGTCACCAAGCTGGTCTGAGGAAAGGGGTTATGTGAGCAGCTGGTCTTGAGAAAATCAATGGAAGCAAGTAATGGGAAGGATGTTGTTTTGGCGTTGCAAGACAACCAAGAACAAAGAGGTGTTCAAGAAGAGAATGGTGGTATGCTCACTCCTTGCTGGACCCAAGGCATAATTCACTTCTTACAAACATGCCTATGCCCTCCAGAGATGAACAAAACCAAGAGAAGACACTTCAGATTGTAGGCTATTCCTTATGCACTTGTTGATGGTGTCTTGTTCAAAAAGGATATAAATGGAGTGCTGCTGAGATGCATTAGGACAAATAAAATTAAGAGAATGATAGAAGAGTTCCATGATGGATTAGCTGGAGGTCATTTTGCTCCAAGAGTGACAGCCCTCAAGATTATGAAGGCTGGATATTATTGGCACAAGGTGTTTCATGATTGTTATACATGGATCAAGAGGTGCAAAAATTGTGCATTCTTCACAGGCAAGGAAAGATTAGCAGCCCTTCCATTGCACCCAATTTTAGTTAACTAGCCATTCATGTAATGGGGTTTGGAATTCATTGGAGTCATTAACCGAAACTAAAGCCAAGGACACAAGTGGATTCTAACAGCAATAGACTACTTCACCAAATGGACTGAGGTAGTGTCACTCAAAGAGGTAAATGAATCTAGAATTCTAGACTTCTATGTGGGGATAGTAACCAGATTTGGTATACCTGCCACTATAATATTAGATAATGCATTGGCATTCATAGGATCAAAGGTAACTGAATGGGCCATTAAGAATGAGATTTATCTGAGCACTTCATCAAATTATTACCCTCAAGGTAATGGCCAAGTTGAGTCTACCAACAAGAACCTATTAAAGATTATCAAGAGGACTCTTAATGAAAATCAGAGGACTTGGCATACTAAACTGAAATCAGCCTTATGGGCTGATAGGATAACTCCCAAGAGATCCACCTTTGGTAACTATCCATTCAGACTTGTCTGTCATGGAAGAGAGGCAATCTTGAGTATGTCACTTGAGTTGCCAACGTTGGAACTCATAAAGCAATTGGAGTTGTTGGAGATTGAACCCATGGAGGTTAGATATGCAGAATTGATGGAACTCCAAGAAATCAGAGAGCATGCAGCCCAAACAATGGAGAAGGACCAAGCCTTGATCAAGAAAACCTTTGATAGGAAAGCTAAGGCTAGAACCTTCCAAGTTGGAGATTTAGTGTTGAAGTGGGAAGTAGACCAAGCAAAGCTAGGAAGGCATTCAAAGTTTGATGCCATTTGGAGTGGCCCCTAGATGTTCACAAAATGTAAGAACAACAATGCTTTCTAATTGTCTACATTCGATGGTGAAGAATTATAGATTCTAGTCAATGGAATCCATCTAAAACATTTCTACTAGAAGGGAAACTCCTCACCTTATACATATTAGCTTAGATTTTCATTCCTCCAAGTGCTTGTGCACATTGTTTTGTTGTAGCTTAGTTTTACATTTCCCTAAGTGCTTTAGCACAAGCTTTGTTGTCCCAAGGATGCATCTTTGCAGGCCATGTTCCAGATCAAATGATTTTCTACTCTCATAATCCTCTTTCTAGAATTTTTTTAACGAGTTGAGAGTACCAATTGGTTAAGTTCATGACTCCATGCCTAATGGATTGCTTCAGGTAGCTGGTCACTTCATCCAGCAGGTAGATGACCCCTCTGAGTTGCCAAAATTGTTATCCAAAATACGCCCCTTGCTTATTTTTGACTAACTTTCCTTTATTCCTTCATTCCTTGTGCCTCAATCAACTATTTCCACTTTTAGGGCACTCAAAATTTTCTAGTAATGGCTTCATTAGATAGAGGATTTCCTCACCTTTCCGGAAAAGCAAAATTTTCCTTCTAACTCCTTGTATTTTGCAAGTTATGGCTCGGCGGAGTTTTGGAGAGAAATTTTCCCTAGGAAGGCCTGCGGACCAATCAAAATTTTCCACGCAGATGGCGAAATGGCACGTCGCGGAGGTTAGTTAGAAATTTTTCCAAAGTTTTTGGTGGGGGAGGGGGCAAAGAAAATTTTTGGTTTGAAACCCCGCGAACCAATGGGAGAGCGACACATGTCCATAAGGCTAGTGGGAGTCGGAGGGCGTGAAATAATTTGGTTTCTCACCAAAATAGGTAAGGGTGAAAAAGGAAAACTGGCCCGAAGGCCCACAATGAATAAGAAGGTGCCATATGTCTTGTTTAGGGTAGTGGTCGGCAACGCAAAGGAAAATTTGGAGTGCACCCCCGCCAGCGAATAGGAGGATGACACGTGGCGGCGAACGATGGAGCGGTGGAGGGATTTTGGAATTTTTCCAAACCTCGGAAAAGGCATAGAATGGACACTTGAACCCACGAACTAATAAAAATGTGCCATGTGGCATCAGAGTGATGGGGGTGGAGTTTTTGGGAAATTTTTCCCAAATTCAAAAAAAAAGGGAAAATTTTTGTGTTTTTGTGTTTGACCCATCGACATGATTTTTGCCCTATTTTGCCCTAAATATTCAGAGGGGCATATCTTTTGATCTAGAGCTCAATTTTCTTGATTTTGGTGTCATTGGAAAGCTATTGAAGTCATCTACATGATGGAATCTTCAATTTTGTGTTTTGATGGAGTTTGGTGAGAGAAATGAGAAAAATGCCTTTGGCATGGGGAAAAGAGTAGAACTGACATTCAACCACCATTTTTAATGCAGTATGGCTTCCATTCTTCTCCAACATGGTAAAAAATCTTAAGGAATGAACCTTTAAGGGTAACCATGCTATTTTAATGGATCTAGTTGGGGGTTGAACCATTCCTTTCATTTTTCCCATGTTTCTCCTTCTTGAGCTCGAGTTTTCATTGTTAAAAGCTAGTTTTGGCTCATTTGTAAAGGGTTGGACATTTTTATGAACTGAAGGCTCCCTCCTTCACCCTGACAAGTGAATTTGTGGAATATCAGACCTCTTTCAGGACTGCAACATGTTTTCTACCTCTTTGTTGTTGTAATACACTTTATTTAAAAATGGAAATGACAATGGAAGCCTTGTGATTGAATTTTCAATCCTTTCTTGTGTTGTTTGTTCTATACTGATCCTTCATTACAATTTTAACAATTTATGCATGATTTGTGTTGCATTTTTATAATCTGTGTCAATCTATAGAAGTAGATATTCACCACTCCTCCGGTGTATCACCAATTTTACTTATTTTTATTTCTTTTGCATCCTTTATCTCTGTCTCCTTGGAATTTAGAGTAGGATCTAATATTAAACCTCTAAAAATTCATGCATACATCGATCGAGGAGTAGAGGAACCAATCTTGAATCTAGAGATTTTTTCCCATTTTGCAAGTCCCACACTTGGGGAAAAAAATCAATGTTCTACAATCACACCTGGATGTCCATTATCAAACTAGAAATCGAGAAAACATCCGGGGGTGTTGTTGATTTGCACTAACACATACCTCTCTATATATCTCTCACACTCATACATCTAGCTCTCTACTATGTACCTAACATCACATATATATAGGGTGGGGACTTTCCCTTTACTACTTATCTATTCCATAAATAGGCTGCATGCAATTAATAGCCACACTCCATTTACAATCATAGCCACACATTGAAGTGTGCTATCTATAGTCCTCTTATAGTTAATGAAGTGTCAATTCTATTCTCGCTTGTGCTCATGCATAAATGCTTGAACCGCTTCTCCAAAGGTAGACAATGCATGGAGCACATGTCTCGCATCATTGATGTGTTTTGCACACCATCTTCTAAAAATAGGTCTTCATGCTCAAAATCAGCTCGGTCCTAAAATGTAAACTTTCCTTTCACGCGTGGGTCCGTCCTGTCCTTCCGCGCCCTTGGTTCCAGGACTTCTATCCCGTGTAGAATCCTTGCGTGTTTTTGACAAGTATTCTTTGATCAACATTGCCCCACACTAATCTCATTGTTCTACCGATAATGGGTATCTCCAAAAATTGAAAGAAAGAATAGAATAATGGAAATAATAAGAATGAAATAATGTAGATAAAATAAAGAATTTTGATGAGGTTATTAGGAAACCTCCTCTATATTAGTTTGCAATATAAACTCTAGATACTCCTTTATTTTGGCCTCTAATACCTACTTAGTCGGTGAGTGCTTGCTCTAATTTTTTACGGGATATTCACAACAATGGATTCCAACTCATCCTCGTAATTTCACACTTTGCATTTTGCAGAACCAACACAACACTAGACATTGATGTCATTCTACCTTCTAAAAGGTTCATCTTCTATGCAATCAACTTTCCAAGCTCTTCCATCTGAGTCTTGTGTGGCTCTTGTGCTATTTCAGGGCCTCACACTTTTATTTAACCATTGAAAAACCTTTATGCATGGCCCAATGTCTTATATTTCATTGCTCTCTGGACCTCATTATTCTCTTCGAGGGTCTTGATGTTGATAAGTGCCTCTGAAGTTGTGCATACATTTAAAGCCTGGTCTATTTTCTTCAATACAACCTGTAATGCTTGCAACATCCCTTCATAAGATGTAATTTTTCTCATCATAGATTCTTTCTCTCAATCGAAATCTTGTTCAGAGCGTTTTGGCACTTGCATATGCAGAGTTTCATCTTCAAGTACTAAGTCCACCAACTTTCCCACATAGTGTATCACTGAAGGAAATGTTTGTGGTACCTTGGCCTCCAAGTGTGGCCTTTCTTTGATTACATTGTCCCTAATCTCCTTTGCAATGCTTATGAACATATTGTTATTCTTCTATGTGAAGTCCCTCTCTTGTGTTAGGCGTGCTATCTCTACATCCTTTGTCTTCGACTCCTCGTGCGATTGCTCTGATCGTGGCAACTTTGTCCATTTTTCTTCTAGCCACCTCAGTAGAAACTTTCACCAATGCATTGTTGACTTGCTCATCTGACATGAAAGTAGGTTTTACCGTCATGTGTCTAGCTTGAGGTGCCTTCTTTAGTCACCTTGAAACAAATGACACTTCGTACACATCAAAGTCAGGCTCATACATGTGGGTGTGCAATGACCACAATAGTTGCTTTCAAGTGTGCATAGTCACCATATCCTCATCCATTAACTCCTAGCTGAATAAATCCTTCTACGCTATTGTGCTCTGGAAGCGGGCACAGACAATTTTTCCTGCATCCTCTGCATACCCCATGGCTGGTGGAATGTGCTCTCCACTTTTCCTTCTAGACCTTTGCTTTAGGAACTTTAGCCTCCAAATTTGGGACTTGTGTCTCCATGTCCTGAACATCCTCTGCAGTTGTCTCCTCTGGTCTTTTCTCTTCCTCTTCTTTTTCCTTTGATGCCTCACCTGTTCTTCTATGTCCTCTAGAAGTGTAGGAGAATTAGGTGCGCTTTCCTCTGACTCTTTTACCTCCTCATTCAACTTCATTTTCCTCCTCTACATGGTAGCCTCCTTTTATGGGGAGAGTCTGGGTGATTTATGCATAGTGGTTGGAGTAGCACCTTGGGTCCTTGTTCTCCTAAATACCCTTTTAAACATGTGCTCCCCTTGGATTGCATTCACATCCTCATCATCCCGATCTTTTGGTGAGGTGGTGTATTGATGCGCTCAACTTCACTTTTATTTATAGGATGTCTCCTACCCTATGCTCTAAACCATCACTATCTTCATGCTCTTCCTCCTCATCCTACACTTCAATTGGCTCTATGGGCTTAGGTCTTTGGGATGTTCTCCACCGTATGCTTTCCCTTTCGTGGTCTTTGGAAGTGCGAACTCTCCTTCCTCATATTTGTTATTCTCCATCTTTAGCTTTAGCTGGAGATCCACCAATGCCGCCCCCAAATGTGCTACTGACCCGGACTTATTGGCTTGATATTCAATCTTGTTAGTAGTGAGTTATCTATGTGTCCTCCTCTCATGTTGGAGGGTCATCTCACATGGGTTAGGTGCACTAGGGTTACAAGCACCCTATATGTACCCCTTTTCTATTCATTTATGAGCATGCCAAGACACTCACATTGTTTTTCCTCTATGCAAGATTTGTTTCTATTGAGAAAGTTCTTCCATTCTTGATCATTTTTTCCTTGCTATCATTTGGATCTTTCACGATTCCATTAGGGTGCAACTACTTCGTGGTGCCTCATTTCCGATTCGATTCTCACAAACTCTTTTCATGGTATCAGAGTTGAGATTGGATAAACGTGCACTCAATTTTTTTGTTGTGATTACTCTTACTTGGTTTCGTTATTTTACTCTACATGCAAGTCTTTTGATCACTATTTTCTGGAAATTATCTTGCTAATCTCCCTAACAAGCTTTCTTGGAATTTTTTTTGTGTTTTTTTCTTGTGCATGTGTAGGTTTTTCAAAATACCTTGAGAAATCAGGGGTTTTACTACTTTTTTGAGTTGGATGTAACTAAATCCAAAATAGAGATTCATTTCATTTTTTTAATCATTAAAATAAAAGTGAAATTTTTAAGATCTCTGGTTTTGCAGGATAATTTTCTATGCATTATAGTCTATGGTTGCGGGATATTTTTTTTTCTTCTGGCGTGGTTTCTCATGGAGGAATTTTTTGACTGTGCATGGACTACTGTCTCTATTCAACTTTCAGCTGTGTGGACTATTGTGAAAGTTTTTTAGTTTACATGGACTTTACTCTCCTTTCCTTGGTGCCCACACATCAGCCAACAACTCTGCCATGCATCTCGTAAACACCACTGTTTTCATCAACCTCTGCCATGTTTTCTTGGTTTAAAGGGTTGCAAACTCTTATATGTGAAGGTGTAAACTCTTATGCCTGGCCTGTACACTCATCTCTACGTTTTTTTTCTCCACTCGCGTGCCCTTTTATTTGTTTGACATTTGTCTCTGCCGTGAGGAAAGTAAAACGTTCTGTAACTCAAATCTTCCGCGCCCACACATATGCCACACCAAAAACGGCTGGTAATACCTCTTTGCATTTTTACCTTCTCCGTGTAGCTGTTCTTCTTGTTTCACTGCGTGGCTTGGTCAAACATGCTGCCTTTTGGTACAATCACCTCTTTCCAGTGCAAACGTTTTTGGTAAGTTTTCAATTTCTTTCTTTTTTAAAATCTTACTCAAAACAAAAAAAAACCTCTACGTTTACAAAAACGACATGTGCTTTTTCTTTCATGCTAAGTTTTTTTGTTTGATAAAACAAATCAAACTTTTTTGGTAAGTTTTTAAAGGTTTCTAACTTTACCATGATTTTTAATATATATCAAGTTTCTAAAACCAATTTAGAAATTTGTTTTAATTAGAAGTTTCAACAGATATTTAAAAGATCTTAATTAAAATTCTAATTCTTAATTAATTCTTGTAATTAATTAGATTTAATTTAATTAAATCTATCTTTTATTAATTTCTAATTATTTAAACACTATATTTCTTTGGCATTATAAAATTTGGTCTTTTGGCTTGTTGTATTTTTAACCTTCTGTCGAGTGCCGAAAATGAAGGGTGAGGTCCGGGACAGGCAGGTGGCTAATCCCCCTCGCAATACAAACAAACCCTATCTCAAATTCTGTGCCATTTCCAATGGGCATACATACGAAACCTTTTGCATGCATTTAGGGAACTTTTTTAATCATTTGCAGGCTTATTAGCTTTTTCTCATTAATTGCGGGAATTGGTTTTTGCTATAACTTTTGACTCGTTGCTCGGTTTTGAGCACTTCTTTAGTCAAAGTTGCTTGTTTTTTTGCACTCTAGATGATGCGATTATTATCTTTGTAAATGCAATAATTTTATAAAGTGCCGCATTCTTGGGGTGTCTTTGTATTGCTTAATTCAGCTCATTCTTTTGAGCTTTGTTGTAATTCCTTTTTTTCATGGACTTGTGAGCGTGTCCCATAGTCTTACAACGAAGGGATTCTTTCGTGTGATGTGAGATGTTTTTGATCACCACCGGGGTTGGATTTCACCTCCTTTCTATTTTTTGCTTGTCGTGTCGATCTGTTGCGCCCTATGAACCTTGATTGTTGTCTCCACCATTGCGCGTTATTATGCTAATTGCAAGGTGAGTGAAAAACTGGTTCTTGGAACATAGTCACATCTGGTTATAATCAACGCACTGAACTATAAAGTGCCAAAAGAAAGGGGGTTGTTATTGTCTTAGGTGGTTGTGTTTCTTTTCTACATTTCTTTCTCTCTCTCTCTCACTATGGATGCACTTTCAATTCCTTTGCTTATGTCGTTCAAATTTTTGAATGGAGATAGAAAATAATAATGAAACTAAGGGGTAAAGGGTTATTCCACATCACCATGGGAACTGAGACTGAACCAAATGAAGAACCTAAAAAATCTAAGTGGTTAAACCATAGTGATGAAGCCTTAGGTCTTCTTTGCATGTCTGCTTTCTCTGACTTGCTCTTCCACATTGAAGTGTTTGAAACACCTAAATCTACATGGAAAACACTAGATGTGATGTTTGGACAACTAGATGACATGAGAGCACATGAGTTGGAAAATGAACTACTAGGGTTAAATTCTAGTGACTTTGAAAACCTACAAGCCTTCTTCTTGAAATTTGTCCACATTAGATTATTGTTAAAAGGATGTCAAGTAGAAAAGAAAGATTCTCAACTGATCTTGTCAATTCTCTCTAAGCTAGGTCCCGAATATTCTATCTTCATGTCAACTTTCTACGCTACAAAAGATGCTTTGGGCGATACTTGGACAATGCCCTCCTTTGACTATTTTTCATCCCAACTCATTCGAGAATAGGACAAACTCATTCAAATGGGGTCTCTCAAGTCCAAGTCACATGCCCTTGTAGCAAGTACTAGTAAGGGAAAGAAGACTGAAAAGAAGAAAGAAACCAAGATCAAACCTAAAAATGACACAAACACTTTGACTTCTAAGCCTAAGGCACAAAAAGCAAGTATTCGTGTTCCTATTGTAAGAAGACTGGTCATGACGAGAAACACTATTTTAAGAAACAAATTGATCACTTATCTCATTTACTTGAGATAAATAAAATAAGTGTTCTTGAATCCATAAAACAAAGTGCTTCGAAGGCTGAGTCTTATGTTGCAAAAGGTGCTAAAAATGATAAGAAGAAAGGAAAGGCCCTTGTAGCCAAAGTTGCTCCTTCATCGACATGGATTATAGATTCCAGTGCCTTGCATCAAGTGGGTTTTTCACATGTTGAGTTTTCCAACATCGAATCTTGTGGAATGTCCCAAATCATGATGGGTAATGACACGATAGTGTCGGTTTCGGTAGTGGATCGGTAGAGATGGATGGGGGAACATTTAAGAAAGTGTTGAGTGTTCGATCTCTATACCAATCTCCTATCGAGTTACCAAATTACTCACCTTGGTGAAGGAATGTGAGTGGAATTTGGTCCTAACTCGGTGATTATTCATGAGCTTAACAATGACACTACGGTGGTCGAGGGAAATGTAGATCACCGTTCACGGTTAATACACCTTCTCCCACTTTACTTCTAATTCTACACCCTTCGCTTTTCTCACTCATGCAAATGAGGTTAGTAAGCTATGGCATGAGAATTTCAGGACATCTAAATTATCACTATCTTGAAAAATTGAGCCAAAACGAAATGGTCAACGAGTTGCCTCGCGTAAAGTTTTCTATGGGTCTTTGTGAGGGTTGTACCCTTGGAAAACATCCTAAAAATAAATTTGACAAAGGAAAAGCCTGGAGAGCTACTTGTCCTTTAGATCTTGTTCATAGTGATGTTTTTGGTCCATTTCCTTCTCCTTCGTTTACTAGATATCTTTATCTGCTAACCTTCATTGATGACTATTCGTGATATACTTGGGTATATTTTCTTAAGCTTAAGTCTAAAGTCTTTGAACATTTTCGGGACCTTAAAGGCTTTTACCGAGAAACAAAGGAATGGTCTATCAAGGTTCTTCAAACTGACAATGGAGGTGAATATGTAAACAATAGGTTCATGGATTTCTATACTTCTAAAGGGATCTCTTTGCAACATACAATTCTTATAGCCCTTCACAGAATGGAGTCACAGAAAGAAAGAACCGTACTTTGAAGGAGATGGCCACTTGTATGATTCACTTGAAGTCTCTTCCTCCGCAGTATTGGGCTGAAGAAGTGAATTGTGAAAATTACATTCAGAACCGTTTTCCACACAAGGTAGTAATAGGGATGACACCCTTTAAAGCCTGGTTTGGACGCAAGCCTGATGTTGAGAACTTTCGAGTCTTTAGATCCAAGGCTATGGCTTAGATTCCCAAGAAGAAACGTAAGGCCTTGGAACCACAATCCAAACCTTGTATCTTTGTAGGGTATCCTAATGGCATGAAGGGATATCGATTGATGAATCCTAATTATCATGAGATATATATTGAGAGAAGTGTTAAGTTTGATGAGTCTTCTTCAACTTCTACTTCTCCACCTATTGAGGTTATTCAGATCACTGATTCAGATTCTAACTCATCAGATGATGATACTATTGAGCATGCTCCTCTTCTCGGATCCTCCTAACCATCGGATCTTTGAGTCTTCGATTCGATAGTAGTGATGACGAGGACTATGTCCCTTCTCACTTAAGTGAAGAATCTTCTTGAGACTCGAACCTGATCCTCCTAGTCCCCTTTGGGCGGAAAACTTTGCAAAGTGCTAGAGATTTAGTTGGAGATACTTCGGATATGAGACGTACTCACTCTCAGATTTCATTGGACCTCAGTCTTTCTTCATCTCTTCTTCGATCCACAGTCTTTCCGGGAGGCTTCGGTATTCTGAGTGGGATTCTACCATGGATGAGGAGTATTCCTCTCTCTTGAAGAATGATACTTTGGATCTCACCACTCTTCCGAAAGGAAGAAAAATCATTTGGTGTAAGTGGGTGTTCTGAAAAATTATGGAGTATATGGAGACGTCGAAAAGTTTAAAGCACGATTAGTAGCTAAGGGTTTCTCCCGGATAACAAGGGTTGATTATACAGAAACCTTTGCTTCGGTTGCGAAGATGACTTCTATTTGAATGACCCTATCCATTGCCACAGTGAACAGATGGAAAGTCCATCAAATGGACGTTAAGAGTGCCTTCCTTCATGGTGACCTAGAGGAAAAGATCTATATGGAACAACCTCCAGTTATGTCCAAGATTCCCCCTCATTTGTAAGTTAAAGGAGTCTCTTTGTGGCCTTAAAAAGACCCTCGGGCTTGGTATGCCAAGATGGACTCCTTACTTACATCAGGGTTTACTAGGTGTCACTCGATTCAAATTTTTATATTCTATGGCAAGATGACTCCATACTCATTCTTGTTCTATATGTTGATGACTTGTTGATCACAGGTAGCTCTTCCTCTATTATTGATTCTATGAAGATCGCCTTAGCCAACAAGTTTTCCATGACTGAATTAGGTCTGCTTCATTACTTTCTTGGGATCTAGATTTTGCAATCGACTTAGGAATCTTAATTTCATAACCTAAATATGCTCTTGATTTGCTAGCTCGGTTTCGGATGTCCGATTGCAAGTCTTCTCCTACTCCTTTTCTTCCGGGTTTAAGTTGGTTTTATATTGCTCTACTCCCTTGGTTGATGGTACTTTTACCGATAATTAGTGGGGAGATTGATCTACTCGACTCTCACTCAATTGGATTTATCATATGCTGTTGGGATAATGTCTAGATTCATGCGAAGCCACATGAGCTGCATTAGAAAGTAGCTAAATGGATCCTTCATTATATTTGTGGCAATTATGCTTTGATGGCATACACTATCATGGAGGGGTTGATATTGACTTGATTGGATTCTGATTCTAATTGGGCGGTGACTTAGATCATCGAAATCTAATTTTGGCTATAGTTTCTCTCTTGGTTCGGGTGCTGTTAGTTGGTCTAGTAATAAGCAAAATGCAATTGCGATATCATCTACAGAGGAAGAATATAGAGGAGTAGTTAACGCTGCCATAGAAGCTATTTGGCTACAAGGTATTCTGATAGAGTTTGGCATCCACTTTCAGTGGCCTACCATTATTTATTGTGATAACACAAGCACAATCTCTATTTGTAGAAATCCAATTCAACATCAGCGGACAAAGCACATTGAGATCCATATGCACTTCATATGTCTTCCTCTTCCATCTGACTCATCACAGCCACTACCCCAACTTCGATGAAGGGGGGGTGTTAGTGTGAGTTATCCTATGTGTCCTCCTCTCATGTTGGAGGGTCATCTCACATGGGTTAGGTTTAGGGTTTCATATGTGTCATGCACTAGGGTTACTCAACACCCTATATGTACCCCTTTTCTATTCATTTATGAGCATGCCAAGACACTCCGCTATCTTTCCTCTATGCAAGCTTTGTTTCTGTTGAGCAAGTTCTTCCATTACTGATCATTTTTTCCTTGCTATCGCTGGAGCTTTCACGATTCCGTTGGAGTGCAACTACTTCGTGGCACCTCGTTTCGATTCGATTCTCGCAAACTCTTTTCAAATCATTCTGAAATGATCCTCTTTTTATAAGCACTTCTTCCAGGATACACATACTTCTTCCTCAGTGTGTGGTAATTGTAGTCTACCTTATCTCGCATTGAAGACTAGTTGGCGTGTGTGCAGCAAATCTATGAACAGATGCTTGAAAATACCTTGCAGTGAACGTGTAAGGTAATTTTCACCAAGGGATCCAAACTCCATATTTCATTGGGAAACGTACTATGTAGAAATGATGATAGACATAAAAATGAACTTGTTTCCCTACCACTGCTAGTAGGTCCTTTGGGATGCGCCACTCTTCCCTAAATGTCGTGCAGAGCCTGTCATACCACTTCTCCGCCCTTGCTTTATGTCATCCATCATGGCCCCCTTGCATAGGTTCTTCCTAAATCCTTTAGCTAGGATTTTTTCTCCATGGGGTATTCCCATACTTTCTCCTTCATCCATCTGGTACTCTGATCTCCATAAATACCAATGATAGTAGAACATCCCCAAAGCTGATCTTCCCTCTTGTGTGTGCTTCTTTGACTATTTTCTCTGCAATATAGCCTGTAATGTTGTAGATTGTCCCTTTTGACATCTTACGTGCCACATGTAACCACATAGTATTTACTTGAGACCACTACTCCTGATCATTCAACTTGGTAACAAGGTGTGTTGCAGCTTGTACAACTAGACAGTTCTTCAATTTGTCTATGTCCATTCTACACGGACCCTTCAGGTATCCCAACTCTGTTTGGTCTTTACAATCATGGATTTATCTGCAAGATCACCTTTTATATCTTCTCCTATGGCCTTTAGACCTATAACTAATGAGACAAGTGTAGATGATATTCTAACTTTACATCCTGAAAAGTAGAAGAAGTCTTTGTACACCCTGCTCATGAGCCACTGATATAAGCACTCATAATTCCCAAAATATGGTATCTCGTATAACTGGTAGACCCCAATTCTCTTTAAAATATTTTCACTTGCATTTTCATATATTGACATGTCCTCCGCCATGTGCTTGTTCATTTTAGCAGTGACCAAGGAATCGAGCTCCTTCTTGTTCTCCAAAGTCCTGTGATTATATTCACTCACTTTTCTCTTTCTGATGGGTGAAGCCCACTCTTTCCTAATGATGACTCCTTCTGGATATTGCATCTCTGAAAAATAGCTTTCGGATATCATCTCTTCCTCCTCGACGACCACCTTCTTCTTTCCTTAGATCAAGTGCTTTGTAGACACCTTCTTTGGCGTAATTTTTTACCTTACAAATGTCTCCTCTTCAACTCAAGTAACTCTATAAAGAAACCCTAGCTCAATTCAATTATGCCCTAGGTGGAAAACCTAACTCTTTTCTATCTCCCTACTTCACTCAAACCCTTCACCACCGGGACACAAGCTTCTTATCACATAGATCTGGTTGTCATGCTTGGTTTCACACCCTTCGCACCTTAACTTGATCACTCGACTCTTCGCACTTGGCTCTTTCTTCAAATACTCTTAGTCACAATGGTAAAAATGAATCCGCATCCCATCCTTATATAAAATTTTCAAATTTTGATGCATTTATTGCTCCTTCACCTACCAAATATCCCCTCATTCATTGACCAAATCCATTCATTCCACGTGGTACATCTTTGTACCCTCAGTTATAACCTTCTAGCATGCCTTCCTACCCTCTAGTCACAGACTTCTCTTCAAAGCATGTGTTCTTATGCCCATGTACCTCATCACCTGTACCTTCTCCTAGTAGCTAACATTTCCTCCGCTTACCTCGCGTTATCTTGTTCTCTATCCTTGGTCACTTTTGAGAAGCAATCTTCTTTGGACTTAAGGCACACCTAAAATATCTTATTCCTTTCACCTTTTAATTCCCATAGTCTTTTTCTTAGATAATTACAACCACCCCACACGAAAATTATGTGCAAAGTCCTCTCGCACATAAACATTCTTCATATCGTAATTAGCTTCATGCGCACAAGCGCGATTATTACACAAAAATGAAAACTAAATTGATAAATCATAGCGAAAATGAAGGAAATACATAATTGAAACATAAGCTAAATGACAATACTACCTTATTACAAAGACTAAGAAGACTCAATTATATAGTAGGGCTTCAGCCTACTCTGTTAAGTAATCGGGTAGCCATGTTCCATCAAATGCTTCTAGCTGGAATAGAAATGATTCAAGTATAGAAGTGATAACATACGACCCCAACCAATGTACCTTGAGCTTGCTTAGATGGTGCAAAAACTTTAAGTCATAAAGAAGTACCATTTGTCTAATCTCAATCTTCTTATCCCTTATGTTTCTATCATGCCATGCTTTACGCCACCTTTTCCTTCTCTTGACTCCATCATGTTATGGCTCAATGCTTATCCAATTGAATCATCTTTTCGATATGCTCTTCTAAAGCTTGTTCATCAGCAAGACCTCTAGTGCACACAATGTGCAAAGAAGGTAACATAAATTTTATAGGGAGAACAACTTCCGCACTAAACACCAACTGAAATGGTGTGGCTTTGTTCAATCTCTTGTAAGTTATTCTATATGCCCAAATTACAAATAATACTTTGTCATCCCAATCCATTATTCCAACATCACAAATTTTTGTCAAATTTCGGCTCAAAATCTTGTTGAAGGCCTCTCAGTTCCATTTTCCCGAGGATGATAAGGTGTAGTTTTATGGTGTGCAACCATAAACTCATCTAAAAGGATCTTAATTGTCTCATTCAAAAAGTGTGTACCTCTATCACTTGTCAATCTTAAAGGACATCCATATATTGTAAGAATATTATCCCATAAAAACCTAGCTATTGATATCTGTTGTATAGTCCTTAGTAGGTGCTACTTTTGCCACTACGTGAGATAATCTATGTAAGTAATGATATATCATGACCCAGTCTTGCGTGTGGCTGGAAAAATAGGTCCTACAAAATAAATGACCCATTTATCAAATGGTTTGGAACTAGTAATTGGTCTCAAAGGCATCTCATCTGTTTGCCCCTAGTTTTCCTAGGCACTGAAAATGATCACACACCTTACAATATTATTTACAAGGTGCTTATACAATGTCTCCCACCATAATACAAGTAGTATCTTCCGGGTAGTCACATCACCTACATAATGGCCTCCTGTAATACCACCATGAGATTCTTCCATAATATCCTTACGCTTATGTTCCAATACACAACGGTGTAATACTTCATCTCTTCTTTGCTTGTAAAAGGTCACCACTTATTAAAATAAATGGTGCCACACGTATAACAAGATGCTTCTTTTCTAATGATTTCATTACTTCTAGTGCCATACCTATTCGTAGAAAGACATCAATATCTTCTAATTCCATGGGTGTGCATTGTAACCTATATAACTGTACATCCAACATTGTCTCTTCAATTGTTTGTGCATCCTCTCCTGAATTAATTCTAGATAAATGATTTGGTCCAGAATTACTTTTCCCTGGCTTCACCACAACTATGAAGTCAAACTCTTGAAATAGAAGCACCAATCTGTATATACGCCCTATAAGATGGGATTTTTACTAAGTAGTTCAATGCCATGTGATCATGTAAAACACAAATGGTGTTGCTAATAAGTACTGTCAAAACTTGTACAATGCATAGATCATTGACAAAGCTTCACGCTCTGTAGTTGTATAATTTCGTTTAGCAAGAGTCATCTTCCTACTAGAAAAATAGATTGGATGATCTATAATACCTTCGCTAGGTTGAGCTAACACAGCACCAATGGCCATGCCAGAAGCATCCACATGCACATGAAATGGTTTATCCCATGAGGGAAAGTGTAAAATGGGCGCGGTAGTAAGTTTCTCTTTTAATATCTCAAACGTGCCTTTGTTGTTCTCCCCAATAAAATTTACCTTTCCCCTTTAGTAATTCTTCCAAGGGTGTAACAATTTTGGCATACCCTTTTATGAATTTTCTATAATATCTGTATGACCTAAAAATATACACACCTCACTTTGACTGGTAGGCGCTTCCAGGCCTAAAATGACTACAACCTTGGTTGGATCAACTAACAAACCTTCCTTGTAGATTATATGTCCTAGCAGTATCCCAAATGGTGTAGAAAATATGCACTTCTTGATGTTCAAAGAGATACTCAATTGTTGGCATCGTCCAAAAATTAAGCATGATTGTCATAATGATCTTTCACAAGCCCATATCTTGTCCAATCATCTAGGTAGACATTGTAAGAAGTTGTGAATAAAGTCTTTGAATTCTGAACAACTATTCATGAGAATATAGCAGCACATTTTTCAATCCAAAGGGCATCACAATATAGGAAAAATTGCCCCATTCAGTAGTAAATGTTGTCTTTTCTTGATCCTCCTAAGCAATCCTAACTTGATGATACCTAGAAAATCCGTCTGTGAAGGAATATATTTTGCACCCTGCAACTCCTTCTAGTATTTCCTCAGTGAATAGTGTAGGGAATGGATCGTGATGCATGTAGCATTCAGATCCCTATAGTCCACACATATCCTAATCCATCCATCCTTCTTGTCACTGATCACCATTGGACTAACCCATTATGACTCATCAAGGGCTTGATAATTCCAGATTTTAACATTTTATCAATTTCTTCTTTTACCTTTTCCCTCAAATTAGAATTCATTGTGTAAGGTATCTTTCTAACCGGGTCGTGCACCATCCTTAAGTTTTATCTTCATTTCCCCAAGTGATTCATGCATGCCTTTAAGTTCATGATATCCTCGAGGGAATAAGTCCGATAATACCCGAGTAACTCGATGATCTTTACTACCTCCGAATCTAACCAAGTAATCTCCAATTATGGCCTCCTTAGGCTCAGCCTCCAAACATATATTCACCTTCTTTGTCTTCATGGGTTCGTCTGTATGCGAGACATATCCTTGTCTACACTATTTAAGACCTTGTGCACCTCGTGTGAATGTTCAATATCCGGGATCTCAAGTTCCTCATCATCCACAATGTAAACCATATTTTCTTTCTCTTTCTCAAGCCAAGAGCGTTCAAGTAGTAAGGATTCCATTTCTTCTTCCTTTTCAAAACATGCTCCGAACTCTACCCTTGAATAATTCTTGAATATGCTCTTATGCTTTTGCACTATCTCCCAAAGTTAAGCACTTGATTTTTAATGCCTCTACTACGGGAAGTTTAGCGAGAAGTAGTCGAAAGTCTAGATCATTATTGTAGTCAAATCTTTCAGCTTTCTAGTTTCTCAATTTATTTATGCATATACATACCAAGTGTGTGCGCATCCTTGTAACGTAAAATACAATCTATGCACCTAGAGTGAAGGTGGTAATGCTTCCTGTCCTACTGTCCAGAGTCTCTCACACTACTGAATGTGATGCAAAACATGTTGATCACCATGATAAGTGCAGATTTACATAGGTGCATTTTCCCTTATAAACATAGTAGACAAGGCTATTCCAATCTCTTCCCGGTTTATAAGATTATCTTTGTGGAATACCTACTTAGTACACCGCTTTCCTATGCGGTGTATATACTAACATATATCTCCTTGTAATTTGATTTGTCCTTTGTGTTTTCATGGCCTTGAGAAAGGTAGGAAGATATTTTTTCCTTGTATGCCAAGGTACTCTACTACCTATCCTTCAATTAAATGAAGTCCATTCTTGCATGCAACCATGATTTTCACCTCGCACCCTACTAATTCATATGTACCATGATCCCAATTGTCACAAGTAATACTCATAGTATCAATAATAGAATGAGAATCCTCCCATTGTAGGATGCCATCTTTTGATGGCACATTAACTTCTAGGTCACGAATAACGTGTACATAGATTCTATTTAAATCCTTCTCACTTAGAGGTTCAACATATGGTGTAGAATTCCCATCTGTCAAAGGTATCACAAACCTTTCCTCCTTGTTTTCAAATCTGATATACCCCTTATTTAATCTCAAGTCAAAATTATTTTCATAACACCAAGGGCATCCAAGCAGGGCTGGAAAATTGTCTCGCTTGCAAGTGCTAATACCTCAAACTCCATAGTGAACTTGGCCCCTTGTATAGTTATAGATTCATCCTTCAAAAATCCTATGGGAGTGGCCTTAGTCTAGTTTGCCATAAATAACAAATTAGATGATGGCTGCAATGGAGGACTCCCAATTTGTACCCATGCATCTAATGTAAGCACATTTACTTCCGCACCTGTATCGATCAATATGTTGCTCAACATCCACCCATCCAAAACAACATTTGAGTAATTTATTTTTCATAGTCAATGCTATCAGGGGGAAGATTTGCATGCGAGAATATGTCTGTTCAGTCTCAAGACTTACAAGCGAGTGTTCCCTTTTAACCAACTTCCTAATAGTGGAATAATGTTCTCCTAGCACAACATCTTGTACACCTCTCACAGATCATCAATATCATTTTGGACTATCTCTGATGATTTACTTTTCTCCTTTAGGTATTGTATCTCACCCTGAAGATTCTTTAGCACTTCCATGGTATCATGGTAATCTTCCTTCTGATGAGCAAGATCTAGGTACCTCACATGAAAAACCTCCTCCTTGGTGATTGTAGGCTTATGGTGCAATCCCCTCTCACACGTGCTTTGCTTTAGTATGTGTAGTAATCTTCACTATCAATGCCTCAGGTCCTTCTATTATCTTGGGCATCCAATGTTCTTCTACCACGCGCTTGATTCTAACCATCCCAACACCTTTGTTCTCTTGCTTATGTTGCTTACTCAAATGCTGATATAAGTCTGGGAACTCTTTATAGCTATGGTTCTTTCCGTAGAAAGAACATGCAATATTCTAAGGAAATTCATGCCTATAGTGGTCAAAAGATCTACACGTATAACATGTTCCATGAGGGACCTCACCTATTCCTCCACCATGACCTCATCCTCCATATCCACCATGATATCCATGTCCCCTTCCATGCCCTCCTTCAAAACGCCCCTCATTCCTGTCATAGCATGTTTGATTATGATCTTGATCCTGGTGCTCATTCTTACCCTTATAACTATATGTTATACTTGTCTATCATACCCCAAGGTCTATAGCATCCTGGATTTGACCAATCAACCGACAATCCTCAGTATCATGGGTTGTGGACCTACAAATTTTGCAAAAGCAAGATACATTCTTCCTTATCACACACTGTAACAAAGGAAAATGACTAGCATCATGATTCAAATGACAGATCTCATAGTCCAACAATAATGAGCATATAGATATGCGAGGGAAACTATCCTTGGTGTGACCTTCCACTTCACAATCTATACACCAAATTCCTGAGCACATTTCATGGGATGAATTTGCTGATAGCTTCTCTAACTTGCTTTTTCATAGCTGTAATTTGTGCCTCTAGGAATGGGATAACTCCAAAGTGTCATGCTCCCAAATGCCTCAACACACAAAGTTGCTTCTAGTGTTTCATGTGGATCGGTGTATGTCTTCTGTGACAACGCCCTTCTAAAATGTGTAATCAATCCTCCACTTTGTGCATCTTTGGCTAACATGAATATCATAAGATAGCTTAGATAAAAGTGTCTTAAAATGAGCATCATACTCACGTACACTCTCAGTAGTGCCTTGCTTGATATCCTTGAGCGCACTTATACTCTTTTGCTCAAACTTAGGGATATGGAACTCTTTTAAGAAAGCATATCTCAATGCTGCATAATCCACACAAGTTTGATCAGGGTCAAACTTACTATACCAGCTATGTGCACACCCCTATAATGTAGTGGTGAATTGACTTTCCTTTCACTCAGTAGCTATGATACATTTAGTAGGCCACAAGATTTCACACATATGCAAATGCTCGCAAGTATCCTCTATACCTCTATACTTCGGGAGACAAAGAGACATCTCCATATAGATATTTTGTGGTTGCTGCAGACCTTGACCACCTCATCCAGAACCTCCTGTGTTCCCTCTACCTCCAAAACCACCAGATCCATTAGAATTAGAACCACCTATACCTCCTGATCCACCACCTGTAGTTGGAATAGGGCCTGTAGATGTACTTCCATGTGCTCCAATAGTAGTACTATATTGTACCCCTACAATCTGTGAGGTAGTTCCACTTCCAAAGGTGAATCCAACATTCTACGTGCTCACATTCTATGTGGATGATGTGCCTAAGAATGCTCCTCCAAATGACATTGAAGCCATCTATCTTGCCATTGATGTACTTGATCCCTGACTTACTCCTGCTCTCCTACTTCCCAAGTTAGTTTGT
Organism: Taxus wallichiana var. yunnanensis; assembly: GCA_018340775.1. Lineage (NCBI taxonomy): Eukaryota > Viridiplantae > Streptophyta > Pinopsida > Cupressales > Taxaceae > Taxus > Taxus wallichiana. The sequence goes on from CM031244.1 coordinate 275,361,034, forward strand.
TGGTTACTTATCGTACTAGATACTGAAAAACCAAGCATAAGGGCTAGGTCACTAGGTGAATTAAGATGAGCACCCATGGTCGGGTAGTCTTTAGTGGCATACTTCTATGTGAGGTCAAGGGGGATCTCTATCATGCTTTCCAATATGGGGAGTTCTTAATGCTTTGGTTCCACGTCTTCTACGCGAGCTGTAAATCCTTCACGAGCCATCTCTCTCCTCCATGCCATACTCTTTGAAAAGGAACGCTACTTCTCTATCTCCCTCTTGCGTGCCTCATTATACTTAAGCTACCTTTCCTCTCTCTACCTTTCTGCCACTAGGTCTACCATCTTAAACCAAACTTATTCCTGCCCTTGCGTGTGGTGAAGTTAAATAAGGCATCGAGTTTACTCTCCGGGTTCAAATTTACCATTAAGATCTTGATCACCAGTGGAATACCATGCAAATATGTTCCTCTTGGTTACTGCAAAAACTGAAATTTAGCTACCTCTGGGCAAGAGTATGTCAAAATTGAATATTCTAGAATATAACTATTTAGAACACCATGAAACCATGTATCCACCGTGCGAGTCCAGATCAGATCAACATCATAGAGGGCTTGAAATTCTTTCTATGTCTAGAAAAGTGCGCGATACCTCTAATTCCGTTGAGATGCATAAGTAGTAAGCCACTCATATAGTTCTACTGGAAAGATAGTGAAAAATATCTCATATAAGCTATCATATAGGTTATGTTCTACCCAAGTGCATGTGTTAAAATCAGATCCACTACTTAAGCTGCCGTGCGTATTCTTCCTCTAGATCATGTATTCATTCCTCAATACTTGCTAGAGTTAATCGGTACATATTCATTGCGAACCATCACGAAAAACAATTGTAAAAGAGGTCTTGAAAATAGAACCAACAACGAAACCAATGATGTAGCCTAAAATTTACTAGATAACACCCTAGTTGCTTCGACACATCACTCGGCCCTAGACCGAGCACTCACCCAAAGTGCACAAAGGTACGGGTCCCTCTTTAGGGTTCTTTATAATAGGATGTTAACATGATGAAGGGAGAAACATATAGATTCATAACTAATCCATCATTCTACAATACATGCTACCCTCAGATCTATGAAAGAACAAGCTTAAAAGTAATCATGATTGAATTAATAACATGCATTATTCAACTACACACGGAATGACACTTATATTCAACGACTATCTTCCATCTACTAGTAAATACAAAAACTCCTTACAAAAGTATTGTCAATCTATAACAATGCGCGTATAGAACCCGATCTGATGATTCGAGTCATATGCGTATATTCTCTGTTACACATACATCTCATACCATCCATGCATACCTCTCTATATATCTCTCACACTCATACATCTAGCTCTCTACTATGTACCTAACATCACATATATATAGGGTGGGGACTTTCCCTTCACCACTTATCTATTCCAAAAATAGGTCGCATGCTATTAATAGCCACACACCGTTTACAATCATAGCCACACATGCAAGTGTGCTATCTATAGTCCTCTTACAGTTAACTGAAGTGTCAATTCTATTCTCAGCTTGTCTCCATGCATAAATGCTTCAAACCACTTCTCCAAAGATAGATAATGCATGGCGCACATGTCTCTACATCGTTGATGTGTTCCGCACACCATCTTCTAAAAATAGGTCTTCATACTCAAAATAAGCTAAGTCCTGAAATCTGAACTTTCCTTCCGCAAGTGGGTCCTTCCTGTCCTTCTGTGCCCTTGGTTAGGGCCTTATATCCCACGTAGACTCTTTGTGTGGTTTCGACAAGTATTCTTGGATCAACACGAGAGGAACTTGGGAATGTCTTGAAGTACCTTGGGGCACCTTGGTTTATAGATTAGGCACCCTGGTTTGTGTAAAATATCTCGAATCTAATTTTCACGGGGTCACAAGGTATCCCAAAATGTTGTTTGTCTATCACATTAGATCTTTTGGGTCATACCAATGTCTTTGAATAGTGAAGTGATGACCTGCAAGAAAGAATGAAGTATCAAAACCCTAGAAAAAATAAAATATGTAGAATGAATGGGTTGGAATGACCTTAACCACCAAACAAGTGGTCTTATCACTTTGGCGCTTACGGGACATTTTAGACACGAGATGTTGTTTGGTGTGTTGTGTGTGTGTGTGTGTGTGTGTGTGTGTGTGTGTGTGTGTGTGTGTGTGTGTGTGTGTGTGTGTGTGTGTGTGTGTGCATGTTGTGCCCTAGGTGCTCTTGTACCATTCACACTTTATGAAGTAGTGAGTAATAATAACTATAGAAAATGTAATAACATGTGTGCATGAAATAAAATAGAATCCCTCCCCTATGCTATATGCGTTGATGTAGATCTCCTAGCCTTGATGCATGACACTATGTGGATGCATGACAATATGTGGATGGAAGTGATGTAATAGATTCAACTCTAGATGGAGTGATAGTAGTATGTGATGCTAAGACCCTCATTATGGTCTCATAACTTTATATTTATAGGGTTCTCTTGCTCTAATTTCATAATTAACCATGATATGGCTAATTAGGAAAAGGATAAGGATGAAAAATGGCTAGAAAGACCAAAAAAGAAGTGGAAAAGTGGAACATAGATCGGGGCACTCCATGTGGGACAAGGGAACCCCGAGGTGTCCCAAGTATAGGCACGACCACACCGGGTTTAGGCTAAAATGCTGTGATAGTTTCAAAATAGGTGGATATGTGTAAGAAAATATGTGGGAATGAAAAAATAAAATATAAAATAAATTAGTACTTTATTCACTTGAGAACCCTTTAAATAGTAGTATAAGACCGAGCTAAATAATGCCTAAAGTGCATGATTTTGTGTCTACATTTTCCCCCACTTTATGTTGGTGAGGGAATGCTCAGTAACATAAAGTAGATAGAGACATACCTGATGTCCATGTAGAGTGTAGAAGAAGAATATGTGCCAAAGGATTAGACTCAAGCTTGGAATGAAAAAAAAAAAATGTGGAGGAGTGTGGATTCTAAAGATGAAAAATGCACATAAAAAGTGATGAGAGTGGACCTAGGGGAAAAATGCGTGTGTAGCTATGCGGTGTGTAGTGTACTTGCATGGTTAGTAAAGGAAAAATCTATCGCGTGTTGTTGTGTGTTGTCATTATCATTGTTGTTGTTTCCCCCAATTTGACTACTTGTTTCTCATACGGCCAAACTTGCAAGGAGAAAATGATCAAGTAGTCAAATATGTATGTATGTAAAAATGTTGTGTAAAATATGCATGTGTATAGAAATGTGTAAAATATGAAAATGTAAAATACATGAAAAGGAAAGTGTAAATGGAACATGTGCACTTGATCCATGTCAAAAAAAGGGTGTAGAAGGATATCATGTATTGTCATGAGTTTTTGGGTGATCTCACACACCCTGGTTGAAGAAGTATAGGGAGGAAATGCTCTGTGTCCTCCAACCTTTAACCGCTTTTTCTAAAATGTGTGAAGAGATCTCTATTATCCTAGTTTTTGGGTGATCCGATGCCACTGGATGAAGTAGTGTAGAGAGGCACACCCATTATAACCTCCAAGCCTATAACTACTTTGTAGAGTTATCAAAAGGACACCATGTCCTGTAGAGGCCATTGTGTATGGAGTTCATAGACTGAGTCTGTCTCGAACTCACTCACTATATGTAAACCCACAATGCCAAGGGTGGAAAGTGCATTGTACTAAACCAGTGTAAATACATTGTGTTAGTAGAAACCCTCAATGATGCCCCCTCTTTGGGGGGCATGTGACATCGTTGAAAGGAGAATGTGGCCCCAAAAGAGGACCAACCACACTCTACTGTAGAAATCTTCCTCAGGGGAAAGGGAAAATGCTTGGTAGATACCAAGGTGCACACAAAAGGGGATGGCTAGCCAAAACAAGTGTTAGTCCGAAAACACATGCATGTAATAAGACAAGTGTAAAATACATAGACAATGTAGAAACTACAAAAAAAGTAGTGTAAACACACAAGAAAACAAGTAGACCACACAAAGCATCTTACGAATATGGGACATCAAACATGCAAGACATCACTCACGATGTGTGTAAACAACCGAAAAGACACATAAGCAAGGGAAAAGCTTCATCATGGAAACAAAGTAAACAAAAACAAACAAGTGTGCACAAGTGTACACAAGCAAAGGGAAAAGCCCACATACAATGGAAAATAAAGAAGACAAGTAGAAACAAAAACAAACAAGTAGTCATGGAAACATGTAATCCTACAAAACAAGTGTTGCACATGGAACACCTATTAGCATGTTAGAGAAATAACCAATATGTCAAAGTGTGTATGAGAAGTAATATAAGATGCTAAGTATAAAATGAAACAATAACACCTGGATAAGATGAATGTGGATGCCCCCAGTGACCAATATAGGAAGGGTAGAAGGTGAGCATCCATGTCGCATGTAGAGTCCTATATCTGTGATCACACTAAACAAAGGCATGAACACACATGTGTGGATGATAATGACATATAAGAAAGAAGTCTAACATGTGTAGTAAAGTGATCATGAAAACACTAATAAGAAAGAGTAAATGCCCCCAAGACAATGTAGTATGTTATGGATGGATGGAATGGAATGCAAGATGGAATGATAGAGACAACGTGCCCCTCAAGTGGATGGAATGTATGTAATGAGGTTCATTTTGTTTCCCCCTCAACATTCAAGAATGAACCATAAACAAGAGTGTACATCATCAAGAAATGGTCGAGTAGTGTTGGTTGTTTCTAGTGCATTGTGATGAGTGTGTATATGTAATGGTGATGAGATGTGACATGTGGAGAGATGTGCATGAACCCTATAGCTGAAGCGTATATCACAACTTGTTGAATGGATGAGTGATGATTTAGCCCTAAGTGTATATCACTATATGATGAAAGGATGAAGATGGATGATGATTTAGCATAAAGTGTATGTCACTATAGAATGAGTGGATGGATGATGATTTAGCCTAAAGTGTATGTCACTACAAGATGAAAGGAGGGAGTGGTGATGTAACCTAAGGTGTATACCACTACAAAATGATAGAATGGGTGATAATTTAACCTAAGGTGTATGTCACTAATGCTAGAAATGTGAGGAAATGTCATGGTGAATGTAAGGTCCATTTGATTGGTAAACCCTGTCAAGTATGGAGAGGAATGTAAAGTCCATCATAGGGTGGTGTAAACAACACGTAGAAAGCATTCGTAGTATAAATGACCAAGTGATGAATATGGTATGTAAAATGCGAGTGGGAAATGAAATATAGGATGTGTAATGTGTATGAATATGTAATGTGTGGTGAATAATAGGTGTATATAGAAATGGAATGTATAATGATATAAGGTAAAGCTAGACCCATAATAATAATCTAGTGTATATGTAGAATATAGATGATGGATAAACATATGTGAATCATGCAATGTGTGTAGGCTATGTAATATGTAAGATGCGGTGATAGGTGTAGATAGAAAATAAATGTGTAGTGATAAAATGTAAAGCTAGACCCATATATATAATGTAACCTAGCGTAAATGTAGAATGCATGGATGAAATGTAAAACTAGACTCATATGTAATGATGACTAGTGTAGTATATGGAAAATGTATGATATGAAAATGTGTTGTGTATAATGTGACTAAATGTGTAGATAATGAATATAATGTGTAGATGAGGATTAGTATAATGTAGAAATAAGTGTAGGATGAATGGTGTATAATGCACAATGTAGGATGAAAATGGAATATGTAGTGCCTATGGTGTAGTGTGTGGGGTTCAGTGTAATGGTAATCCCTCAACAATCAAGTGTGAACCAAAGCACAAGAGTGTGTCATTGGGTAATAATGGTGTGATGATGGGTGAGATGATATGCCCATAGGAAATGACAATAAATGATAAATATGACATGTGTGATGTAATACTATGTGATTATGCAAAAAGAAGAGGGGGGATGTGTGATGGCTATGCCCCCAAGTGTGCATGAAGGAGAAATCAACCGATAAGGTCGAGAGGACAAAGGTCCCTCGACCACTTCTGGATGATGAAAGTAGAGGGCCACGATCTACTAGGGGATATAGTAGATAAATTTGGTGTTGGTGAATGGAATTTATATGCATGTGAAGGATAATGAATGAGGAAGATTGAGATAGAGGAACATGTTGGAGTGATAAATCCAACGGGGAGATGGTGAATGATTTATGAAAGGTTTCTATTGAGGTGAGACATGGTAGTAATGCTAGCTTGACACTTACAGCTGAATGAGCATGATGGATAAAGGTAGATATGGGAGGAGGTTATGTAGCAAAATGAAAGGAGGCCTAGTTATTGGAGATCTCTAATAATATGGGCTAAAGCATGGAAAGAATTAGTATGATGTCCTTGAATGTGATGATAGTGGAAAAATGGACAATCACGATATTGTATTAGTTGAGAAGGAGGATAGTGACGATTAGATGGATAGAGAAATCATTTGATGATTAAGAAGATGACCAAAAATGTCATGTGGCGTAGCATTGGAGGGAAAGATAAGGGGTGGAGGTAATGGTATACTAGGAGGGGGTGAGTGAGATGAAAAGTAGGGGACGTAGATGGTGTATGAGTTGTAGTAGGAGTATGGACATGCGATGTAGAGGCATCCTTAAGTTGTTCTATCTCAACAAGGAGAGACAATTTTCACTTCCATGGACTGACATTGATTTTGCAAAGCATGTATGGAATCCAATAGGTGTGTATTAGATGGGGAGTATGATAGCAAGAGTGGTGAACTAACTATGTTGGTATAGGACTTATTGGATGCGGTGAGGGATTTTCATTAATGTGAGGGGTAATAGAGGAGCAAAATCATCTAAAATCTCATCATTATTATTGTCAAAATCATGTGGAATGGCGTGGGAAACCTGATAAGAAATGGTATGTGGTTGGTCATCCAGATAACCATGAGTACGTAAAATATACATGACCATGGTGTATTTTTCATCCATAAAGGGAGGTAATGGACATCCTGAGCATACCAAATAGTGAAGTTGGGTGAATAAAAAGAAAGGAGCTACTACAAATGCGCACCATGCCAAATGGCATGGGGAATGTTATATCAATGTGATCAAGATCAAGTGTTACCCTAATATAATCTAACCAAGAGATTGGCAAGTGTGAGTGGAGAAGTAGTAGGATAATGTGCAAGATGAATGACAAGATGGAAAACACATGCCATATGTAGTAGTGAGAATGATGGAACCATGATACAAATGTGGATCACATAAAGGAGAATGGAGGTCTTCAAAGTCAAAACCAAGTGAAGGAGGCCATCATGTGAACATATAGTGGTTGTGCATGAAGTATCAAGTGGTATGTGTTCCCAATAAGAATTATTCATGAAGAGAGTGCAGGTAAATGGTGGGCACACTAAAGAGGATGATGTTGGTGGATAGGATGAAATGACATCCATGGACTGTAAAGGTTGTTGATATGGCACAATAGTAGTAGTGGTGACAATTTGACAAGGAAGGGATCATGTTGATCATATGAATAGTGGTTCAGTAAGGGCATTCATATAGAAAAGGAGATAGTGGAGGAATAGGTAAAGAAAATGAGTATTGTGGAGTAGGCCCTATATAATACCATAGCAGCGGTGGTGACATCAGGAGTATGTGGAAAATAAGGAGAAACCATATCAACCATAAAAATAGTAGGAACTAATTCATATGGAGCTTCGTGAGAGTGAAATTCATCCATAGAAGAAGGAAACTAGGGACAATAAGTGTATTAGCAAAATATCAGTAGGAAAATGTGAATGATGGTGGGTAATGCACTAGTGATAGTGGGTGGAGCTATGGGAGCAGAGTGTGGGAGCTTCTACCTTCATTATGAGTTGTGCTAAAATAGTAGGATAAATGGTGAGTAGATAATCAGAAACAACATCATCAATATCGTGAGGATCCATACCAGAAGATGGAAGTTGAATAAATGAAGGGCAAGGTCTATAACTAGAAGGAGCAGTAGGAGCATCCACAAAAGCATGGCCATGGCTATCAAATTGCAAAGTAATTGGAGACTTAGAAGAAGTAGATTTCCTATTACACTTACCCATGATGGCTAAATGAAAATGCAAAACCCTAGAAGGTGTTATGAAGAAATGAGGGGTTCACCAAAATGATTAACTAAAATGGAAACTACTCTCTAATACTATGGAAAGTATAACCACTAGTTAATCTAAATAGGAGGACTAAAATGTTGTATAAATGCACTAAAATAGTATGGAATAATTGTAAATAATTATACTAAATGAAATAAAACCTAAATATGCAAGGAAGTAAGGGAGAAATGACTTAGATGATTAAATAATATTGTCACAGGTTGTAATAGGTCGATAATAAAATCTAGGAACATGAATGAAAACTTAGAAGTCCCGAAAAGGCTAGATCTGGAGGATTTGAGCAGATTGAGGCACACAGGAAGTGTACTAGGGGTGCCCTGGGTACCTTAAAAATTAGGCACCCCGATTTTTGTAAAATCTCGAATATTGTTTTTCATATTGTCACAAGTATCTGAAGTGTTCTTTGTGTATCGCATTAGATATGCTAGGTGCACGAATGTGTTAAATAATGAAGTGATGACCTGTAAGAAAGAAGGAAGTATCAAACCCTAGGAAAAATAAAAGATGCAAAATGAATGGGTTGGAATTACCTCCGGCCAAACTAAGTGGTATTATCACTAAGCCCTACACTACATTTCAAACCCGGATGTAGTTCTGGTATGTGTGTGCATGTCATGTTCCCTAGGTGCTCTTGTGTCAGTCACACTTTGTGAAGTAGTGAGAGTAATAATAACTATAGAAAATGTAATAACATGTGTGCATGAAATAGAATAGAATCCCCCCTATGTTATGTGTGTTGATGTAGATCTCCTAGCCTTGATGCATGACACTATGTGGATGCAAGTGATGCAATGGATGCAACTCTAGATGGAGTGATAGTAGTATGTGACGTTAGGACCCTCATTATGGTCTCATAACTTTATATTTATAGGGTTCTCTTGCTCTAATTTCATAATTAACCCTCGACATGGCTGATTAGGAAAAGGATAAGGATGAAAAATGGCTAGAAAGACCCCAAAAAGAAGCGGAAAGTGGAACATGGATCGGGCAGATCAGGGTGCCCCAAGGCCTACGCACCCGATTTTAGGCTAAAATGCCAGGACACTTGCAAAATAGGTGGATATGTGTAGGAAAATATGTAGGAATGATGAAATAAAATATAAAATAAAGGTTTAGGATCAAAATATTCACTTTAGGACCCTCTAAATAAACTAGAGTGGATATGTGTATCTAGATGGAAAATATGCATTTGTAATGTCTTGGAATGATGAAATAAAATATAAAATAAAGGTGGTATGTCATGGTGTGCGTTGAGTGCAAGAGGACTTCTACCATGTGAAATTGATAAAAGGTAGATTTTGCTATTATTGCAGCTATAATTATAGGTCTTAGAACCCTAGATGACTTCAGAAATGCCTACCAAGAGGTGGTGTAGAGAGAGTCCTGTTTGGTGGTGAAGGTTATCTCTAAACTTCTCTACCCATTATGTTTCTCCCTAGTGATAGTGGAAGGTATTTAAAATTTCATTCTTCAACTATTATAGATCTTGTCTAGTTTCTTCTCATGAAATTAGGCACTAGACTACTAAACCATTCAATAGAATGCTTGGAGTCATTATATGTGTTGATGAAAATCCTCCAAAGGATGAAATTTACCAAGGTACACACCAAAAATTGGAAAAAGGGAAAAATTAACTTCTTCTCCCACCGGGTGTGCTAAAACTATTATGTCAAAAAAGTAGCACCTTGAGATTTGCCCGATATAAATCTCTAATTTTTGGAAAACATGGGATGATATCACAAGTGTGGGACCTACATAAATGAGATCAACCTCCAAAGAAGGCTGGTTCCTATACCTATTCCTAATGCTAAGATACTCCTAAGGAAGGAAATGTAGTTATCTATTCCTATTCTAACAATCCAAGGGACCAGGGAGTGAGGGAAATGCATAAAATGATAAATCCTTAGGTAAGGGAGGTGATAACACCAAGAAGAGGGTGGAGAGATAATATCAAATGGGAAAAATGGAGAGAAAATGAGAAAGGAGAGGAAAAACATAAGTCTCATAGTCCCAAAATCATTTAAACTACCATTTTAAAGACAACAAACTATATACTGTAGGAGAACAATAGATGCATAGAATGCCCAAAAATACAATAAAAGGAATGAAATTTGCAATAGAACAAGATCTAGGACAAATTAATAGCCACAAAACAAGTATTTTATTGCTTTAGAAGGATGCATAGTACTACAGTTAAGGGAAAAATAAAGATTAATCAAGTAGAAGCTCAAATATGAGGTCTCAGTAACCCATATACACATATGTAGCACTTAAGATAGAGTGCACAAGCATTACAAGAATGTTCAAACCTTACAAAAGAGTCACCCTTTACATTATATAGATATTATAGATAGAGAAGACACAAATTAGAAGAAAAAAGATAATATTTTATCTTGTCTTTAATGAAGATCTATTTTTCCCGCAACATGGCATGTCAAGTGCATTCCCAAGTCTCTTTTTGCTTGTTGAAGAATCCAAAGCACAATATCTTGCTAAATCTAGTTGTTGAGCTACTTGTAACTGCACATTAATGGATAGAGTGACATTTTCCTATTTCCCCAATCAAATCTAGCCAAAGTCTGATTTTGATCTTTCCAAAAGGAATGAATCGAGTATACCTTTCCATATATATAGATTTTATGTGATTTGGAGCTCTGTAGAAAAAGATATGGCCAATTGAATTTTTGCATGTTGGGATGCCTAGGAATTTAACACATGGCAACCATTGATTGGTTCAGGGACTATCATTTGTCAATGCATGTTCTCTTCATATTTTGATCATGACAAAAGGACTGAATCAAGGATACCTTTCCATATATATAAATTTTACGTCATTTGGAGCTCTGTAGAAAAAGATATGGCCAATTGAATTTTTGTATGTTGGGATGCCCTAAAATTTAACACATGGAAGCCATTGATTGGTTTGGGAACTATCTTTTATCAACATGTGTTTGCTTCATATTTTTCCATGTTTCGGTCTCCCTTTGGGTCGTAGGATCAGGCTTTGCTTCCTTTGCTTTTCCTTTTCCTCCTCTCCCTTTACTTTATGAAAATACAGGAAAATAAGAGCTTGCCATGTCTTTTCACATTGTGAGACCATCTATAGACTTTGTCAGTCTCTTGTGAAATGTGGACCATTGAGAGAGACCCACACTACTTCAAATTTCAGACCTTGTCCATCTTCTTAGAATTATGAACCAATTAAATTTTTCCACATTGCTTCTTTTGTTAGATTGTACTTTTCCCTTGACTATCAGTTGTGAAATGTTGACCAATGAGAGATTACCATGCCCTTTACATTTCAGACCTTTTGATTTCCTCTAACAACTATAAATTAAGATCCAATAGAAAGGATCCATGCACTTCACATGTGTCATACTTGTCATAGTTTCTAACCGACAAGTACAAAGTGTGATCCAATGAGAATGCTCCACATCCTTCCAGTTATCATAATCTTTGATAGTATTATTTGACAATGGAAAAGTGCGAGCAAATATAAATGCTCCACACACTTCACAATGTTAGTATTTCTTTGAACTGCTCTTACCCGATATGAAAGATAGGAAAATGGGAAACTCCACACATCCTTGGACCTATCGAGTTTCCTATGATCTCCAATGAAAATTGTAAAGTAAGAGCCAATAGAAAGGCTCCATGAAATTTGTAATGTTAGACTTCCCTTAGCCCCTAACTGATAGCTACCCTTAAAGTGAGAAAATAAAATGGCTACACATAGCTCTATTGTTAAAACTATCGAGATTTGGTAGACTCCGAGAAGGGGGCTAATGAAATGGATCCACGTAGCTCTTCACATCAAAATTTATAAGTCCGGAGGAATTAGAAACTTTTTGGCTTTTTGAATTTCTACCATGTGCCCAATTTTACCTAGCTAACTTTTCAAACCTGATGAAATATAAAACCCGAGTTAATTCTAGGGATTTCATGTCCGCGAGAGATCATCACCTTAGGAATTTTTGGAATGCTGCCATATAGCCCGCTTGAGCCGTTGATTTTCCACCATGTTCTCTTGCTAATGTTGACACTTAAAATGACATGAATTTGGATGTCATGTAGCTTTTATAAACAACTCTCCAATGTTTTAAAATTTTTTCCGTGGGTATTTTCAATGCCAACAACCAAAGTGTTTGGGAAATGGAATTTGATGGTAGTTTGAACATCACAAACCTGTAAAATGGATAAGTGCATTTTTAATCTATGTTAGAACCAAAATAAACTAAGGGAGTAATTTTGGATAACAACACTAGATTAGAAATTGGTTCTTGGAAAAGGGTTTTGGAAATTCAAGAAACCACCAAAGCGTATAAAATAGTTGAGACCTCCTTTCACCTCTAGGTTCATGGCCAACCAATGATAGAAAACCATAGGATTTTTGTAATCAGAAAACCATCGAAGGTGTTAGTAGAGAGATATAATCATGTCACTTCTAGGTTTGTGGTAATCCTGTAAGGAAAAATAAAGGTGTCACCAAGACCATGAAGCCACAAAGATGACATGCCACCTCAAAGGTGAGTAGGCTACACAGAGAGTGTAAATTTTTTTTAGCGTGTTTGAAATAAGGGGGTCTACTATCAAGAAATATGATATTTGTAAAAACATTATATTAGGGGGAATGTTAGCATAATTAGATGTAGCAAATAGGTTGTTTTACATTATTTTATTAGAATTTTTGGTGTAACCGTTTACATTGCACAAGTATTATAATTTTTAGAGAGTTTATATTTTGGTTAGTTACCATATTTCATGACAGTTAATTACCATATTCTAGGAAATACCTTTGTATATTTATGCATTGATAATGAATATTGATGTACTACATTCTTATTCCATGTAATATATTTGGAATTTTCCCATTCTATACCAAACTAAAATATAATAATGAAAATATTTACTCTTTTTATACATGTGCTTTTATAAGAATGGTTGGAATTTCTAATTTTTAAATACATGATTTTATTAAAAAAATTTATAACAAGTAAAATGGATCTTGTTACCACTACCCCATATAAAGATATTGCATTTATAGATGGTGTCACTAATCTGGAAAGGAGTGATGATGAATGGTTTGTGGAACTTCACAATTTAGAAAACTACCACAATGATTTGTGGTTGTTTCATGAATATTTTCGATAAACAACAAGATAAGGGAATTCTATTGAGTATAAAGTGTATATCAGATACTATTGTATGTGTTCAAGTTGAAAATATAAAAAACAATGAAAGAACATGCTTAATACTAAAAAATGGATTTACAAGTTGCTTTATATAAGAAAAGTGGCATGGAACGATCTAATCAAAACATCTCAAAGATTCTGTTATAGTTATGGTTGGAAAATGGAGTCATATATTGAGGGGAACATAACTAGTGTAGAATATAGTTAGAATATTTACACTGGAAATGTGAGTGTATTTAAAAAAATTTATCAGTATGCATTTACTTCCTCCATTTCCCATTGCATGAATATAGACAAATAATTGGTTAAAAAAACTTACATTTCAAAATGTTTATAATGTTGAGAAGAAAAAAACTATTTAAGTTTGAAAAATATACTTTAGTATCACACTTCCATGAGCTTAAGGGATTTGCAAAGGAGGAATCTCTTTTAAAACTGCGAGAAACTTATTTTAAAAAGTTGAATCTACATCTCAAGAGATTACAATTATTTTATTAAATGAAAAATTATTCAAGATTGATGTTGATTGTTTTCATGAAGTCCCTTTAGTATACTATTACCAGACACTTGACTTATCAAGTGTTAGATTTCTTGTAAACTCAATGTTATGTAATCCAATGCCTCTTACGCATGATGCAATATTACTTCCCTTCAAAAAAATAAATAGATATATTATTGAGATTAAGTTTGAGCATGAAATACAAGATAATGAAATTCAACTTTACATTATTGTTGGGAACACACTATTGTAGTGCAAAAAATTATCTTAGGAAATCCTAATTTTGAATTTGTTTAATTTAGATACAAGAAAAGGTTAAGTATTCTATATTCAAAATAAATAATAGAGAAAATACTTAGTATTTACAAATAGAAAAATATGGCCAATAAAAATGGGTTTCCACAATATTTATTGATATTTGTACAAAGTCGGAGTTAAGGTGGATCCTAGAAAAGAGACCACAACCTCTTGGTTTTAGCTATGAAAAGTTAAAAAAATGGAAGGTATTTGTAAACACAAAATCACATAGATATTAATATTTTGCTATGTCATTAGTAGGTTGTTATATTAATGGATCTTAAGCAAGAAAATTATTCATTGGTGACACCATCCTATTGGTACCCAAATTTGTTCTCCTTTTCAATCTGAGTAGCATAAAAGATATGGCATGAAGCTTGAAGATAGATAGATCATGATGTATGTTGTTTTGTAGCTGGGGATGTGATCTAACTGGCACTTAGATTTGTGGAGAGATGGATAGCACTCAAATAGGACTTGATCTTGTCCTAATTGTTTTAGGTTGTGCCTTTCAACCAAGGTAAGAGAACCTATTTTGTAACCCTCAAATGGTGAAGGAGATGAAGATATCCCTCGGTTGTGCAAATAGTATGAAAAGGCCTTGGGAAATATGATCAACACTCCAAATCTAGCTTTCACAAGTTGTCACTTCCAAATTATGGAGATACTTTCAATGCAAGGCAAGGGTTATGAAGACATTTTGAAAACCTGATACATTTGCATACTTTAGCAAATGGATTTTGATCTTATGTGGGTATACAGTCAAAATAAGGGGTAGTAAGGGCTAGGATTAGTTGTTTAGAATGATTTTTGGTGGGATATTGACAAGAAAAACTTGACTATGCCATATCTTTGACAACCTCTACAACATTTGAACAACTATAAGATAAAATTATTCAAAGCAAGTCGGGATGTTCTTTTAACTAGAAGAGATACACAAATGGAGGCCCGGAGTTTGCACTCTTCACACCATATTTGAGACCTAAACACAAAAGACCGAGTTAAAGGACTCAATTAAACATCAAAATCTTTGATCAAATCATGCCTAAGGTACCCCCAAAGGCTTACAAGAAATATCTATCAACAAATGAAGGTGAAGTGATTTTAAACTACTTATTTTCAATGCTAGATGAAAGCTCTTCTGACAAATGAAATTGTAAATGCCACTAAACTATCAATAAGGATGCGATATGTGTGATTCCTAAAGATTTCAATGCAAGATTGCAACAAGAACAAAGAAAACTATTTACAGACATTTAAACATGATAACAGACATCATATTTCCCAAAATAACATAGATTAATTCAAAAGCTTGTTAGATTCATCAACAGGGAGAGTTTCAGGAACAATATTAGAGGTTTGTGATGGCTATACACTTGTAACCAACTCAACATGAATGAGGATCTAACACAGAAGACATTAACCAGGTTTTTGGTGGGTTTCTTAGAAGATGAGCTTCTCTCAAAATTTTCTCGTGATTTTCAATTTCCTGACCTTTGCATGTCAAAAACATGCATTATATAACATTCTATTACATTTGATCCTTCTTTCCCAAGAAAATAATATCGCAAGCATCAAGTTTGTTACAAAATTCCATCATGATTTTTAGACAGGGACATTTAACAAATTTGCAACAAAAGTTGCCAGTGTTTGAAAAAGGTGAATCATTGTAAAATACGCATAATTATTCATTATGGAGGAAAAATTTTCATCTTCAAAGCATGAAGACCACCTTCCTTTCATTATTTCATCCTTATCCCTCCAAAATTTGACTCGCAACTTTTGGATTTGATATTTCACATTTTTGGATGGGTTAGGGTAAACATTTATTCCAAAACATCTCTGATCTTCAAATTGATCCTCAAAACCAATTGCATTGGTCCTTGTAGGCACAAATGACACGAATTTGCCAAAAATTTGATCAAAATCAATGCAAAATACACATTTCGCACTTCTTGGAGTAAAAATTACGTGGCCAAACCTGAAAAATTCACAGTTACCGTTGATCTACCTTTCTCCCTTCAATATGGACCCTCCACATGTCACAATGTGATTGTAAATGGGTTTGGGATCACTTTTTGACATTTTAACATTTTTGGAAAAATTTAAAATTTGACATTTTTCTCTACCCTCCACCCTTTTAAAATGAGCTTGACACATGTCCCAATGTGGGCCCCATTGGAATCACAGTTGGATTCTTCACATTTCTACCTTTTTTGGAAAAAGGAATATTTTCCAAAAAATCTCTCAATTTTCCTGCATCTCTACTTCTGTCCCTAACACGTGATGGTGATCACTAATCGATGTGGGGCCATAATTCTTTTTTTTCTTCATACTTCCCTCACAAAATTTCAATTGTTTTCAAAACTCTCTGGTGGCCCGCACTCCCTTCTGCCATTGCTTTTGACACATGTCTCCCTTTGATTCGTTGTGGATCCATGCTCCAAATTACCACTTTAATTCATTTTTCCAAAAAGACAAAATTTCCTTTTTCCTCCTCTGGTGGCCCACCAACCACGCAAGCCTTTAATTTTCTTCTTTGATCAGTCCGTGCTTTCTTGTAAGACTTTAACCACTTTTAGGAAAAAGGTTCTCCCGATGTCTCTCGCCACTCTACTATGCCCGGATCTTGCCACATGTTCTCTCTCGATTGGCCTAATGGACCCATGCAACCTTTTTCATAACTTTTGCTCCCTTTCACCAAAAAGCAAAATATTCTAAGTCCTTCACTAGCCTTCCATCCCGGTTTTGATGAAAACATGACATGTGTCCACTCGTGATTAGGTGTGGGGCTTAGTGGATCTTCTTCATTTCTACACATTTTCCAAAGTTTCCTAAGGCACAAAATGACCCACCCGTCTACCCTCACTCTGCTTGTGACACGTGTACCTCCTCTGGGGCTTGCAGAGTTACGGGGCAACTTGCACCTTTTTCCAAAACACAAAAAATGTTAAGTTTTTTGAGAAGACCCCAAACCTTGTCTAATCACAAATGATCACGTAGGAGATGATTTTGAGTTAAAATTTGTGAGTAAAGGACACCTATATGAATGTCAAACAACGTAGAAATTGCCAGCGATGCCCTAGAATGTAGAAGATGAAGTTGACAGGAAAATGATGCACGTCTAATCATCAAAATACAAAAAATGCCAGGGATGTCCTAGAATTCGATTTTTTCTTTATGGGTGAGAAATTTTTTGATCAAATGACAAATGGAAAGTGATTCAAAGCAATTTACGACCATGGAAAGGGATTTTTATGGGAAAATAATTATAAAACAAACAATGACGAGATCCAAAGGCTTGGAAAACATGGGAAAATGGAAGAGGCATTTGATAAGGAAAAATTATGGCAAAACACAGGGAAAACTTAGAGATTCCTTCAAAATGGTGAAAAAATAGAGAAAAACAAACAACTCAAAGCATTTAAACATAGATACGAGTTGTTTTTCACCAAATGCAAAGGATGGGAGAATCAAAAGCAAATTTTTCTTAGAAATAGGAAAAAACATGCTTCTCCTAAGCAAATTAGGGCAAGGTAATGAGTTTGTAAATGATCCAATGCACAAGAATTGAGCTACAACTTGACATCATTGATTTCATGAGGAAAAAATGTTTCAGAGCATAAAGAACAAAGGGGAAACATGGAAAAAAATAGAAGATCAAAATGGGCACCAACATCAGTTCCTGGTTAGGGATGGGCACTCCCAGTGAGTGCCACAAGAACAAAAGTAGAATAAGTGCCAAAATAATCCATTGGGAAAACTGAGTCATGAGCCAAAGCCACAAAAAAATAGGCTGAGAAACCAACAAAAATGACTACTACACACCAAGGAAAACCACAAACCGAACAAAACACCAAAAACAGAGCAAAAAAAAAAAGACTATACACTATACAAGTGGTGCATACCTCAAATTTGGGGATTAATCCAAGAAATGTTTTAGATGCCTTCCATTAGTAGGAAGTTCAAGCAATTCCCCATCGAGTCCTTGATAAAAAAGGTATTTTCACCAATTCTAATATCATTGGAGTAAGGGTCCATCCACAATGCATTAAATTTTCCATATTTGCCCTTATCTTCATGCCAGCTATCCCACAAAAAAATAGGATCTCCAACATTGAAGGCCCTAGGAGTGACCTTCTTGTCAAACAACCTCTTCAACTTCTCTCTAAATCTGACATGCCTTTGGTGGGATGCTCTTCTTTCTTCATCTAACTCAACAATCTGATTAATCCTTACTTCATATGGACTGACCTCTTGATCTTCAAGTTGTTGAAAAACTGAAATGAAGATAATTGTAAATGTAAGGGGAGCAGAGCTTGAGTTCCATACACCAACTAAAATGGGCTCTTACTAGTAGCTCTTTTGCAAAGTGATTCTATCAGGCTAAACTAAAATTTCAGATGTTCACCCCATTTTATCTTGATCAACTCCAAGGTTCTCATAATGATCTTCAACAAGTTTCTATTGTTGGACTCAGATTGTCTATTCCTTGAGGGTTATAGTTTGAAGCATAAGTCAGATTGGTTCCATACTCACACATTGCCATCAAGGGTTTAGCTCAAACACATGGCATTATCAGCAACAATCTGACTGGCACACCAAAACTACATATGATATGATTCAACAAGAAGTCCATAACAACTTGGTGTGTTGCTTTCTTGGTGGTGATTACCTCTACCCACTTGGTGAAGAAATCTATGGCTACAAGGATCCACTTATGTCCAACACTAGAAGGGTCTAAAATCTCACCAATGAAGTCCATCCCCTAATGTTTGAAAGGAGCCTTAATTGATACAGCTGCAAAGGAAGGGAGCCTGAAGCTTTCATTATTTAAGAGAAACACTTACAACTTTCACATCTTCTAACCAACAGGTTGCATCTTTGAAGAGAGTAGGCCACCAATAACTAGCTCTCAAAATTTTGTGTCTTGTAACCCTTCTAAGCAAAGTGTCCTCAAAAATCCCCCATGGAAATCAGCAATTATTTTGGGAGCTTCATCTTGATTACACATTTCAAGAGGACACCTTTAGGGTTCTTCCAAGCCAAAGCCAAAGTTGGTGATGATGTATTTTGAGAAGCCATCTTGAGGGCTCTTTTGTGATTTTTAGTCAAATGACTAGGGAAGCATAGGTGTCTCGAGGTAAAATATTACATCCTTGTACCACTCAGAACTTACCAACTTCTCAAGAACATCTTCCCTTTCTTCCTCTACTTCATTCACTTCAATTGTCTGTAGGTTGCTCTCAGCCATGAGCTTAACAAGAACCAAACCTCTCACGAACTTTGTGGTTTGGATGTCCATGCCATCATACTCCGTAGTTTGTTCACCCATCTACATATTTTGCTTGAGATCTCCATCTCGATAAGATGTCTTTTACCATGGTGTGGGGAACATAAGCAATAAATTTTGAACTTAAGATATAAGACCTGAAAACCTTTATTACTTTCACCAAGGAAAATGCTTGTTTTTCCATGATTGTGTAATTTAACTCAGCAACTTGTAAAGCCTTGTTAAAGAAGGCAATAGGCCTCTCAGCCACATCTTCATCCTTTTGGAGTAAAATAGATGCAATAGTATTTTTAGAAGCAAAAGAGAAGATTTTGAAAGGATTCTTGTAATTTGGAGATGCTAAGATAGGTGCATGTTTCAATGCTTCTTTGATTCCTTCAAAATCCTAAATAGTAGGCTCCTCCCACTTGATAACTTGGTATTTCTTTAACATGCATGTAATAGGAAGATTCAATTCAGCAAAATTAGACACAAACCTTCTAATGAAGTTGATCTACCCAAAGAAGGATTGGATGCCCTTCTTTGTTCTTGGAATTGGAACCTTGCTGATTGCTTCTACCCTCTCAAGGTCAATCATGACACTAGCCTTTGAAACAATATGACCAAGAAACTTGGCCTTTTGCACCCCAAAATGAAACTTCTTTGGATTCAAAGAGATTCCAAATTCTCTACATCTGATCAACATTCTTTCCAAGTGCTACAAGTGATCTTTTCTGCTCCTTGAAAACATAGTCACATCATCCTGATAAACTGCAATGAAGTCATTTATGTAACATCTTTTGCTTGAGATATCCATCTATGATAAGATGTCTTTTACCATGGTGTGGGGAACATAAAAACAACTTTTGAACTTAATATATAAGGCCCCGAAAACCTTTGTTGCTTTCACCAAGGCAAACGCTTGTTTTCTATGATTGTTTACTTTAACTCAAGCAACTTGTAAAGCTTTACTAAAGAAGGAAATAGGCCTCTTAGCCCCATCTTCATTCTTTTGGAGTAGAACAGATGTAATAGTATTTTCAAAAGCAAAAGAGAAGATTTGGAAAGGCTTCTTGTAATTCGGAGCTGCCAAGACAAGTGCATGTTTAAGTGCTTCCTTGGTTCCTTCAAAAGCTTGAATAAAAACCTCCTCCCATTTTTTAACTTGATATTTATTTAACATGCATGTGATAGGAAGAGTCAACTCAGCAAAATTGGACACAAACCTTCTAATGAAATTGATTTTCTCAAAGAAAGATTGGATGCCCTTCTTTGTTCTTAGAATTAACACCTTCTTTGATGGATTCTACTCTCTCTCAGAGGTCAATCATGACACCAGACTTTGAAACAATATGACCAAGCACTTGGCCTTTACGCCCTAAAGTGACACTTCTTTGGATTAAGATAGATTCCAAATTCTCTACATCTGATCAACATTCTTTCCAAATGCTGCAAGTGATCTTTTCTGCTCCTTGAAAAATACAGTCACATCATCCTGATAAACTGTAATGAAGTCATTTATATAACCAAAAAAAGCAACATCCATTACTCTTTGGAAGGTAGCTCCAACATTCATGAGACCAAAAGGCATTCTCACATAAACATATGTTCCCCAAGGAGTGGTAAAGGCAGTTTTAAATCTTTCTAACTCCTTGACAACAACCTAATTGTAGCAGAGAAACCATCCAAGGTGGACAACAATTCAGATCCAGTCACTAACTGCAGCATGTTTTCCATGTTTGGAAAAGGATAATTTTCCTTCAATGAAGCTCTATTCAAATTTTCTGAAGTCTACACAAAGTATAATATCTCCATTTTTCTTTTTGGTGACACAAGGTTTGCAACCCAAGATGAATACTTTGTGGGTTGAATGATCCCTCCCTCTTTTAGTTTCTTCAATTCATCTTGTATTTTCATGGAGAGGAGTGGATTAATTGGCCTCTACTTTTTCTGAATGGCTTGACATTTGTTTCAAGAGGAATCTCATCTTGAAACAAGTCTTCTCTATATGCTTTCAGCTTTGAATAAGACCAAGCAAGACAATCGATATTTTTTCAATAGTTGAACATAAGACTATTTTTCTTCTTTGTTTAGATTTTTCCCAACCAAAATCTTCTTGGTTTATCATTAATGACCAAGTTATTCTCTTCCACATCCCTTGAGCAGACATGTTTCTATTGATGATGCAATCAACATTGTTAAAATTTGACTCAAGTTCAAAAAGACCTCTAGGAATGGTGTTAGTTTTCAATTGGATAATATCCTTTCCAAAAAAAGTTTCTTTTCCATCAACAGTACACACCAATGGTTCTAAATCAATATGTTGATCCAAAAACTCACCTTGGTTTCGTAAGAACCTTTGCACTTGAGCATCATCATTAAACACTTGCTAATGCTTGATGTTGTCAGGGACAATTGGCCTAGTTAACACTTCAATATTATACTCACAATAAGGTGAAACAATGCAATTTCCAAATTGTGACCCCAACACTGCCAAATTTTCAGTAGAAACATTGAAACTTCTATCATGATGCACAATGTTGAAGGAATCAAACATCTGGATTAGATCCCAAACTGCATGTTTGTATTGTTTCATCCGCTGATTTTTTGTAGCATATAGTTTTCTTATTTGTTTGAAACCTAGCTCTGAATATCCTTTTGTAATGATGCCCTTGACACCATACTTCCATGCAATTTTCAGACCCAACAACAAGGCTTCATACTCAAAAATTTTGTTAGTACATTCAAAATTAAGCTTGAAGGAAAAAACAAACTCTTCCAAGCTAGGAGAAATCAAATTATTCCAAGCACCATTTCTAAATTTGGAGCAAGCTCCATCAAATAGCAAAGTCTAAGGAGAATCTAGCTATTCAAGGCACTTTGACTGATCCATCTTATGCTCCTTATCATCAGCAAACCCAATAAAATTATCAACATCAACATTAGCAAATAATACTTCATAAGAAGCATTGTTTGGATCCTCAATTAGATGCAACATTTTCTTTTCTCCATAGAGCTTGAAAAATCTACCTTAAATGAGAATATTGGCAAAAGATATGTCCATTTGGACACTCAAACCAACACATGCAGCCCACTTTCTTGACAAAAGCATACCCCATTTGGCAGGGCAATCAACAATCACAACATACAATTTTAAATTCCTCCCAGGATAAGATGCAAGTTGCACCACCAAATCCTTCACATAACCAACTACCAGAACTTCTCTTGAGTCCATGGCAGTACATTTTCCATAGGCTCCTAATACTTTGATATCCAATTCATTCATGACTTCTAGAGGCATGACATTGCATGATGCACCTTGGAATCAAACATACAATTGTGAAGTAGTCTATCATTTATGATAAAATTTGTAAAGAATGGATCAAAATTCAATTGGGAATCAACCAAGGATGTCCCCAAGTATACCTCAGGTGTTTTCCAAGATCCTCTAATGCTGGTGGTGGTGTTTCAAGGTCTCTGTAATGATCTCGAGGATGAGTTTCAATAACGTTTACATTTTTGCTTAGGGTTCTCTTCTCCTATTTCAATCCCAAGTACTCAAATGCTCTCTTCTTGTGCTCAAGAATCCTAAGCAACTCAATTATTGGAACACTCACTTTGATTTGGATCAATACTTGGGATATGTCATAGGGAACATTCTTTGGTAAGGCAACATTGGAAGGGAGACAAGAAAATTCATTAGATGGCATGGGATTCTTGGCAGCTTGGGCATGAGGAGGATTGTAATTTTTTCCTGGGACAACAAAGCTTTTGGCAGGTGTTTTTCTTCTCAAATTTTCTTTGGGAATACTTGTAAGCAAGGGTGTTTTAGGTTTGTCTTGAGGCCCAACTCCCTTAACAACCTTTCTCCTAGTGTTATACTCTTTCTCTTGAGCCACAACAACATTCATTAACAATTGTTTATCTTCCTCCGAAGGGATACCACCATCATATTTCTTAATCATCAAAGCTCTTAAGTATTTAAAGTAATTGTTAGGAATTTCAAAAGCTTGCACTACATCAACTTCAAGAGTATGTGAGGGAAGAAGGATTTGTACCCTTTTGATGCAATCCCAAAAAATTACAGCTATCCTCGTACTTATTACCTCAGTTGATGTTGCTCCTTCTTGTGAGCTTGAAGAACAAACCACCATGTAGATATCATCATCAGTACCATCATCATTACTAGCTTCACCATCTTTTTGGTCCACTTCACATGGAGGATGGGGCATAAAACACCTATCACACCAATCAATATCAACAACTTCCTTAACAACAACAACCCTAACGAGTTAGTGGATCGGGTAATACTCTTCCTTCACATTCTTGAGGATGTCTATTTGTAGACCCCATGGGTCCTTTCCCTCTATCATAAGATATCTGATCACCCCTAGGATGATTGGGAAATCTGTCATGGTTTTGTGCTTTTTGTTGACCTTGTGAAGTCTACCCAATTCCCTTCTTAGCTCTTGCCAACTTGTATGAGATTTCTTTGACAACCCCTGCCAAACTTTTCACCACTTCCTCCAAGTCTACACTCTTTCTTTCTTGAGGCTTGTCAGGGTTCACCAATTTAACTCCATCTCTCTTGAGAGGTTTCCCAACAGCCTTGATATTATTCTCAATTTGAAGTGCCATGGTGAAGGCCTTCCTTAAATTGGTAGGGTTATTATCTCTTAGGTAATAGGCTTCCTTCTTATCAAATGCATATGCATATATGATCAAGCATGAATGATCACATGGCCTCAAATTAACTGGAAGCCTTCTCAAAGTTTTGTTAAACATTGTGTTGAAGTCATGAACTGATTCATTGGGGTTCTTCTTGATATTTTAAAAATCAAACAAAAGAAACCTAGGATCAGTCTTATCACCATATTGCAACATAAATGCATTGTTCATCTCAGTCCATGAATCAATATAATTATTAGGTAGAGCCTTGTACCAATCCCTTGCATCATCTTCTAGTGTATGAATGAACAATTTAATATACAAATCTTCAAGCTCAATCTTAAATTCCTCCATCATGTTAACAAAAATTTTGAGATGATGATCACCAGTTATAGCATTGTTACCTTGGAACTTTGGCAATCTACTTCTAACATCCTGAGGCACAACATTAGGATAACCATCCATTCCTCTAAAGTTTATAGGACCAAAGGTGTTAACAATAAATGGAGGTCTAGGCTGAGCCATATTATTTTGTGGAGGTGATCTTGGGGGTGACACAAAATGATGAGGAGTGAGAGGTATTTGGGGCTCAAGAATGTGATTCACAAATTGGTACTCTCTAGGTGCTGATTTTCTTGGAAATTTTTATTTGAATTGAAGCACACATGTGTAGATTGAGAAAAGAACTTACCAAGTACAAAGAAGGACCTTCACTAGTTGTAGTAAACAAATTTGTGAGAATATTGCTTGAATCAGAATCACTGGAAGAAGAGTGATAATCCTCTACTAAAGGCTGATCTCTCTCACCAATGGATATACCTTTTCCTGATGTCTGACCTTCAACAACCTTCCAAACTTTTCTTTCCTCTAAAACTGTCTTTCCCAATTCTTGAAATAACTTTCTATTAGGTCCCTCTTGAAGAGAGATCTTCTTCCTTCCAGTTTTATAGAGATTAGCAACACAAAAATAAATGACAGAAAGCTAAGACACTGGTATTCATCAAGATCAAATCAACATGGAGTCGCCACTAAGGAATTTCACCCTAGTTGTGTAAATGCACTAAAATACTCTTTCAAATACCTATCAACACTGAAAATCTTGCAAAACTTTGTAGATCAGACCATCCTCTTCTTGAATCTATCCACCACAAATGCAAATGAAGCGTAACTATACTCTTGTAAACTAATAAAATTATAGGTAAAACTTATATCTTCACTTAATCCTTACAAATTTGATTATAAAATGATGCTTCAATAATGTACTTGCATGCAACATTTGTAAGAAACATTACCATGGTGTGACATGTATCCAAATATCTCAACTATTTTCAACAAGTCCTCAACAACAATGTCACTGGTGTTGGTACCCAATTTTTTTCTCATTTTCAGTCTGAGTAGCATCAAAAATATGGCATGAAGCTTGAAGACAGATAGATAATGATGTATGTCATTTTGTAGCTGGGGATGTGATCTAACTGACACTCAATTTGTGGAGAGATGGATAGCACTCAAATAGGACTTGATCTTGTCCTAATTATTTTAGGTTGTGCCTTTCAACCAAGGTAAGAGAACCTATTTTTAACCCTCAAATGGTGAAGGATATAAAGATATCCCTTAGTTTGTGCAAATAGTATGAAAAGGCCTTGGGAAAATATGATCAACACTCCAAATTTGACTTTCACAAGTTCTCACTTCCAGATTATGGAGATACTTTCAATGCAAAGCAAGGGTTATTACATAAGACATTTTGAGCTTTTGTGGGTATACAGTCAAAATAGGGGTAGTATGGGGTACGATTAGTTGTTTAGAATGATTTTTGGTGGGATATTGACAAGACAAACTTGACTATGCCAGATCTTTAACAACCTCTACAACATTTGAACAACTATATGATAAAATGCTTCAAAATAGTCGGGATGTTCTTTCAAATAGAAGATATTTTCACTCTTCACACCATCTTTGAGACCTAAACACAAAATCTTGAGTTAAAGGACTCAATTAAACATCAAAATCTCTTATCAAATCACACCTTAGGTACCCCAAAGGCTTACAAGCAATCTCTATCAACAAATGAATGTGAAGTGATTTTAAAATACTTATTTTCAATGCTAGATGAAAGCTCCTCTCGACAAATGAAATTACAAATGCCACTAAACTATAAATAAGGATGAGATTTGTGTGATTCCTAAAGATTTCAATGCAAGATTGCAATAAGAACAAGGAAAACTATTTCTGAGATAGTTAAACATGATAACAAACATCATATTGCCCAAAATAACTTAGATTAATTCAAAAGCTTGTTAGATTTATTAGTAGGGAAGAGTTTCAGGAACAATCTTAGAGCTATGTGATGGCTATACACTTGTAACCAACTCAACATGAATGAAGATCTAACACAAAAGACATTAACCAGGTTTTTTGGAGGGTTTCTCAGAAGATGAGCTTCTCTCAAAATTTTCTCATGATTTTAAATTTCCTGACCTTTTGCATGTCAAAAAACATGCATTATATAACATTCTATTACATTTGATCCTTCTTTCCCAAGAAAAGAATATCCCAAGCATCAAGTTTGTTACAAAATTCCATCATGATTCATGAGACGGGGATGTTTGACAAATTTGCAACAAAAGTTACCGGTGTTTCAAAAAAGGGTGAATCATTGCAAAATTTGCATCATTATCCATTGTGGAGGCACGTTTTCATCTTTAAAGCACCCCCTTCCTTTCATTCTTTCATCCTTATCCCTCCAAAATTTGACTCTGCAACTTTTGGATTTGATATTTCACATTTTTGGACGAGTTAGGGTAAAAATTATTCAAAAACATCTCGATATTCAAATTGATCCTCAAAACTAATTGCATTGGTCCTTCGCAGGCACAAATGACATGAATTTTCCAAATTTTTATCAAAATCGATGCAAAAAATGCATTTCCACACTTCCTGGAGCAAAAATGGCGACCAGATTAAAAAATGCACAGTTACCATTGATCTGCCTTTCTTCCTTCAATATGGGCCCTCCACGTGTCACAATGTGATTGGAATTGGGTTTGGGATCTCTTTTTGAAATTTTAACATTTTTGGAAAAATGTTAAAAATTGATATTTTTCTCCGCCCCTCCGCCCTTTGAAAATGAGCTTGACACGTGTCCCAATGTGGGTCCCATTGGAATCACGGCTCGATTCTTCACATTTCTATCTTTTTGGAAAAAGAAATTTTTTACAATAAATATTTGTGGGCCACATCTCTCGCTTCTGTCCCTAACATGTGGTGATCATTGATTCGATGCGGGGCCATAACTCCCTTTTTTGCTTCATACTTCCCTTACAAAATTTCAAGTTTTTCAAAACTCACCGACGGCCTACACTCCCTTCTGCCATTGATTTTGACACGTGTCTCCCTCTAATTCATTGCGGAGCCATGCTTCAAATTACCACTTTAACTCATTTTTCCAAAAAGGCAACATTTCCTTTTTCCTCCGTGACCATGCCGACCCCGACCCGTAAGCCTTTAATTTTTTTCTTTGTCAGGGTCATGCTTTCTTTTAAGACTTTAACCCTTTTTAGGAAAAAGGTTAAAAATCTCAAACTCTCTCCGGATGTCCGCCACTCCACTCTACCCAGATCCTACCACGTGTCCTCTCTTGATTGGCCCGATGGACCCGCGGCCTTTTTCACAACTTTTGCTCCCTTTCGCCAAAAAGTAATTTTTTCTAAGTCCTTCGCCAACCTTCCATCCTACTTTTGATGAAAACATGACACGTGTCCACCTCTGATTGGATGCGGGCCTTAGGGGATTTTCTTCATTTCTATGCATTTTCCAAAGTGCCCTAAGCTATAGAATGACCCACCGTGTCCACCTTCACTCGGCGTGACACGTGTACCTCCTCTGGGGCTCTGAGCTACGGGGCAACTGCACTTTTTCCAAAACACAAAAAACGTTAAGTTTTTCGAGCAGACCTGCCGAACCTTGTCTAATCACAAACGACCACATAGGAGAAGATTTTGAGCTAAAATTTGACGGGAAAAGGACGCCCGTATGACCATCAAACAACGCAAAAATTGCCAGCGATGCCCTAGAATGCTGAAGATGAATTTTATGGGAAAATGATCCCCGTCTAACCGTCAAAACACAGAAAATGCCAGGGATGCCCTAGAATTTGATTTTTTCTTTGTGGGTGAGGAAATTTTTGATCAAAGGACAAATGGAAAGTGATTCAAAGTAATTTACGACCATGGCAAGGTATTTTTGAGGGAAAATAAGTATAAAACAAACAATTTTGAGCTCTAAAGGCCGGAAAACATGGAAAAAATGGAAGAGGAATTTGATAGGGAAAAATTAGGGAAAAACATAGGGCAAACTTATAGATTACTTTAAAATGGTGTAAAAATGGAGAAAAATGAACAACTCAAAGCATTTAAACACAGATACGAGTTGTTTTTCACCAAATACGAAGGATGGGAGAATCCAAAGCTATTTTTCTCAAAAACAAGGCAAAAACACACTTCTCCTTAGCAAATTAGGGAAAGGTAATGAGTTTTCAAATGATCCAATGCACAAGAATGGAGCTACAACTTCACATCATTGATTTCATGAGGAAAAAATGTTTTGAGCACAAAGAGCAAAGGGGAAACATGGAAAAAAAGCAGAGGATCGAAATGGGCACCAACACATCCCTAGTCCATTTAGGTCTTTGATTTATACTTCTCTTCCAAATCTTTCATTTTTGGAGCCACTTACGATCAGTCAAAATGATCCTGTCTGTCTGTCTAAATACATCGTCAATTATTCTAGGACACTAACACCCATTCCAAAACTAGCGCCCAAGTTCCTCTATCCTGTTTATTCTTTTCACTTATTTTGACATTTTTAGTTGGAATTTTTGGTCTTCTTATCTGTACCCCGGGCTCATAGTCAGCCTTTTGTGTCACTAGTTTTGAAATTCAAACAAGATATCCATATATATACACAACATACACACTATTATTTTGGCCAAAAATTCTAAGGGGAAATCACATCTACATATTATCACTACCATCAAAGGGACTACATTTTTGGGCTGCATACACTTGCATATGAAAGGGGAAGTGACGAATTCCATATCACACATATTACATCTTATCAAGCTATAACCTATCTTTGTGTCATTAGTGTGAGGGAAACTTAAGCAAACTATTTCACACACAAGCACACAAAGCTACATGGATTACGGAATGTAGTGTAGTTCCTAGTCATAAGTTCACTCTACGGGTTTCGGCGAGGTTAGTATGAATTTACATATCACATGTTATATTTGGATTTAATTAGGTTATAGGTGCCTTGAGAGGTGAAAGAGTGAATATCAGGTGACCAAAAAAATAAAGGGTGAAACCCTAGTCAAACATAAGAAACTAGGTTCCATGCATTTGTAGTCACCGACACACAAAAAGTCTCTCAAGTGTCTGGATGCCATTGTCCTACTATAGGTGCCCCTTTTTAGCCTCAGATCGAGTCCCATATATTTTATGGAGCTCTTGTCACATCATTTCCTATCAGATCTAGTATTCCAATAGTTCGAACTACCTTTAAATTACACATGAATCAAATAAGGCACTTATCTCTTCCATTTGCTTATGAACTTGTATTTCAAGAGTGCTCAACATATTTATTTTGTTGTATGTTATCATATTAGTTACTCTAAAATTTATATTTAATTTTATTTTTTAAAAATCATTTGGTGAACCTGCTCCTCTTTGAACTCCTTTCCCTAGGATCCCAAACCTCTCATGGATAAAAAGAGGTTCCCATATCCCAAACATTATATGACCTATACATATACGAAACCTGTATTTGACGATGCTTCTAAAGAAGACGAATATCATAATCTCATGTGCAACCAACAATGTGATCCTGTAATCCTCAAACAACTCCTTGACTTCAAGTTTTTTCTGTTGGCTATGAAACCCATAATTTTTACATAGTCACCCATGACCATAGTTTTACTCAATGTTTTCCCTCCTTTCCCATTCCCATGTTTCAACCACCCTCTTCCTCCTCTACTATTGAAAATGATAACATTAATTTATATTATTTACATGATGAGGTTCTTGCTTGCAAAAATATAGATGCTAATGTTTCTACTTGATAATAATAATATAAATATGCACCAGGATGTTCCTATTAGTAATCAAGATGAATGTAAATGTATTTTTCCTCCTATCCCTACTTCTGAAATTATTTCCCATGATTGCAATGATAAATTTGATGCTAGTATTCCTACAATTTATTTATATGTTGATGATTCTCTTGATGAAATCCTTTCTTGTAAAAATATGACTGATAGTGATTTTCATTATGCTTCTGATCATGAACATGTTAGTAATGATGTTGCTTCTATTAAGATTGTTGATTGTGAATTTACTACTCCTCTTTCTTCTACTTTTGAAGTCATTTCCAATGTTTACCATGAGGATTTCATGCCCACACCTAATCCACCTTTTATTATATCTCTTGAACCTAACATTCCCATATAGTTTCCATGTTCCTCTCCTCCTCTCACACCCCCTTCTCTTCCTTCCTCATCTACACCTCCTTCTCAAGTTCCAATGATCACTCACAATGAAAAGATCCAATCTCTCAATGTGCCTCTCACTTCTCCAACCATTCCCTCACATGATATCCTATCCCTCATGCATGTTGTCAGTAAATTTAAATCTCAAGTTCACACCCTTACCCTTGAGAGTAGATCCTAATATGCATCCATCAACAATCATTCCCTTCTGGAAATCCTATTCCCAAGAAGCTTCATAATTCCACTTTCCCTAAGGACTTCGTCATGCCTATTTTCTCATGTTTTGATGACACAAGAAATCCTTACTTGCATCTCAAGCATTATCATTTTTCCGTGGCTTCTTATTCTAATGATCATTTGTTACTAAAAGCATTTTGTAATATCCTTATTAATCATGCTCTTCAATGGTATATTCATTTTCCTAATGGATCTATTAGTACTTACTATGATATGGAAGATGATTTTATTAGATGCTTTATTTGTAACAATGGTCCTAAAGTAACATATGAATGATTTCCTTCTTTGTATCAAGGAAATAAAGAACCAATTTTAGATTACATCTTACACTTTAATTATTGCATGCATTAGTTATTATTTTAGCCTATTGATTTGGAAATGTAATTTATATTTTTTCGTGGATTGATTCCTCAATTGAAAGAAAATATATTATATGATACATGTGAATCATTTACTCTTTTATGCTATAAATTCATTGATTTAGAAAAGGATCTAATTGTGGATAATGTCATATCACCTTCTTCTATTGCTTCTACTCCTCCTTTGCACATGTTTCCTCTCCTCTTCCATCTATCATTCCTCCTTCTTAGTCACAATCCCTCCTCCATGTAATCATCCTTCCACCCCGATTCCATGTCAGAATTCACCTAAGTCTTCTCTATCTCCCACTCATGAAGCATTTCACTTTACACATAATGCTAAACCACATGATGTATTGTGCACGTTTCTTGATAAGTGGTTAATCAATATCCCTTCTAACCAGCATCACCCACCTCATTAGATGCATCACATTAATGATCATAATTTATGTAATTTCCACCACATCAATGACCATCATGAAAATTAATCTTATGATCTACATGACTAAGCTGTAGTAATTAGAAGACAAAGGTGTCTTTGCTTTTCGCCTTCACTCTCATGAGCATTATCTCTCTCCTATTCCACATAAGTGACCCTTTGCCACTATTCATTTGAATCCTTCACCTCATCCTAAGGTTATCATCATTCATCTATGCCCTCCATCTAATCCACCTATAGTTACATCCTCTCATCCCTCACACATTGCTACCACATCTCATTAGATTCCTAAGAAACATGCTTCCATACTTCCTCTTTCCACACCTATATTATCATTGGCTCCATTTCTTATGAAATCCAATTTGGCACTTATTATCATGCTTATGATGCTTCACATGATCCCTCCATGCATCATAGGCCCTTCATCTATAGTAGATGACATCCTTATTTCATCTCATTACCCGATGACACACTCATGTTCTTATGGTTCATACATGACTATTTAAGGAATTGTTACTAAAATGGACCACATTCTCATACTAGGGGTAAATTTCTCATATTACCGCCATCATCTTAATCACATGCTCTTACGCACATTATTTTACATCTCCTCATTATACAATTATCAATACATATTTATTTTACTCTTCTATCTTCTCTAAGTCACATTGTCACTTTTATTTACGTATCATATTACATCACACACATACATTTATATCTATCATATGATCTACCACTCATTTCTATTCACATACATTATTTATTTAGTTTACTACTTAGCTACTCTTTTGAAATCATACTACATCCCAACATTCAACAATAAAAAAATCCATTTTAACACTTTGCATATACAATTTCTCAATCTACACAATTAATACCCTATGCAAATCATAATTATCACATAGTATACAATGAACATCAAAACAACTAAAACATCAACATCCATCTATACATATATCATCCAAAATCATAACTTGCAAAATAAGATTATTGGGGGCAAACCCCCATGTTTTGATATCATATGCATCAATACATCATATATCATCATCGTTATCACTATATCTAATCATGGGAGCTCTTGAACTAAATGATTTCACCATCTATCTTAGCCTCTATGCCTCTCTAGATAACTCCATAGCACCAAAAGCTCTACATTATACTTCGCATATCAACCTTGTAGCTACACATATCATATAAAAATATCATGAGCTATACCTCCTCCACCTACAGCCTCTCTCTAGCTCATTCTACCTCTGCACTAGCCTCATCATGTTTTTCAAAAAATATGTACACATTCTCGTTGCTATAACCACTATATAAAACAAATGAACATTATTAACCATAATAACATCAATCGATTTAACATACCTCCTCCCAAAATACATTTTAGGGCACCTTTTGAGTCAATGTGCGTATGGAGGTATCCATGATTAGGAACCAATAAGAATCACCTATAATACCATAAAAACCATAAACTAGATCCCATATTTACATTCATAAATTATATCCATAGACAAATAACATTTCACATACAATAATCAAATATATTTACGCTCTACTCTCACCATCACTACATCATCTACATCAGGGGGTAGGTGCCACAACCCTCTACTCCTCCAAATACCGACCCAATGTCCACATCCACCACTATTGGAAATAAAAACACCCATCAATGTGTTTCCCACCATTGACTATATGCTTCAAGTACACCCCATGTCATCAACCTATATAGGCACTATAACTACATCCACCTCATCTGGACCTAGATGCACTATTTGTGCTCTAGTCGAGCCCGACCTCATTCCTTCTTGTCTAGTTGTCCTTGTAGATTGACACCATATATATGGCTCTGGGGGCACATCTTAGGCCATGCCAAAATGCCTCGATACTCACTCACCCTAGAATAACTCAAACAACCCTAGAAAGTGATCCTTTAACTAGATGGTGCGTCAAGTGTACCACAAATCCATGCCATCCTTAAACCAACCTCCATAGTCTCTATATGACCTCTAAATAATGGCCCTAAATCCAATTTGATCTAACAAACAACCTATATGCGGTTGTGCCCATCCTCCTATTATGAGTACCCACACGCCTCACTTGTAAAAATCATAGGTTGATCCTAATGGGTCTCGTGGCCCACTAAGTGGCCTCAATATCTCAATATGCTCATATTCCCACACATGTAATAATGTAGTAGGTCATAGTCCAACCCCATGATCCTCCTGAGTGAATATATAGAAGTCCCTATACAAATGGGACAATACACACCATGCCCAGACATATCTAGTGCTATGCTCCTCTATCATGTGATAAATATCACACATCCAATATAAAATCCCCACTCCACTACCCTCTAATGCCACCGATGAATCTATAATCAAAACAATAAATCTCCTCAATCAAGGAACCCCATATCTCGAAAATAGAATCCAAACTAATATGTGCCTCCACTGTACCTATGTCCCTACAAAATACTATTGCGCTTCACTCATCGACTATGGGCATCCAATAGAGGCATGAACTATAATCTCTTACCTACTATAATAAACCTAATATCTTATATACATCCTCTAAGGTCACCATCATCTTGCATCGGATATAGAATATACATGTGTCTACACACCATATCCTACAAAAATCTGTTAACATAGGCATACTATGGGGAATTTTCCCCAATCTAATAAAGTACATCAGGCTAGCATGATCCAATATATCCAACTCAACATATAATAACAAAAAAGTAAGCAATGTACTCAAATGACGATCCGTGCAAAAATATCTAGAATGTATATCCCTCTCGCATAACAAAGATACCATCAAAAATATTCTATTAGCACATCATACATATTACAAAATAACTCATAATATAATGTTAATTTACATATCTACATTTCATAAAATAGTGCCAAAACCCTACCCCGAGATGTGTATGCCTAGAGTAGGTCGAGATCCGAAATTGGTTACTAACACCGAAATCGGGTGCTTGTGTCCCATAGGACAAAAAAATCTTCATTGCTTATGTCTGGTAAAAATGTAGAAAAATATAAAAATTCAAAATTTAATAATTTGACTAAAACATTTATGTTTGACATAATTTTCCAAAAATAATCATACATACCAACTCATCGGTTTCTGCGAAGCTTGGATTTCCATTACTCTCTCAAATCTAGTCAAACTCATTGCTCTAACACGTGACATCCTCACAACTTAGAGCTCCAAATTATAATCCATTTTGGTACAAATGAAATCACTATTTACCTTTTCCTATTACTATATATCGTATTTCCAATTTACCATATACTATAGTTACTATTTACATCAATTTTTACAACCAATACATGGCACACGTTTTAATCATATATTGAGTCTGTTACTCCATTTTTCTTCCCATATGCACCATACATATCATAATATCCTCTATCACTATAACATAAAAATTTAAACATGTCATTTTTCAAATCTGGCACATATACTAATCAATTTATACTCATACTTTGACAATACTACTACTACTCTCATACTATTTACCATTTAATATTACAACATATTATATGTCTTACTCTTGGCTTAGTGCTCATGTATCCCCCTTCGCCAAAAGGAGGGGAATATAATTGAGATCATATTTTAATTCCTCTTAGGGAATTTCCTTGCATTTAAATAGGGTAAACTATCGGAGTAAAAGAAGGGGTCTAAGGAAGGAGAAAGGCCGAATCAGTAACAAGCCAATACCTTGTATTGCAAAAAAAATTATGTAGGTCGGGATAAACACGGATTACAAGGAATAAGATGGTCCAAAAGGCATATTAACCATGATTTAATTTGTGAACTTACTTGGATACAACAATAAATCAACACTCCTAACTTATTGTTATCACAATCTGCTCGGATCTTATTCTAACAAATGAGAAATCATTCTATATGAAATTCAAATACTTTCTAGCATAAAATCTACTCCCCCAAATTACCTAATGGGGCAAAGAAAAAAATCTCTCCATGAGTAGTCTACTAAGTACATATCATTTAAGGTGAATCTTCTATCACTCAAATCAAGTCAATCAATCAGACAATAAACACATTCATTATCTCTCCCAGATGACCTAACTTAGGAGTCACATTACAATACCACCACTTCCATATGACATAACTTGGAAGCCATCAAACACTATTCAATCGAAACACCCATTACTATAGGAGTGGGGTCAATGAGACATTGTTTCCTTCCTATAATACTCCTATGTGGGTTCTTCAATCGGAACTAAATCAGAACATCTTTATCAATGAACTAATCAGGAGCTAAATTTGGTCTCTATCAATCTACAATGGTTGGAGCTTTTGGGGATGCATTCATGGATGGAGAGAAAAAATAGACCTCTCTCCCCAACACTCTTCCTCTGGTAGTAGGATGCCCAAATCCTCCTATTTATAAAAAAATTGGATTGGGAAATGATCACTCCCTACCCCTCTCTATCACTTTGGAAAAATAATTCAAAATCTCCAAACTCTCCAAATCACTTAAAATATTTCTCCAAGTGCTCCTTATGATGGATTTCTATCTCCACTTATGCCACATGGGTCAAAATGTTGATCCATGGTTTGGCATGCCAAAATTTCTTACATTCTACACGCACTTTGTATTATGGATTCTCTAGACTTCTTCTTGGTATGTTCCTTACTTCCTTTACAATACATTAATTTCATTAAAATAACATAAAAGGGGGGAATGTATAAAAAAATCACGCACATATTATTATTTTACTATGTTGTCAATATGTATTTATATGGATGGATTTAAAGCAAGAAAAGTATTCATTGGTGAAACCATCCCTAGTCCATGTCTTTGATCACCTTGATTCATAATTCTATTCCACATCTGTCATTTCGAAACCACTTCTAGTAAGGTCAAAGGGATCCTTGCCTATTTTTCTGTTCACATATATTGTAATTTATTCCAGGACACTAGTGCCTATTTTGAACACTAGCACCCATTTTGGACATTAACACCTAGATGCTGTCCATTCGGGGTGCCTCTATCCTATTTATTATTTTCACTTATTTTGACATTTTTGTCGACCTTTTTGGTCTACTTATCCTTATATTGAGCTCATAGTTGGCCTTTTCGTCACTAGTGTTGAATTTTAAACAAGAGATCCATATATATATATATATATATATATATATATATATATATACATAGCATACACACTATTGTTTTGACTGAAAGTTCTAAGGGGCAATCAAATCTACATACTATAAATACCATTAAAAGGAATACATTTTTGGGCTGTATACACTTCATAGGAAAGGGAAGTGCTAAATTTCATATCACACATTTTACATCTTATCTAGATATATTTCACTATCTTGGTGTCATTGACACGAGGGCAACCTAAGGAAACTATTTCACACATAAGAACATAGAATTACATGGATTTTGGGATGTAGTGCAACATTTGGTCATAATTTTACTCTGCAGTGACCATTAAGGTCTTTATGACTTCACATATTGCAGTTTTTATTCATATTTAATGTGTTTGTGAGCTTATGCAAGTAGCTAGTTTAGGTTTGTTTGTAGGTTACAATTACCTTTGGTGGTTAAAGAGTGAATATAGGGTGACCAATAAAAATCAAGTGTAAAACAATAAGCGACATAAAAGAAACTAGGTTTTGAGAATATGCATAGTCACCGCACCCAAAAGCGAGTCTCTAGTGTGTGGGCACCCCTATCCTTCTATAAGCGCCCTTGTTCAGCCTCAAATTAGAGTCCTAGATATTTTATCAAGCTCCTATCACATCATTTCCTATCAGATCCAATATTCACAAAGTTTTGACTATCTTTAGATTGTACACAAATAAATTAATTCACTTATCTCTTCCATTTACTTATAAAATTGTATTGCTTGAAAGCTTAACATATGTATTTTTTTGTATTTTATCATATTAGTTACTCGAGATTTATATTATTTTCTATTTTTAAAAAATCAATATTGATGTTTTTACTTAATTTTATTGCACATTGTAATGAACTAAATTTATGTTTAGATCTTCTTATATTATAGCAAGTGAGTAATAATTTTTTTCACCGCAATAATTTGAGAGAGCGATCTCTACTTTTTTGAGAAAAAAAGATAGAAAGCTTGAGTGGTAAGCTTCCATCCCTTCTTCTTCCAGGATGTTACTTGGGACAAATGGTT
Source organism: Taxus wallichiana var. yunnanensis (assembly GCA_018340775.1). Lineage (NCBI taxonomy): Eukaryota > Viridiplantae > Streptophyta > Pinopsida > Cupressales > Taxaceae > Taxus > Taxus wallichiana. The sequence goes on from CM031244.1 coordinate 275,398,915, forward strand.
ATTATTTTTGATTTATATCTTTGTTGGGTTTCAGATTTGTGTTTGGAATGAAACCACGGTTGGGGACAAGAAAGTCCCTCCTCTTTAATGGGAGAGGTTCCCTTATTGAAAGTAGGGGCAAAAATATGTACAAATACATCATCTTTCATTCAATGGTGGTTTCTTGATATCTTGAAATGTGTTTTATGATTAGAAAGTTATCAATACATGAGGATAGAAGACTTGAAGAGAGGAGGGAGGCATAAGAAGATAATAATTTCAGGGAAAAGAGATGGCAGAGAAAACCCTTATATGTATTGAGCAAATGAGATATAGAATAGAACCATTCATGTTTATAACATACATAATCCATGTAGACTCAAAGTTCTTTAGATGTATAAACTATATCACAAATTTTCTAAGCATACCGAGATTAAATGATTCATGATTAGAGAAATAAGGAAAGAGAAAATAGAGGAAATAGGGGAAAGCATTTGTATTGATTTCTTCCAATTTGAAATTATAGTTTCGAATATCAAAATTCCAACCCATACAATGGCTTTGAAAGCTCATGATATAGCTTGCAAGAGATGGTTACAACTTCCTCGAGCAAGTAAGAAATAGTGGAAAAACACTTTCAATCATTCACACCCTTTCGAATTATTGATTTGCAAAGAAACGTTAATGGTGGAAAAACTAGATTTTCAAATACACGGCCATTTCATTATTCACCGTTAAAACATGGGCCATTTGATTTACTTCTACAAATTTAAATTTGGGCCACCCACGTGGAAGGAATTGATTGGAGCGGGCTTGCAAATGCCTTTTGCATTTTTTTCCCTTTGAAGCTACACCAGGCTAACATGTGGAGAGCTCTGCCGTTCCTTTATACTTAGCCGATTTGGGCCTATTTCCTACTTGACCTTTGTTGAACCCTGGACATGCAGAGGGCTGGCGCTCATTTGAGTTTCTATTTTGGAATTGCCTCTTAAAATTCCACCGAGATGACGCGTGTCTCCTTCCGCTGATCTCAGATTTTTCAATAGCCAACTCTGTCTCTCCATTGAATTTCACCACATGGTGAGCTGGCACTCATTTGAAGATTGACCCTTTGATTTCACTTTCGAAATGGCACCATTAAGGCATATGGAGACTTCCGCCAACCCACCCATACTTAGTCAATTTTAACTATCAAATATTTCTCTTTCGGACACTGGGACACATGGAGAACTAGTGCAAGTTTGAGAACTACCCTGACTTGACTTCTAAAGCTTCACTAATGAGTAATGTGGTGCTATCCACCTGAACCTTCCATACTTAGCCAATTTTAGCTTATTTTACCTTCATTTATAACTGGGACACGCAAAAATCTTGCACTTATTTGAGGACTATCCCTCGGGCCATGCCCTTGGATTTACACCTTTTGGACATGTGGAAGCTTCCACTATCATTTGAAACATGGCCATGCTATATCTAATTAGGAATATCCACGTATTACCCATGGATGCTGGGGCAAAAATTAACGGGGAAGATATGCCTATCATTCCCGACTACGAGAAGAAAATAATAAGAAGGAAGAAACTTCACCAATATTTCTGACTTTCAAATTGTTCTCCATGAATGGGAAAACTGAAAAAAATGCTAGGCTCAACGTGATCCAATAATCCAAGGTACAAACTCAAAATTTTTGAATCTTGACATCAAAAGAGGGGAATTTTGAGGATGACACATCTTGGCTCTTTTTGGGGATGACTTGGCTTGGAACAAAGACATAAGGCAAGACCAAGAACTACATATAAATATGGGAAAGAGGACTAGTGTCTTATTCATTGGGTAAAGGATTCAAAAACAAAACCAATACAAGGCAACACATGCAAGACAGGGAAAAGAAACAAAACAATCCAAAAAGGAAGAGCAGAAATGAAACACAAAGGAACGACCCAAAATAAAAAACACTTTGTATAGAATATATGAGAAGGACCACCTAGTCACCTAGGACTTGAAAAATTTAGATACCGCCAATTATAAGGAAGTGGGAGAGGAGAACCATCCATGTAGTCTAGATAAAATGAGTTCTCTCGGCCAAAATGTCTAATTCTAAAAGGACCAAGCCAAAGAGAATCAAAATTACCATGACTTCCTCGTGGCTCATGTCTTTTGTCCCAAGTAGCACAATGTCTCCCACTTGGGAAACTTTGGGTTTGGATTTCTTGTCAAACAAAGCCTTCAATTTAAACCGATGAGCTACTATCCTATCAACCACATGCAATCTTTCCTCATTAAGCTTCGAAGGTACAAAATTCTATTTTCCAAAGAGCTACAAACTTGAATCTTCAATGATTTTCATCAGATGCAAGGTAGGAAATTCCACAGTGAATGGCAAAGTTGAGCTTCCACTCCATACACCACTTAGAAAGGAGACATTCTAATTTCTCTCTTCGGTGTAATTCTATCAGCCCAAAGTGCATCATATAGCTTCTTATGCCAATTCCTTTGAGAATCATTTACAATCTTTCTAACTATGTTCACCAAGTTCTTGTTTATTAATTCTACCTGTCGATTCCCTTGAGGGCAGTAATCTAAAGAATGAGCAAGGGAGATCCAATACCCATAGCAGAAATCCATCATCTCAGCAAATGAAGAAAAGTTGGAAGAATTGTCAAGAGAAATTTTGTTTAGGATCCCAAACTTGATCAATATGTTCTCCTTAATGAAGTTTTCCTCGAATTCATGCTCTTGATCGGGATGGCTTCCACCCACTTGGTGAAGTAATCTGTGGCAGTCAACACATGGGTATTCCCAACATTAGAAGATGGATTTAGTGATCCAATGAAGTCTAAACCCCGTTGTTGAAATGGCTCTTTAATCATTATAGGCTCGAGAGGAAAAGCAACCAACTTGGGTCTTTCAAAAATGTTTGGCATGCTTCACATTTACCAACCCATTTTGATGCATCTTTGAACAAGAGTGGGCCAATAATAACCTACACAAAGTATTTTATGAGCTAATACAATAGAGGAGAAATGACCTCCACAAGCCTGGTCATGAAAAACATAGAACAACTTCTTTTTTTGTTCGTTGTCTACACACTTCAAAAACCTTCCATCTATGCCTCATTTGAACAAAGCATTCTCCCATAACACATATTGTGCAGACCTCAGTTTGATGGTTCTCTTCTCTTTGGAACTCAAGTGAGATGGAAATTATCCATAGGTTAGAAAGTGAGCAATGTCAACATAACATACATCTAATGAGATGATGAAAAAAAAAAAGGGACATCAACTCCATCTTTGGACAACTCCTTGGCAGCTCCTTCAGCAATGAGTTCACACAAGCCCTTACCCCGAACCAACTTTGCTGGCCTGATGTCAAGATCATACTCTTACACCTTTTCTACCCAACTACCTCTCTTTTTCCAAACTCTTGCTGAGTAAGAATGGATTTGATATTTTTATCAGGCACCAACACCATAGAATGAGATTTAAGGATGTAAAACCTAAACTTCTTGACAACTTTGACAATTGCAAAAGCATGTTTCTCCATAATGGTGTACTTTAGCTTATGATTTTTCAAGACATAACTCATGAATGGAATTGGGAGCTCATTGTTAGGAAATATAGTGTTTACATTATATTGGCATAATATATAACTCTTATAATATAATAGTTGGTATATTGGGTTGTTTACATGAGGTCAGAAACAACTCACGTAAATAGGTGTATTGGTTGAGTAAGTTTCTAGTTTATAGGAAACTCTCTCCCTATTTATTTGAGAGTCCCGTATGTATGAAAATCACCGAATATATTCAATAGTATGAAATAATAAAGTATTATTTCTGTGTTTTACCTGTGCAAGTCTGATCCAAAATCAATATTTGGTATCAGAGCGGTTTAATCTTGATCACTATATGGTTCAATAAGTGAGAAGGGGCAGCTCTGTGCTGAATTGCCCTGGATTGATGAGAGTTTAATTTAACATCCTCATACTGGAATATTAAGAGGCGTTATTTACTTACAGTTATTGGCACGTATTTATCTGTATCTGTTCTTCTGCTTGAGTCACAACTTTTCATTGGCCCGCTCAGATCTGTATCTATCCTCTCTAATATTGCATGTCGTCCTGAGCAGTTGTATTTTATTTGGAATAGTTCTTTCATTCTGCATTGTGTCAGATTTCTTCTGCCAGATCAGAATCATCGTTGCATGCATGGTATTGGGCATTTTGGAAGACTCCGCCTTTTATTCCTTCTTGGCGCATTGTCTGCGAATTTCACTATTTTTACGGAATCTTGCTAAGTGTGTATTCTATACGCATCCATTACCAGAAAACGTGCAAGAAAAATCTCAAAAGCATTTGTGGGCATTTCATTTCTAGATCAGATATTTTTTATTGTTATCTATGCTCACACCAATCCTTTTCTCCGCCCTTGGCATCTAGCATGTCCTACTCCATTCTTGTATTGTCGAACTCAAAAGGAGGACGTTTGTGAGGCTCTTCATTGTGAAGGCATTCTATATCTTCAAGTAATTTCAGTGTATCCAAGGAAGAGTTGGGCTTTGAGAGGTAGCCACCAAAACTTGTGCGCCATTGACAAAACAACAAACTAGAGCACCTGCATATCTAAAAACTACCTGTGATCAACAGGAAGGACGGCTGTCTTGTTTTTAAGTTTTATTACTCCACCGTATACATTCCATTAGAAAACGTGTTTAGGTAATGTGTTTTTTCACTTGTTTATTAATAATCTTAGAAGGGACTGGTTATGTTTTTATAATAGGTGTCTTTTTATTTTACAAGTGAAATATTTGGTATAGTTTTTAATATGTTTTGCATCCATCGTAAAGATTGTATGTCTTCTTGACAAGTCATTGTCTTTTGTTTGTAAAAGTGTCAAATAGGTGATCTTAGGATTATTCGTATTGTAGTTTTGAGTATAAAGTGTCATTATTTTGTGTCAGTAATTTTATTGTCAAAGAGTTGAAAAATTGAGTCCTTGTAAAATTCCAAAAATAAAAAAATAAAATTGCCTCACAGACGCATTTTCGGTGTTATCCGACGTCTGGAAATAATTGTTTTCACATTGCGGGGGAGAGACAAAATAAAGTACGGTGTGAAACTTGATGAGCTTCAAATATATATTCCGCTGAGTTAGTAGCATGTAGTTGGAGGAAGGAGGCAATGGAGGAAGGAGGAAAATCAGCGTCCTCTCATCATTCACCAACGATGGGGTCGCAGACAGATGTGGTGATATTTTATTTCAGTTATGTGGTGTGTTTATACACAAGGGGGTGAAACTAGTTTCATGTTTTGATTTTAATGTGTTCACATAGACTAACAATAGTTCCTGAGTGTCTATTTGGTGTGGAAGAAGCAAACTGCTTGACTCAACTTACAGGGGAAAATCATCTATGTATGGTCCTCTCTCGACTAAATGCCGTACGGTCTCTGACTGCCATACTTCGGTGGAAGGTACTTTGTTGGAAGGTGATCAGTCGATGAAGATGTTCATACGACAAGGATGATCATTAGCAGCAAGATCCAGATAGCAAGATCCAGTAGCAATGACTACTCCGACAAGTTTGATGTTTCCAAGAGCTCTTACCCCATGTTCACACTAAGGGGGCGAATGTTAGGAAATATAGTGTTTACATTATATTGGCTCATAATATAACTCTTATAATATAATAGTTGGTATATTGGGTTGTTTACATGAGGTTGTAACAGCTCACGTAAATAGGTGTATTAAGTTGACTAAGTTTCCTAGTTTATAGGAAACTCTCTCCCTATTTATTTGAGAGTCCCGTATGTATGAAAAATGCCGAATATATTCAATAGTATGAAATAATAAAGTATTATCTCTGTGTTTTACCTGTATTTTGCAAGTCTGATCCAAAATCAATACTCATGATATTTAGCATTCTTCCAGGTTGACACAATAGCTAGGTATTTTTCAAAGTGGCATAATAATAGATAATGAAATCTTTGCTAAAGTCAAGGCACACCAAGATTGGAGTCTTTGCAATAGCCTATTTAATGTCCTCAAATGATTTCTTCCCTTCAGAGGACCAACCAAAATTTTGTTTCCCTTGCATCATGTGAGAAATTCTCATAGTAAGTTCTACAAAATTAGGGATGAATCTTCTTAGGAAATTGATCTTACCAAAGAAAGAATGGACACCTTTCTTACTTGATGGAAGAGGAATTTTTTGGATGGCATGAAATCTCTCTAGATCAATATTGATCCCTTCCTTTAAAACAATGTGTCCCAACAACTTTCCTTTTGTGACACAAAACATAGAATTCTTAGGGTTTAAAGAAATCCCATGTTCTCTACACTTCTACAATATTGTTTCAAGGTGTTGGAAGTGATTTGTTCTTGCTTTAGAAAACATTGTCAAGTCATCCAAATACACAATAATGAATTTCCCTTTCAAATTGCCAAAATCCAAGTCCATGGCCCTTTGGAAAGTAGCACCAACATTGATGAGACCAAATGACATCCTCTTGTATGAAAAGGTGCTCTAAGGAGTAGTAAAGGTAGTTTTATGTTGATCTTCATTATTCACCTCTACTTGATTATACCCCGAGAATCCATCTAACATAGATAGAATCTCGAGCGTGTGACAACTTACAATACTTGATCCATCATGGGGAGAGGATAATTGTCCTTCAAATATCCCTGATTTAGATTTATGAAGTCCACACAGATATGAATCTCATCATTCTTCTTCCTGATAAGAACTATATTAGCAATCCACATTGAATAGTGGATGGGGAAGATGATCCTAGCCTTCATAAGCTTTTGTATTTCTTGGAAAATTATATCAGCTATCTTTGGATTATATTTCCTTTGTTTTGTTTGAAGGGTTTGATCCCAGGCTTAAGAGGAATAAAATGTTGCATTTATTTAGGCTAAAAAGCCATAAGATCATCATAAGAGTAAGCCAGAACATCAATATACCTCTTTAACAGATTCACCACCTTCTTTTTCTCTTCCTGAGTGCAGCATTTTCCAATGTTGACCATTTTGGGATCATCAAGACTCCCAATATTCATTTTCTCAGTCTCAACAGATTTTTGGGCTCCTTGGGAAACTTTAGACTTCATAAACCTGTCATGTTTATCAAAAATATCTTCCAAACTCACCAACCCTTTAGGGATTTTGTTTCCTTTCAGTTTGATGCATGCATCTTGATCCATCTCTTCTTTAACACCCTCTTCAGATGACACACACTCTCTAGGTAGATTGTCACTTCCTTCAAAGTACTGTTGATCAAAGTTGTCTCTAAGCTCCAAGAAAGAAAGCAAATGCTGATCATCATTGAAAACTTGCTAATTATTTGCATTTTCAAGCACACTGGGTCTATAGATCAGCTCAATGGTGAATTTATCTTGAGGAAAATCAGGATGAGGAATTAATAAGGACCCTAAAATAGCTAGAGAGTCATCCCTAGTGTTCCTTTCCCTTGGCACAAATTCAATGGAAAAATCATCAAGGAATTCAATGGAATCCTAGACCAGATTCCTATAGTGCTTCAACCTTTTATTCTTTACCTGATAAAGGTCTTTAGCTTGTTTTATAATCAACTCTGCATCTCCATAAGTAAGAAGGTTCTTCACTCCCATTTCCTTCACCATGCTCAACCCAAGAATAAGGGCCTCATACTCAACAATATTGTTGGTATTTTAAAATTGAAATTTGAAGGAGAAAGGATGAACCTTACTCCCAAGATAAATGAGCACTATACCAGCTCTAGAACCAGATGAAGAGAAACTTCCATCAAAATCCAATGTCCACACACCATTAGGATCAAGCAACACTCCATTTAACAGACTTGTCTCCTCTTGTGACATGATCATGTAGTTCCCATGCCCAATGTCTACATATAATATTTGCACTTTAGGATCATTTGTCTTTTGTATAATATACTGTACTTGTTTCTCAGCTAGTAGCTTCTTCATCTTCCCATTGACAGGGATCAAGGAATGTGACCAATCCATTTATATCTCACCTCCAACATCTTTGCAAAAGTTCCTACTTAGCAACATGCCATAGGAAGGAGGGATATCAACAACCAAGATGGTAGCCAAGACCTTCTTTTCTAGTAAAGCAGAAAAATCTACTTGTGCATCCTTGATTATCCTAACCAAAGGCACTTCTCTACTTTCCATGGAATAAAAAGAGCCATAAGTGCAGGTTAGGGTTAGACCCAAAGCATGAGCCACTTTTGTAGGCATTACATTATCAGATGCACTAGAATCAATGACACAATTGCTAAGCTTGTGGCCAACTATGAGGAGAGTCACATAGAAGGGATTGATATTCTCATTAGGTGAAGTGACTACAACCACAAGGCTTGATTGAGGTGAGGGATAAGGAGTGGGAAAAAGGCCTTTAGAAGAATGGGCCAAGGTTTTAGATTTGGAATTTACAAAGTTAACCATTTTTTCAAAGGCTTTAGGATGAGTTTGATAGAACTCTTCCTTAGAAATCTAAATCTTGGTCTTTTTAAGATGATCTATAATGTCAAAAGATCAAGATGTGGATGGGGAATAAATACTAGGAGTAGGAGGAGATTTTTATCTATTAGCTTTATCATTTGATGGACAAGAATTCTCGAAGCAAAAGTAGAGGGAGAAGGACTAAAAATATTACCTTTTGGGTGGAAGTAGTAGGAATATGAGATCCTCTTCTTGCAATCACCGGGATGGTGATGGGGGACTCCTTAGATATTTTTGCAGGTTGCACCACTTTTTCCTTTTTGTTGGTTTGCTCCTGGGTCATAACAACATATGAATCACTATTCATCTCAGCCACTACATCATCATAGTCATCTTCATCATCTACACCTTCAGTGGTGAGGAAATGAACTCGAGAACCACCAGGATCCTCTAATTCTTCATCAACTTCCTCTTCTTGTTCATCATAGAGCCCATTTTCTTCCTCATCATCAGGCTCAAGAACTTCACAAGTAGCATTGACATGCACCTTGAGGGGTGGACCTTCAATGGCCAACCTAGTTTGAGAAGAGGGAAAGCGGTTCCTAGGATGAAAGTTCTTCCTTGGAACATCTTGATATGGAGCATGCTGAGCCAATTGTTTCTTGATGGAAATGAGGTCATTAGCCAAATTTTGCACCAACTGATCTACATTACCTCTAGGAGAAGAGGAAGAAGAAGATTCTTTGGATTTGAAATGCTCCCTTTTCAGCTTGCCAGACATGATCAAGTCATCTTCCACACTGATAGCCAATCTCTGATCAACATCCAAAGTTGTAAGATTTGCTCTCCTCAAGGCATAGCTTACTTCCAAAAATTGAGCATTCAAGAAGAAACACTTCTAAATCTGATCAACAGGCCTAGTATTTTGTGGAATCTTGTTAATCAACTTGTTGAAATTGGCCACAAATTCTCTCATAGGCTCATGTGGATCCTTCTTGATTTGAGAAATATGAGCTAGCAAAGCATGTACATCCTCAGCAGGTTTGAAACACTTCTCAAATTGAGTTGTCATGGTATTCCAATCGGTGATGGTCCCGACAGAAGATGGTAAAACCAATCTGCAGCATTGTCTTCCAAGGTCTCCATAAACAATCTAAAAGAGACATCCTCATGCTCAACTCTAAGGACCCCACATGCAACAGTGAAGGCTGGAATGTGTTCATAAGGGTACACTTTGCCATCACCTCTAAATTTTGGAAACTTCTTCTTGTTACCCTAGGTAACTCACGCAATGGTTGAGGAAGAGCTAGAGGCCCAAATATTTTCCCCAAGGTAGAGGTGCTACCATCCTTGGAAAGATTTCTTGAATAGGAACCGAGATACCAACAAGAATTAGGGCATGGATATTAGGGCTAAGTTGTGCTTCAGAATGCTATTACAAGAAGCTCGTCTTCAACAAGAGGTGTGCTTATGGAACAAGCTCTTATATTTATTCTTGTTGGAGGAATTTGAAAACCTTGTTGATCCAAGAGTCGAAATTGGGGATATTCAATTCCAAGAGCCCTTCTACCACGAGTATATATTAGAGTCGCTAGATCAAAGAAATGATAAAATTAGTTGTTCTTTTTAGAAAGGAAATTTGTTGAACAAATTCCCTACAGCGAGTCACTAAAAACTGTTGGGTTTTGATTTGTGCTTGGAATGAAACCACAATCGGGGACAAGAAAGTCCCTCCTATTTAATGAGAGAGGTTCCCTTATTGAAAGCAGGGAAAAACCTATGTACAAATACAAAATCTTTCATTCAATGTTGGTTTCCCGATATCTTGAAATTTTTTTATGCATGGAAAGATATCAATACATGAGGATAGAAGACTTCAAGAGAGGAGGGAGCTAGAAGAAGACAATAGTTTCAGGGAAAAGAAATGGAAGAGAAAACCATTATATGCATTGAGAAAATGAGATATAGAATAGAACCATTCATATTTGTAACAGTCACAATCCGTAGACTCAAAGTTCTTGAGATTGTATAAACTAGAACACAAAGTTTCTAAGTATGCGGGGATTAAATGATTCATAGTTCAAAGTAAGAAGGAAAGAGAAAATAGAGGAAAAAGGGAAAAACCTTTGTTTTGATTTCTTCCAATTCGAAATTACAGTTTCAGAATATCAAAATTCCAACACGTACAATGGCTTTGAAAGCTCATGATATAGCTCACAAGAGACGTTACAACTTCCACAAGAAAGCAAGAATCAATTATAACTTATTCCAATCATTCGTGCCCTTTCAAATTATTGATTTGCAAAGAAACATTAATGGTGGAAAAACCAAATTTTTAAATACACACCATTTCATTATTTTCCAGTTAAAACATGGGCCATTCGATTTTCTTTTACAACTTTAAATTTTGGTCACCCACATGGAAGGAATTGATTGGAGCAGCTTGTGGATGCCTTTTTCATTTTTTCCTTTGAAGCCGTAGGCTAACACGTGGAGAGATCCGTCGGTTCCTTTATACTTAGCCGATTCGGGCCTATTTCCTACTTGACCTATATGGACCCCTGGACATGCGGAGGGTCTGGAAATCATTTGAGTTTTCATTTCGTAAATGCCCCTAAAATTTTTCTCGAGCTGATGCGTGTCTCCTTCCATTGATCTCATAATTTTCAATGGCCAACTCGTCTCTCCATTGAATTTTACCACGTGGCAATCCGGCGCTCATTTGAAGATTGAACCTTTGATTTCACTTTCGAAATGGCACCGTTAAGGCATGTGGAGACCTCCACCAACCTACCCATACTTAGTCAATTTTAACTATCGACTCTTTCTCTTTTCAAACTACGGACACGTGGAGGACTGACACAAGTTTTAGAACTACCTCCATCCCGACTCTCGAAGCTATGCCAATGAGGCACGTGGTTTCATCTTGAACCTTCCATACTTAGCCAATTTGAGCTTTTTTTACCTTCATTTTGAACCTAGGACACACGGAAATCCTGCACTTATTTGAGGACTGTCCCTTGGACCATGCCCTTGGAGTTGTACCATTTGGACTCATGGAAGCTTCTGCTATCACTTGAAACATGGCCATGCCATATCCAATTAGGAATATCCACATACTACTCATGGATGTTGGAGTAAAAGTTAATGAGGAAGATATGCTTGTCATTCCCGACTATGGGAAGAAAATAAAAAGAAGGGAAGAAAATTCACCAATACGCCTGAATTTAAAATTTTTCTCCATGAATGGGAAAACTAAAAACAATTGTAGGCTCGACATGATCCAATACTCCAAGGTGCAGACTCAAAAATTTCAAATCTTGACTTCAAAAGAGGGGAATTTTGAGGACGACAACATGTGCTAATGGTGGATTGTCATGTTTTCAAAAGAAATATACCGACTATGAATTCAATGTAAATTCACTAGAAAAACTTACACAAATCCTTTTCGGGGAAAAAAAGGCATGAAAAATGAATAATTAGATCTACTAGAAGATAAATGTATTAGTGGTGAAGTTTGGTTTAAAACATAACCTATTGTGAAAACAATAGATATAGAGGAATATTGAAAAATGGTAAAGCATAATAGATCCAAAAGAATAAAGGTTATATGATATATGCAAACTAGAGTTCCAGAACAAATTTCTATTATGGGATGTAGAGTAAAATATGTATTGAGTAATTTGAAATGTATGATACTCATTTTTCTCAACTTTGTCATGAGTTTGAAAGTCAAGGAGATGTGATAAATTATTCAAAGAAAGCTATTGATCTCCTTGATTTATATGTATCTTTTTAGTAGGAATTCACAACTAAGAGAACCAAATACATATGAATTTACTTGTCAATGTTCTTATCCTTTTTGTTAAGAAGAACACCGGGAGGTGGGTAAGTGCACCAAGTTGGGTGGCCAAAAAGAAGACACAAATATGATTTTTAATGAAACACGAGCACATTTTGGGAAAGCTCGATCGCGTTATAAATTATTAGGTTTGGAAATTACCAAGCCTAAAATGTGCTCACGTTATAACATGCTCACGTTCCTATTTTCTATGTGGTATATGTGGTTTTGGGAGGGATATATTTACTAAAATAAATGGTTTAAGTATAAGTTTTTCATTTATTAATATTTATACTTTATTATTTTTTCTTTATAATAAATTATAAAGATTAATAAATGAAAAATTTATACTTTAAATTTATTATAGTAAATAAGAAGTTAGGGTAACTATGCACCTTCGGGAACTAGTGTCACAAATCCATCAATCACGTTTTAGAAGATAGTTTTTCATATTCTAATTTGGTCAAGTACATAGGTATTTTTCAGATTTCAGCATTTAGCCTAAAGTTTTTAGGGTTTAAATTCTACAATCGGTGTCTATTTTGGGAAAGAATATAGTCATTTTTTAGGTTTTGGGGCCTTTTGGATTGTTTACTGACATTTGTAGGAGTGTTAAATGTGTCAAAACTATATTTTATAAACCTCACAACTCCTAAAGGTAACAATAATTGCTCGAATATATAGACTCATGAAATTAATTATAATACATGATAAACCAAAACACATATGTAATTTTTTTATCAATTTAAATAATCAAGGGAATGGTAATCATAAGGTTTTTAAAGGATCTCAAACATCATGAGGAAAATGGGTGCAATCGGAAAAACCATGAGGTTTGTGAAAGGTTTGAAACATCAAGATCTTCATGAGATTCAATTGATCAAGGGAATGGTCATCAGGAGTATGATAAGAGAAGATCACCATGAGTGATGGTGAAAATCAGCTCGGGCTCAAAAAAATTAATATTTTATGAGAGTGTTTATAAAAAATTAATCAATGTTTGGTAATGAAATCACATGTTGCAAGTCGAGAGGTGGAATTTGCGGTGTTTCAGTATCTTGTGGAGGTCAAGAACATGGAATTAATTATTGGACATTCCTCAAAATTTCATTTAGGGATCAATCCTTCTATCAAGAGGAGGAAACCTATCTCCATGAGGAGAAATTGAGAAATAGGGTGTCCATACATCATAAAAATGCTTCCACTCAGGTGACATCTTGGGCACACAGAGGTAAATTATGAGATTAAAAAGAGATAATCATGTTCAAAGGTGAAAAGTGAGGCTCAAGGAGTGAATTAATGATCATAATATACCAACTCTACTATTGTGTCCAAATAACTTCAAGATACATATAAAAATGAGCTAGTAAGGATCTTGAAGCATCCAAGACCATCATGTGTGAAGGATAAAAAAGTTACCTATTCTCATGAAAGGGATATGAGAAAGAAGTGTATGAGCATCCTAAATCTGATTCCATTCAAGGAGGATTTTGAATTCTGAAAGGGTAAGAGGATGATCTTCATATGGATATTTTGTCATGTGAATTTAATAACACTAAAATTCAAAACTTAAACCATGAAAACCAATCCATAATGTGAAATATTTCTCTTAAATATTCTTAAATCCCTCTCTGGGACAACTCGCCTCCTATGTTAGGATCAACATGTCCTTTAAGGTATTCCTAATGCATTGGGTGAACATGTATAATTTTTCAAAAAGGTTTAACAAGGTCCATTATTCCATTCATTGAAGTGCAGTAAAAGAATAATTATCTGGAAAGCCTAGAAAGGTAAATTTTGGCCATTTAAGAGCTTGTGCACATCCTCCGAGAGGGTTATGAAAAGGTATTAAGTATCCAAAGGTGGTATTTGAAATCCTTGAAGGTGTTAGAATTAGTTTAGGAAGATTTAAGATTTTTTTTTCCATTTCGAATTCTATTCAACAAAGTGGGTTTTCAGGTGCAAGGAATGAGTAGTCAAATTGTGAACCTTGACTTCTTCAATTGATTTTGGTAGCTCCGTAAGAAGTTAGGAGAAAATAAAGTAGGCGTAAGAAATCTTGACAATCCTTTACATTGTGGGATCATCCATTTTGATCTTGCTCCACCGAAGGTGATGTTAGAAATCATCTCATGCTCTCAAGCAATACATACCTCCCAAGAGTGTTTCTAAACACTTAATTAGTGATTAGTAATGAGATCAATACATTGTGGATGTCAAGAACATGTAATTAAACTTCTAGCTCTAATTCCACATGGATAAAATTGATCAAAAGGGTATACTCCACAATTTTATCAAAGTCTTCTCTACATCCACCTTTCAACCTTATATCCACCTTTCAACACAACCATACACCTTACTCAAGCACACCTCAATGCTCCATTATTCCTTTATCCATAATCTTGCTAGATTTTCAACTTTTAGATTTTTAAGAATCATTTTTATTGAATATCAAGGATTCAAAACATTCTAACACCAATCTCTCAATGATAGATACAACTTCCTTATGAGTTTTTCCCTTAAGAAAACTATTTATCAAGGTTAGTCTTGATAATCACAAGAAATAAGCATGAGTGTACATTTCTTCCTTTACTTACTAACCACTAAATACTCTATCCTCGTGCCCTAATTTTATGAGTCCTTAATGCCCTTATTACTTCCTTCAACTTGTCAAAGACTTCACAAAATTCAAACACATGGAACAAATACTATTTTTTTCTAAAAGTGTATCCTTCCTAGCCCTCAAACTAGGAATTAACAATACTAGATTGTGTTTTCACATTCCTTTTCCTTTATTATTATTCTAACATATACTAGGGATTGTGAAACTCTTGGTCTTCTTATTACCTTCCTACACACTTATTAAGGACTCTACCAATCAAAATTATTAAATTTTATAATGAATATTATACTCTAGGTCCTTAAGATTAGGCACATGGCATTTAGGATTGTGAACATAAATTTAATTTAAGAAATCATCCTTTATATGGATTATTACCTTTTCTTGACTTTTGCAGCACCAAGTCCTTGTGATTAATGCCTTAAAATAGATTAAAGGATTCCATTGAATCATTATGTTTATGCTACATACTACTAAACTTCAAAAACATGGTATAGTCTAGTCTCAGTAAGTCTTTATATCTATTTTCCATTCCTTGGACACTGTGAGGGTTCCATGAAGCCTTGAACACCATTATAGATAAGAAGACAATAAAAAAAAAGATATTTACATGTGGAAATAATTTGAAAAATAGTTTCTAACCTCCAAATATGATATCTCGGTTCGAGAGGACTATACAACTTAACACCTAAGCCTATAACATACCTAGAGCTTGTTCAAATATTCAAATTATACATTCAGAGAGAAACTCTCTATTCTTTTCTATAGATTCCAAATGGACTAGTACAAGCTAAGACCATATCAAGTGGACCCAAGACACCCATAGTCACCTAAGAAAGTGAAAATTGATTATTAAAAATATGCTCTTGCATAACCATAGGAAGATTTCACGTTGACTAGAAGCCTTTTTAGATAAAGGATTAGTTGTCATGGTTCAAAATTTTCAATTTCCATGCTAGTTATTTTGGCCATTTTGGAGCTAATAAAACACCCTCCAAGAGAGTTTAGGAAATATATTAAGAATCAAGAGGTGATGTTGGGGAATATTGGAAGTGTTGAAGGTAATTAAGGAAGATTTAGGAAAGGTTTGGTCATTCAAGGAATGTCTCTCAACAATGGGTTTTCTAGGTGTAGGAAAAAATAATCTAATTGTGAAACTTGACTTGTTTAAAATATTCTAGGAGCTCTGTAAGGAGTTAGGAGGGAAAAAATAGTTATTAAAAATATAAACGAATCCTCTACATTTTTGACATCCCTTTTTATCTAAGTATTGAAGGTGTCATGAAAAATTTCATACTAGAAAAGATGACCCTTTTGGTTCCAAAACAACACTTCACCAATGCAAAAATTCATGAAACCAACATAAGGAACTTAAAATCAACCTTCATGCTTCTTGATGATTGAAACCTCATGATGACTCCTATGCCACATGGTCACCCTTTTCCATAAATGCAACTTGAAATTAATGACAACATAATGAAACTATATCTAACATATGTATTTTGATTTGTTATGTTTTATAAGGAATTTAATGAGTGCATATATTTGAGCATTTGTGGTTTCCTTTGAGAATTTTCAGGTTCATAAAATCTAATTTTGACACATCTAACATTCCTAGAAATGTCAATAAACAATCAAAAAATCTCAAAAACCAAAAAAATGACTATATTCGTTGCCAAAATAGACATCGATTGTAGAATTTAAACGTTAAAAGCTTTAGGCTGAATGCTGAAATCTTGAAAATTACTTATGTACTAACTAAATTAGATTATAAAAAACCATCTCATAAATTGTGACTCATGGAGTTGTGAGACTAGTTCCATAAGGTGCAGAGTGACCCTAGTTTATTATATTTACTAAAATAAATTTCAAGTATAAGAAATAATAAAATATAAATAATAATAAATGAAAATATTATACTCTAAATAAGCCTGCAATAATAATAATAATAAAGGGAAACCCCGGGATAGCGGCAGAGGAGGAGCGATACAGATCATAAAGGTAATCCGATCCACATGTATGCCGGGAAAATGGGAATTCAAACTAATCATTTTGCCGAAGCATTATCTCGCACTATGGGGCCCGAGAATTACCCAGGACTCAAAATATTGTAACCTCATTATTGAAGGGGACTCGAATATCATCAATCTTCTTAAAAGTTGCTCATCTCCAAGTTGGAGCATTAAGGATTTTATCTCAAAGTCCATAAGAATTAGTCATACTTTCAATAAGATCGGGATCATGCATACTTAGGGAGGGTAATAAATTGGCGGATGCATTTGGCTAATTATGGCATTAATGTTAACCTCACTGTTTGGGATAGTAATAGCATCCCTAAGCAGCTCCAAAATAGCATTCATGCGGATTTCTATGCAAGCAATATCTAGAGCTGAGTCATGATCTTTGGGTGTGGATCAACATTAATAATACTCCCACACGTGTTGACTTAAAGAATATGATGATGCAAATCATGTCAAATAAACATGTTAGTGTGAAATATATGGGGAACTCCAAGTGGAGTTACATTGATTTGAAAATCGTGCATGCGGGCTGCATCTGCGATCGCTAAAAGCCGATACAAAGCTCCATGGAAACCAAAGACTAAAGAGTAATGTGATTGATGACGGGGAGTAGGCTATTCCCACATGTGATTTTCCACGAAGGATCGATCAAGTAGACACGCAGCCATTCGTGGGAAAAGCAACGGCTCTCATTTCCAATCTTGTGCGGATTACAATAGCAAGAAGTGAACGGGTTTCAGCGCTCACAAGAATTTGGGAATTTGTTACAATCAGTTAAGCATAGAGAAGATGGGGGGACCTCCCTGCCAAATTGATCCAAGTGCGGATCCGGACTGGAAGGATAATATTGAGCTATGGAGCATTCTCAGCAAGGGTGGCATCACCAACTTCATGGAGAAGGTTCAAGGGCATGATCAAAGCATTTCTGTGCATTTTGCGAAGGAATGGAAGGAGCGGACTGTTGATTATGGGGGGCAGAAGATCTTGGTCAATGAAGAACTTATTGCTGAAGTGACCGGCCTTAGTTTGGAGGGCTACCATTTCTTTAACAAAAGGGTCGACAGAGATGTTGAAGAGAGGAGATTTGTGGAAGGATCTGAGAAGCTAATCTATGTTACAGTGGGCTTGCTTGTTAGCTCGATTCCTCCGCCCTATGATGAGGTTACTCGCATGATGATACGGTTCATCTCCTTAGAAGGTAGGTTTGTCACTGTTCCTACTAAGCATCTTATCTTTCTTAACCACTTCCATAGGAATCGCTTGGTTTGTTTTCCCCATTACTTGCTAAACTCTCTTAAGCGCTCCATTTTGGAGTTTCAGAAGCATACCCGGGTAGTTCCCTTTTACACCAAGGGCTTATTTTGTTGCTTCATAAATGCCGTCTTCTTAAGTACCCCCGGTCTTCCATCCTCTCCTAGCTCGGTTCCCCCTCACGGGTTCTGCGCCGTATGCCCCTATTTCTCCATCTCGCCCCGCCACCGCTGCAGTCACCCCCGCCGGCACTCCAAACTTCTCCTTCCATTCCCCCTACTATTGCTCCTACCACCCACCTTGCCTCCACCTCAAAAAGACCGATTACTGTGGCTTCCAGAAAGCTTAACCTTGAGACTCTTGTCTTTGTGGAGAAGGAGCCTCATGAAATTGAAATTACACATGACCTTCTCGAATATTAGCAGTGCAGGTACCCCGGGATGTGCATATGGAAAGTTCTTAAGGCTGGATGCCTTAGAGGCTGATATGAAACTCTTTGAAGGATGAAGTTAAGAACTTGGCTAAACAAAGGCAAGAGAAAAAGGAGGAGGGGGATATTGATGGCAGCCAGATTGATGATATCTACAAGAAGTCGAACTCCTTAGACTCCCGTTTAGGAAGGCCAAAACTCGACATGATTACACCATGGCCATCTTTAGGCGATTGAGGAGTTCATTAAGCAACATGTCAAAAGTGTCTCCAACCTCGCCGGTGTTCCGGCTACACTTTGGGGTAACGAAAAGGAAACAAAAAGGACCATTGAGCAAACTGGATAATACCGATGTTGCCCACATGACAACTTTGGGTATGTTCCACTCTGGAAGAATATAAAGACCAGCATTGACAAAGTTGCCAAAAAGTAGTTGTAGATGCTTTTGCTTATTGTTGTATGTTTTTATGCTATTTTTTTGTGGTCTCTCTAGTGCTTTTTTGCAGTATTTTCACTGTTTTGTTTCATTTGGGTAGCTGTTTGTGGGCTAATTCGAGCTTCATTGTAACATTTAGATTCTGATCCTTTCTCTCTGGTTCACTTTCCTATTTTGGCTCCTAGGCCTTCTTTTGTACTCAAGGGTATAGTCCCTTTCAAAAAACTATTTGCCAATAATAAAAAATAATAATAATAAGAATTTATTATTGTACATATAAGCATGCTACTAATACATATAATGTATATAATCTAAGAAATGTGAGTGTGTTATAATGCAATCACATTATAAGCGCACTTGCATTCCCTTAAATTATGCCCCAAACCAATATTTTATAGGCTTGGAATTGCTTTGGTTCCAAAACCTACGACCTAGACCTATAACAACACAAAAACCTATGTGATTTCTATAAAATATGTAAAATATCTCCTTCCACCATGATAAATCCTACAAAAACATTATCTACCTTTCTTGAAAATTTAACTACAACGTCAAGAAAATAATCCTCTTTTAAATATATACTTTTTTCTATTTTTCTAACTATTCTAAGGTTTCCATTTATATTAATTTCAAACTATGTATTTTATACCTCTATTTTAAGGGATTATAAACGCTTATATTTTGTCATGTATATTTTGATGCACTCATCGAAACTGAATAAAAATTATATAATCACAAACTAGGACTAATTCTACACATATTAAAAATAAATAAATTTTAATATTTTTGAGGTAGTTAGGGGGGCACGATTGGCTATCCCTTATTTTTCAAAATTTAAAATATTTGTACTTGAAAAATCATAAAAAATTAAATACTCACTAAAAAAATCTATCACAAACTAGATGCTCCTATCTATCTTTCTACCAAAGGGTTTTCAAAAATACTAAATAGTGCTCAAAAAAGGGGGAAGGGGGTGCATGACCGACTATCTACTATGTTTTTTAAACAAAAACATGAACACTTATTGGTATTTTAGTTATTTAACCCACTTACACTTAACTATTTTCAAAACAAATTAGTAGCTTAGAAAATAGAAACAAAATACTACGATTCATGTTCTTATAACATCTTCCAATTTTGAGTGTAACTATTTCAAATAACTCGTAGAATTTGAAGATTTTATTTTTAGAAAAAAGTGTTCACTTAAGAACCCCTTTAGCCCCCAACTTTAGAAAATCATTTATCCCTACTAAGTGTAGAAGTGGTTATTGCTGATAATCTTATGAGTAATATCTCATAAAAGTATATAATAGAAGTTCTCACATGCATTGGTTTAAGTACCATGAAATTTGTATGTATATTTATTTTACCAACAACACAAACATATTTTTTTTCAGAATTCTATAGGCATCTACATGAAAGAAAATAAAAAACAAATGCAATCATTTTAGAAGGATGCTATATGATTTTGAATGAAGATCTTGGGCAACTAAGGTTGTTAATAAGTTTTATCATTTATGGTGTACATAGCTCAAATGGAAATCTTGATGAGGATATGACGATAGAAATTGATTGGTCACTTGATGAGCCCTTCAATATTGTCAAACCCAATGATATTGGAGTTATCATTGCAAAACATATGTTCAAATATGAGATATCTTTGCATTTTTGGGAGCACATGAGCAACAAATCCATCATTGTTAAACCTCCATTTTAATATTATATGGTGGTATAAATGAAATAAAGGCAACAAAAAATGTTCGAGAGGACTTCATTTATATCTATAGTGGAAAATCCAAGGCAGAGCTAATGCTAAAACAATATTATAAATTTCTAACTAGGTCTCTAGGTGATTAACCTTTATTAAGCATTGATTATTCTAATTTTAATATTACACTCTTTTATGTAATTTAAAATGAAATTTTATCTATTCATAATAATTTTTACTATTTAAATAGTTTTAGTATTCAGAATAATTTCCTTGATATAGTATGTTCTTGTATATTATATTTTTGAGAATGATATTAATGGGAAGGTGCCCATTCTTATACTATCATTTATATTCCAAGCTCTCAACCATTCACCTTTTGAGCTTTGGACCATATATATTCTCAGCTACCAACCAACTCAAGACCATCCATCCTTCCACTTTGAACCATCCACACTCCCAACTCTAGAAAATCTATACTTCCTTCTTTGGTACATTAACATGTTTAGCTCCGGACCACTTATACTTCCATCTCTGGATGATTTGATTATATTACCTCCAAACTCATAGAATAATTAATTATAAATATTGTACATTTTATAATACAAGAACGAACATAGTTTCATTCTAAGAATATTTTCTATACTAGACTGGGCATCTTCCCATTCTATGAATATTTGGAATGTCGGTAGAATCTGAAAATTATATGCAAATTTTTAGTGTAACCTTAACTTTTCCCTTTAATATTGACTATACGAGTTCAATGAAAATATGCCCTTTCTAATTATTAAACTCATAAAGGAAAACATAGAGGTAAGGGAATATACTCACTAATAGAGAATATTTAAAATGAGAAGATTCCTACTCTATGTAAAGTAAAGATGTAACATCTATATGCTATGTATATATTTATAATGGGATTTGTTAGAATGGGCTCATGATTTTCCTCACATGGTAAATATGGAGGAAGAATATAGGTTACATTGTTACTTTGCATACAAACTTTAGATTTCGCCAAGGCATTCTAAAATTTCTATAAAAGGATAGAGACCAATTATAAAAAAATTGAAGCTTCTGTGTAATATGTATAGGAGAATGGAAACCATTAATTATTAACAATGTTTTATTTTCAATATCAGATTATCTATTTCATGGAAGAGAATATTGAACGGTGAGTGCTACAAACATATGTGAGCGGTTCTTCAACAAGTTTGAAAAATGAAGAAAATTAGTTTGAGGAAAATGTTATTCTTGGGGGAGACATTCACAATTCTAAACAACAAGATGTTCCACAATATGAGATGTAACTAATGATGGTGAATAAAAAAGCTACATCAAACCCTACACCACCGATTATGAGAACTAATTCACCGACATGTATCAAGTACTATGTTTAATTTTTTTAAAATTCAATACTTTTCAATGTTGGTTGGAATCAATTTGTTAAAATTTTATTAATTACAATTGTTACATTGTGTAGAATCTACATGACTCGAGACAATATTAAAACAATGGAAATATGTAAGAGTATATGTAAAAATATATTCTTTGTGAAATAATATTATTATATTATAAATAAATATAATGTATCTCAATATTTTTTTTGAGTGCCTTGAACTAAACATTTTCTTTTTCTTGAATTATATGGATTGTTAGTTAAAAAGAAAAATTCTAAAAGTAAAAACACTTTCCAATTGAAAAATGAGCATACTCAACCAAGAGGCTCCGTTGTTCAATTTATATTAGTTGTCTACAAAATTTCAAATACCATTTTGGTATGCACTTGATACAAATGTCAATGTAGAAAAAAATTCTATGAAACTACTAGATACATGTAAAGTGGAGGCTAATCCATTGTTTTGTTAGGTCTTGGAGCACTCTGATAAAAAAGAAGAAATATTTATTAAAAATTTGGATACAATTTGGAGAGATCCAAATATTCATTACGATTGTGAAATAATGGTTGTAATCAATGTAAACAAAAAGGAGAGCCTAAAGATAATTTTGTGGTGCCTCTAAAGGTGACTTCAGATAGAGAATTTAAAAGTGGTAAACAACTTATGGCAACGTTGTTTACACAATTAGCATTAAAAGGTGATACACTTGATATAAGAGAAGCTTTAAAACAATATAGTTTGTCTAAAACAACAATTAAAAGATCAATATATAAAATTACATTTGTAATAATTGAAATGTTATTTGACCATTTTCTATATGATTTGAAGATAATTCTTATAATGTTATTCATTGTTACTATATACAATGAATCGACTATGCGCTTTTATTACTAAAATTGCACAATTTATCCTCTTTCCCGTTATTTAGTTATAATTAGTGATTTACCACTAATTAGATAACATTTCCCTTTATTTCGGTTAATTAACAAAAATCCATTAATTTACTAGTTTTTCCTTCATCCTTGATGCCAATCAACAACACTTCGTTAGTTAAATCCTCTTTTAATTAATTAATTCTTATTAGTTAATTAAGAATTTTAATCTTCTATGTTATCAATAAACCTTCTTATTGATTAAATTCCCCTTTCAAACCCTTCAAATTATACTAATTTCCTTGTAAATAACCACCAAATGGGTTTTTAAGCTTATCTTGGTCTATTAATTAATCCTAGTTGATTAATTAAATCATTTCTGATTCCCATGAGTTGCTAATCCTTTATTAATCTCTTCTAATAATGCTTATCCCTTTCTAATTCTACTTTACCTTTATCCCACATTCACTAGGTTGTAAGCTTCTCCATAATTTAAAAGCTATATAAACAACCTATTACATTCCTTCCAATCTTACACCATTGTTACACCTTTACACTATATGCATATGATAAGAGAATTTCAACCTTGAAAAGCTTATTGATCAAACAACCCTTCTATCCTCTACTTACAAAGAGTAGTAAGAGAAGAACCATATATGGCAAAGCCATATTGGTGAGATATATTCCTCTTCATGAAGATATCTTCATTTGATCACATGTAGTCACATTCAGCTTAAAAAAAAGGAGTACCTACAATCTAAAATCCCATAAAAAACATCAAAGGATGGCTTAACATTTCATGTTAATTAGATACTGTAGTTGGATTTTAGTGTTTCTATGGCTTTATCATGATGCTTTGTTAGATTAAATTTGTTATCAAGAATACTTGGTGGTATTTTCTATTGATTAAATTAGTTTGGTTCAATCACACACATACACATGGCACACCCGGTGGGACATCCATTTATTTCACACACATTTCTTGAGTTTTTGTAGTTAAGTTTCATTTTTGCATACTAACCTCTTTTAGCACATGTTGAAATAAATTATATTTCTTAACTTGTTTTGTTGAGTTTTCATGTGTTGAGTGTTCCTTGTAGGTGTGAAGGAGGTAAAGTGCTACCAAATTTAAAGCTTATCTATAAAAATTTGAGCTTTTGACTGTTTGGGTCATTTTTATGCGTTTTGAAGCAACATAGGTTCCATGTGCTAGCATAATTTTTGTTTGTGCTTGAATTATTCTTCCTATTATAGAATTTTTATGCATGGGCCAAATTTAGTTTTGCATGCATCCACATTGAATTCCATGTGCTATAATTTTTCTTCCCGCACTACCGTCCTCTATATTTGTGTTAGCATCGTGTCGTATTTCCACCTTTGTCTCTGCGTAGAGGAGCTTCACATGTTTGTGTCGTCTACATGTATTTTCATTTTATTTCATGCATATGTGTTTGAATATGTGTGCATTCTTCTATCTACGTACATATACGTTGGTTTGCATGCATTTACATTATATCGACATGTGCCTTCTTTATCCCGAGTGCACTAACATCAATCTTCACGTGTTTCCATTCACAATCCATTTTTATTTCTTGCGTCAACATTCATCTCGTGAGCTAGTGGTTATTCTACATGTTAGCATCAAAACACTACATGCGCAAATGTTCTGTGTGTTTTTGGCTCAAATTTCAAAAATTCTAGAATTTTATTTTTATTTTTTCCACTATTTTTACAGGTTTTCTAACTTTTGATTTGCAGGTTTTACTTTAAAAATCATTTTCTAAACATGTAAACACTTTGATAAATGTTGTCGTTCTATTTTGCTTTAGTTAGATCAAAGTTTGTGTATACTCTTCTCTTGTGATTTCAAGCGATCTTGAGAGCCAAAAAAAAACTTTGATATTCATTTCTAAGACTTTGGTTTAATTGGAAACTTCAACATTTAAGGTATTTAAATAATTCATCTTTTGAAGAGCTTAATTATCATTGGTTAAAGTTTTCCCATTTCTAATTATTTGGATCAAATGTCATGTATGCTCTTCTCTTGTGCTTTCAAGTGATCTTGAGAATCGAAATGACCTTGATCCTCTTTCTAAACATTGTGGTTTTCATGGAAAAATACTAATCTTTTGAGTGTAGGACCTTTCACTTGTCAAAGAATAAAATCGAGAAAAATACTGATACATTGTGTGTAGGTTTCAAAGGTGTGAAAAACCAAATTTTAAATCAATGATAAAAAACACACCATTCATTCACATTGTATTTTTATTTTCAGAGAAGGGCTTAAACCCATCTCGCTTTAAAGCGTCAGGAAGTGCTTTGGCATAAGCCACGAAAATCAATGCCTGAGACTACTTGTTATCACCAAAAAACAACACCCTCTAATTTTCATGAATGTATGGATGAAATATCAATGTTTTTGGGTAACATGGAATTTTCTCTAAGTGTGGGCCTTGATGTTGAGACAAACCTCGAATTCCGATTCCTTTACCTTATCTTACTGCTAAACTACTCCTAGAAGGGAAATTTTGCTATCTACTTCTATCCTAAACTTACGAGGGAGAGAGAGAGAGAGAGAGAGAGAGAGAGAGAGAGAGAGAGAGAGAGAGAGAGAGAGAGAGAGAGAAGAGAGAGAGAGAGAGAGAGAGAGAGAGAGAGAGAGAGAGAGAGAGAGAGAGAGAGAGAGAGAGAGAGAGAGAGAGAGAGAGAGAGAGAGAGAGAGAGAGAGAGAGAGAGAGAGAGAGAGAGAGAGAGAGAGAGAGAGAGAGAGAGAGAGAGAGAGAGAGAGAGAGAGAGAGAGAGAGAGAGAGAGAGAGAAACATTCCAATGAGTGAAAATGAGAAGAAGAATGGAGAGTATAGAGGAGAAAAAATGAGTGATAAAATACCTAACTACATTTAGTCTAAAATACCTAACCATTTCCATGGAACACAATGATATGAATTTTGTAAGAAGAAAAACACATGCACAATATTCCTACAATTGTAATGGAAGGAAAGAAACACAATATAATAAAATTTAGGGAAGAAGGAGCCAAAAACATGGATTTATTGCTTAAGAGAATGCACAATTCATTACAATCTAAGAAATAAGGCAAGGAGCACCCACAGAATTCCAAAATCGAGGCCCGCGACTCATAAATATTCTAGAACAATTTTTAGAGAATTCATTTCCTTTTTAAAACATTTTTATAAAAAACATGCCTAAGCACTTACATTTATAGATTTAACAGAGAAGAGGGAGAGAGAGGAGTCATAGAGCCTATTTCTAATGGTCCCAACCGTCTCCGTTAGTGAGAAAATTTGTCGGATGGAAAATTTATGTGTCTCCACCAACGTTCATGGGGCTACGCCCCTTTGCATTGAATGGTACAACTCTCATTATTGAAGGTAAACTAATCCTAATCCTATCTAAATGCTACGGGTGACCAAATTGGTTGGGGATGCCACAAGGACACTCCACTGAACTTGTGGTAAAGTGTATGTATGGGGGTATAAGGGAGAAAATTACAGTGATAAAGGTAAAGAGGGGGAAATTATGCATGCTAATTTTAGTAAGTGAAATGCAGATGTGATATTGCAACAAAACAAGTTTTGAAATTTTGGGTTTTATTCTCGGGGTTCCACGCTCCAAATTTTGAGTAATTCCTTGATTGAACAAGTGGGAAAATGATATTTTCATCGGGGGGCAGATTACTGAAAAAAAACCCTCCATATCCATAAAAATATGGGATTCATGGCATGAAAAATAGTTTACGCAAAACTAGATTTTTAACTATCATTCCCTCCAATTTTTGCACGATTTTGCCCACCGGAACCCTAAGAAGTGGAGAGGTAGCTTGCTGATTTTTTCCTTTTGTGTCATGGAGGCCAATAATGTAGCTTGAAATTTGCAGGTCTGGATTTTTTCTCCATTCGCGATGAAATAAAATGCATTGTGATAGGTTTTTTCTTCTTGTCTCATTGGTGAAATTTGTCTTCGATCTGGTTGTCGGTTTGACAGGAAATTGAGCTTTGTTCTTCATGGAGCTGGAAGTGAAATTTCTTCACTGTGAGAATTTCTTCCTAAAAATGGGAGTTTTGAAGGTGATTTTTAAATGTCCTTCAAGATTGAATAACTCAAAGAACAGATAGTTCTTCATTTTGAGTAATCGTCATAAGATATGTTCAAATATCTGTTTCACAACACTAGAGGTTTCTGAAGAATTCCTTCACTCTTCTCTTTCATTATTCATTCCTCCAACTATTTCAATCAATATATTCTTTAAAAATATGCATAATCATGGAGTGGAAGGTTTTGTTTCCATGGTGGAGCTGGTTCAGAGCAATAATGGTGGACTGAGGTGTTCTTTACAACTTTTCTTCTGACAAAGTGAGAAACAACAAGAAGAAACAAATAGTTAGAATTTTTTTCAAATTTTTGAGTTTGAGTTGGGCACATTTTCATGTCCCTGATGTCCCTCACCTCAAAGGGATGTTAGGGACATCAATTTTCATAGCGCGCCTCAGCTTGACACATGGTGGAGATCCAACGGCAGGGGATTAAAGCCAAAAAAACAACTTTAAAGCATTGAGGGGATGGAAGCTGGTCACATGGGTGACCAATAGTCTCTTTAAGGGATGAGAAATTTTTTCCAACCTTGATGTACTTGACCTGAAAGGGACATGAGTGACATAAATTTTCACAGCATGTCAGGTGATGACATGTGGTAGTGATCCAACGGTGAAGGCTTTGAGCTCCCACAAGCACCTGAGGGCTTAACTAGAAATCCTGGAGGTTGCATGAGGGTCTAGAGGGCTTATGGGGGCTAGGTGAATTTTCATGGCCTTCATGTCCCTAACCTTGAGGGATGTGAGGGAAAAAAATCCCTCTAGGCTCATGGAGATGACACGTGTCCTTCCAAAATTTGACCAACTCCTGAACTCGATTCAAGAGGACAACATGAAACAAAGATAACTTGAGATCTCGATGGAATTTTTTGATTAAATTGTATATGATATTGACTATAAATGGACTTATGAATCCAATGGTTAGGGTATAAGTTCTTGATTCTTCCATTTGATTCTGAAAAGTGGATTTTTGATTTGGTACTCCACCTCTCCGCATGAGAAAAACTACTTGCAGACCCATCCTATGCTCCAAAGTGTTGTGCAAAAACTAGTTTCACCATATTTTAGGGATTATAATTCCATTTTTGTGATGTTCTGTTTTTCTCCTAACTCCATCCTGGAGCTCCTAGAATCTCCTTGAGAGAAGATCAATATATGTTTTTTCCTATGCACTCGCTTAGGCCTGTGAACACCGATTTTAGTGAAGCTATCCCAAATTATCTGTATCCTTCTTGAATTTTCCTAAATAAATTTCATGATGTTCCTAGGAATTTGATACAATTATTTTTCCAGTTTGTATTTTTGTTCCACTCCATTGGGTCACTCCAGTCTTAGGAAGGCCAATGATAGCCCTTCCGACAATTGCCCAAAGTTTAAATTTTTCAATGAACTCCTAAAATCACCTAGGGGTTTTAAATTTACTTTCCTAAATTACCTACATGAATTATTTAACATCAATTGAGAGGTTATTGGACTGATTGGGATATCTCAGAAGGATAGAACATGAAAATTTTGGTACATGGGTATCATCGTCATGCTGGAATTTTTATAATTTCCTTGTTTCACATTTACATGAAAACAATCGGCTCTAGCTTGGGGACATGACATGGAATGATTGCAGCAAAGACGTGCCATGTAGAATCTAGAATATCAAATTTGGACTATATAATCCATTGACCAATTCATTATCCATTGGGCCGTATAGAGCCACTAGAAAAATATGTTACAAACCTTTCTTTATTGAACACACACACATCAAAACACAAAAACAAGAGAAACACACAAAAAGGGAAAACAACACACAAAAGGAAAGGGAAATTATACATGGGGGAGGGAAATTCACGAGTTGGGGAAAGGATATACACATGCTTAGAAACAAAGTTGAGAAAAGTACACGCCATCATGAAATAATGGATAAAATTCAGGCCTTTGAAGCAAAAAAATGTTATTTGATTAAACCATGATTTTGTGATGGCCTTGCATGGCTTGAGAAGAATAAGTATGATCATAATTCCATCTTCATATTTATACTGCAAAAACATTCTTGTATCCAATGAACACTTCATCACTTTCTCAAAACTCTTGTACCTTGATGCTTCCGCTTGACGTCCTACGATCATGTGACACCATTCTTCCATGTCTTCAAGAGTGGGAAAATTTCTCCTGTCATGAAAACATTCATCTTCTTTGAATTTTAACTTCAAATTGTCTTTTATATCAGCAAAACACTTAGAAGGAGTGAGAAAAAACTAATTTTCTTTCCATTCAAGAACTTCCCCAAACATCCCACTTTGTTTCTTTGAGAAAGTGTTTTCGACATGGAGGTTAAATCATTGAGCCAGAGATCTTCATCATCCTTAAGATATTGTTGCAGCATGGGAACATGTTCAAGATGAATTGGATCTTGGAGGATGGTGAGTGCAATCGATTTTGGATCATTTGGCAAGAATCATACATACTCCTACTTTGTTGTCTAGATAAATTATTGCCAATATGCATTCATTTGGAGTGCATCTTGATATCATTTTCAAAATTGTAGCTTTTGGTTTTTCCATATAATAATTCCTCACCCTTCATTGGATTTTTCCATATGAATTATTTCTTTTCATTGGTGGACCATTCTCGAAATGATGGGAATAAGTTGGTTTTGATCACACTCCCAATGTTCTCACAGATTTTTATTTTGTTTTGAACAAATTTCTTTGGTGCAAATAAGCTCAATATTTTCCATGTTATTATTTCCCACAATAGAGATGTCATTTCAAAGATTGAGGATATTTGAAGGAGATTCAAGAACCTTTCTCATTTTACACTCATGAAATTATTTGCATGATGTGGAAGAAAAATACATGTTTTCATGTTCATTCTTTTCAACCAAAGTATTGTTGGTCCGAAAATCTATCGCTTGGGCAAATCTATGGATAAATGAGCCAACAATGTGCAGGGTATAGCCCTTCTTTGAATCAGCAAAGTGAAACTAGTTTATTGTTATTCTACCAGCAGGAATCTATGCAAGTCTCACAAATTCTGCCTTGAGGGTTTGGGATCTCATCCTAGTAGGGGTGTTTCCGATTGCGAAAATAAAGGAAAGGAAATGGGATGAAGAAAGAGCAGGTTCGAAGGGAGAAAAGAAATGAATTCCAAAGTAAAGGTCAGAAGGTTTATGTTTTGGGATTGGTAGTAAACAGAGCCAAACCTACTTGCATAAACGAGCAAAGCAATATTGATGATGAATAAATGACGATAAAACAAAAGCATATTTAACAGAATAAACACATAGATTAGACATAAGAAAGATCTGATGCAAATAACACATGTATTCAACACAAAGTCTAAATATTGTATTAATAATCCTTCTGTTACAAAAAGCTCAAAGTCTTTTCTCCTCACTCCTATTTTTCATCTGAAAGATATTCACTCATGCCCAATACAACAAGTATTGGGGTATTTATAGAAGAAGGAGAGAAAAGAAGGCAAAAAGGAGCCAACCACTTATTTACAAAATATCTAAAAGTCATGTTGACTTTTGACAACTTGATGGATGACATCATCCCATGGTGCAACATGGATGATGTCATCATTTGTGCCAACATACTTTAGATATTCCCAACAAGAAAGTCGAAGAAGAGAGAGAGAGAGAAGAAGAAGAAGGAGGAGAAGCTACTCGTCGTCGTCATCCTGCGGCCGAAAGGGAGTAGCTTGCTTTTGCTGCTGCTCAGGTGACGAGATGTGGAATTGAGAGCGGTATTCCATAAACTTGTTGATCATGGGCCCTAGTTGATCCTGGGAAGGATCCTTGTGCCACTCACTGATCGCCTCACAAGTCTCCCGCTCATCTATGAGTTTCTCGGGGAGTTTGGAATAGTCTTTTTCGCTTCAATGAGTAACCCAATGAAGTCCCGACAGGCCAGCAGGTTGTTGATAGACTCTGCGTCAAAAGTGACCTCTGGCCCCATCCCTCGAGAAACGATCTCCTTGAAGATCTGGATGGTTTCATCAGCTTTTCTTAAAGTGAAGGAAGGAGTAAGCAACCCTGGCATCATGTTGAGAATGATCCGTTCCATTTGGTGCATCGCATCCAGGGCTTCTTCCTTCACCTTGTCGATCTTTTCTAGGACAAATTCCAGCTGATCCACCCGGTAATCCAGAGTGGACATGATTTTGTTGAGGGCCCTGGGATGGCCGAAGATGCCGAACTTGACCAGATCTTCGACTGAACAGTCGAACATTTGTTGAAAGGTCTCGTGCTGTAGTCTAGCATGTTCCAGCTCTTCCGATATGGGTCCCGCTAACGCTTGGAGCTCTTTATTCACCTTGTTGATGTTCAAATACAAGTCAGAGAACTTGGCGATTACTTTTTCGCTGTCTTTGAGGATCTGGCTCCTCCAAGCGGAAACGGCCATACCCTGCTCACCGATCTTTGCATATTCATTAATTTTCTCCTGGCTCAGAAGCTCAGAAGTCTCGGCGGCAGTTGTGGGAGGCGCACTGCCCATTTTCTGTAAGGCTTGGAGTAGATATTTATTTTTCTCTTTCAGTTGCCTTTTCTCCTCTTTTGTTTCCTGAAGCTTCTTGCAGAGGGTGTCAACTGCAGAAAGGGCCTCCCTCAAGGCTTTTAAGACGTCCCCTATTGTAACTTGGGTCACAAAGATAACTGTCGGAGACAGATCCTTTTTCTCCTTGAGAGGATTGGGGTACACGATCTCCATTACCCTCTCTCCCGAAGCACTTTGAGAGAAGCGTGTGACGGGCTTCTGCTTCTTTTCCCCTTAGATGGGATTACAGAAAAGTCCATCGGAGCGATGGGAACTTTCCTTTTTTGCTGACTTAACTGCTGGGAGATCCAGGCTGGACTTATGGGAGAAGGGCCGGAAACAGAGAAGGGGGCAGCTGCAGTAGAAGAAGGGAAAAACGTGGAGACACGTGGCGGTGGCATGGAGAGAACAGCCGAAGAAGTGCCCACGGGAGGAAGGGATACTGCAGCTGAGGAAGACATAGGAAGGGAAGGGAGCTCAGAGATGAGGGAAGAAATGGAGGGGGAAAGATCCGTGAGGGAAGAGAAGATAGACGAAGAAGCGGGGGAATAGTAGAAGAAGGGGGAGAGGACACGACCAAAGGGATGGTCGCTTGAGTCACTCGAGGAGGGGAAGGAAGAGAAGAAGAAGGGACAGAAGGGACCTCGGTTGTTGTAGCAATGCCGACATCCTGAGTGGATGGGCCTATTGGAACATCCTCTTCTGCTTCTTTCTCTGGCGTAACTAGAGTTATGACCTATTCGGGTGCCGTGGAAGGAGGACTCTTAGGAGCTTCTTCTTGAGTGGTGCTAGATTCACCCTCTATGCCTTTGCCCTTAGGGCCGTTGTTTAGATCGAGGAGGTGTGTTACCCAATGGGGAGGTTGTGAAATCAACCCCGAGGTAGATTAATCCGTTCATCCGGCACCAATGCTCTGTTCTGCGCAGAGTTTCCTTGACCCTCTCCTCAATCATCTGAGGTGCCTTAGTTCTATCAATGGCTGGAAAAGGCCAATTGTCCCCATCTGTGTTAGTATATACTTGGTCTACTTCATCCTCCGTAGTTTGGAAGCCTTTGGGGACAATTGCTACCCCGTATTGGATGATTTCTGCCAAGGCTAAGTGAGAATGGTCCTTTCTCCTGAGCTCAACCTCATGAATGACGTCGATGTAGATGTCTTCGATCTGAGGGATGTGGATTGGATCTAGCTTAGCCCTTGGCAGACAACTTCTTGGGTCGAAGGTAGGCCTGGCCAGAAATCATGTTTCAAATTAAGCAGCTCCAGCTCTGCGAACATGTCCTTTGCCTTGTGATGGGTAAGGCATGTATATCTGCCCACTGTGAGGGGGAAAGGAGTTCCACCCTTCTTTCTTTTGAGGCACTTCTCATGATAGGTGATCAGCTGCCTTGACAGCTCTAGCAGAATCAGCTTGGGTCCAGCATACCTCGGCAGTCTAGTTGGCTCTCCCAAGAAGTTGGCTGCCCTCAGATAGGTGAACGTGGGAAATTGGGTGAACAGGGCCCCCCATTTCTCAGTGGCTACCACTATGCTCTTGGTCGTGTGACCGTAAGTCATATTTGGCCTCAACAGGCAGATGATGTGGTAGAAAAACACATCGTTGATCTTTGTGAATTGAGGGATGCTATTTTCCAGCCTCAACTCTGGGTAGTATTCATATATTTTGACCTGAGGCCAAACCCCACTCCGCATCAGGCCTGGGTAGTCTCTTTCTGATGCTGCAGCGTAAACAACATAGGAATTCATGTAGAATCTCCCTGTTGTATTGAATTGTTGAAGCTGTTCAGAGATTGTGCTGCTTATTATCTCTCCCCAGCAAAAGCGCTGATCGGGCACATTCTTATTCATGGTCTCTAAGTACCGCAACATCCATTTATGGAAAAAGTGGGCATCAGGAAGCCCAAAGACCCTGCTCAGGAATGTGATGGTGTCACTGAGCTCCTCCGAAAAATCACTGTGGTGAATGATTTGTGGCCATCGGGTCACTACCTTTTTATTTTTCAAATAGACCTCATTCATCAGCTGCATGCACTGGTCTTCGTTGTCGTCCCAGGCCTTAATACAATCCTCTCGGCTGATGGCCACAAAGTGCCGATGATGAGGAATGCCGAGTATTATTTCAAAGTGGCGGGCAGTGAGGTTAATGATGACCTCGCCCTTGTCATTTACGACACACCTTGTGTCCTTGTTGTAGCACCGGGCAACCACCATCATGAATTCATTGTTGACGGTGCTGACTGGGATTCCTCCAGTGAAGTGTAGGGCACTGCCCATTAGTTTGTCCATCCATGGACTTCTTGTTACCTTCTGAGTCCTGACCCAGAATTCCTCCATATCAATGTGACCCAACTCTGAGTCTCTGATGTCTAGGTCGCATTCGGCCTGGGAGTCAGGCATTCTGACCCTCTGATATTTATATTTCATCTCTTCTTCTGTAAGTTTGGCCTTGCCTTTGGATTTGGTAGGTCTCTTGCTTGATGTAGACATATGTTCTTCTGAGCTTAATTGCTGATCTGCACGAAGAAGAAGCGAGACCCAATGCAAAAAGGTTGTATTAGTCATTTGATCTTCCATTGAAGTGTTAACAGAAGAAAGAGTTAGCGATTTTGAGGCTCAGGGCGCAGGGTGCATGAAAGCTACAGCTTACAGGGCTAAATAGGTAAGGCGCACAGAAAAAAGGTGTTGCAAGGGTTAAATCAACGCCAAAGGTGCATGGCGCATAGATACTGCAGGGTACATTTTGTAAAGGGCGCATGGAGATTTGGTGTTACATAGGGACAGGATGCGCTAAAGGCGCATGTATTTTTCATGTTGCGTGGAAATTGGTGCGCCTAGGCGCATGTATTGTTTGTGTAACATGAATTTTTGTGCGCCAAAGGCAACTCGGTGCGGCGCAGAGGGTCTACTCAACATGGTGTTGCTGTAATGAGGAATGCACCTGCGCCTATATAGCTTTGTACTTAGCGCGTATGAAAGGGGTGTTTCATGGATGCTGGGTGCACCAAAGGGCACACGAATCTTTTGTGTTGCATCCAAATTTGATGTGCTTAAGGGGGCACACGGGAAGAGGTTGCAGCATGAGAGAGATGCGCCATGAGGGCGCATCTTTTTATGATGTAACAGAGGCGACAGATGCGCAAAAGGTGCAACTGTTTTTGATGTTGCATAGCAAGTTTATGCGCCACAGGTGAAAATGGTTTTTAGGTCTGTTCATTCTCTCAGAGGGGTTTCCACATAAGTTTTAGCTTTCTCAAGGTTCATATGAAGGAGTGCAATACCAAGAAGGATCATCAAGCTAACATCATTTTTAGGATAGAGCTTCTTCTTCCAGCAAATCTGGAAAGAGGAGGAAATGTGGAAGGACAACAAAGGGGGATAAGATTATAATCTATTCTCTTCATCCTACTGAACCATCCTAGCAATCAAAATCCACAAAAACAAAAAAGCACGAAGGATTGAAAACCACTTACCCGGATATAAACGATGAAAAAGCATGAGAACGGGTCCACAACGTGTTGAAAGCGCGGCAGGGTATTACAACGACGAGGTTCGAGAGAAAATATCACGTGTTTTGAATTGGTGATAATGAAAATACAGACGCGCCTATATATAGGTGAAGAAGTAATAAATGTGCCACCAAATTTTCAAGTGGCGCATGAAAAGCATTGTTGACATCGGAAAGTATGCGCCTTTGGCGCACCAAAGTGTCTGACAACACAAAGATATGT
The DNA here is from genome assembly GCA_018340775.1 of Taxus wallichiana var. yunnanensis. NCBI lineage: Eukaryota > Viridiplantae > Streptophyta > Pinopsida > Cupressales > Taxaceae > Taxus > Taxus wallichiana. Next base: position 275,434,282 of record CM031244.1, read on the forward strand.
GCGCCTTTGGTGCACCGGAAGTGGTGTTGACATAGAAAAATGTGCACCCGAGGCACACCAAAAAGAGGTGCAACAAATGTTCTGTCGACAGGAAGGCGCATGTGCCTTGGTGCACGCAGGGAAGCCTCAACATAGAAAGGCACACAAAAATGCCTGTTGACACAGAAAATATGCGCCAAAGGTTTAAAGGGGGCGCATCAAAAGTTGATGTTGCATAGTAATTCCATGCACCCAGCCAAAAGACCAAAAATGACTAAGTTCGGAAAACCAGATTTCCCGAGAAAAGGGATTTTGCAACGTTCCGAATGCAAGGGATCCCTGACGAGGGATCGGAACAAAATTTTCAAGTATGGTTATCGGTAAAATTGCCCTTGTCAATTTTACGGGATAACAAGTATTAGAGAAGTCATCAAGCTTATCAAGTTGATCCATCTCAACATCAAAAATTGGTGTACCAAAACAGGAAGAAAAAATTGATTCATACTTTTCTTGCATCTACATATCCCATGTTAAGAGTTCAAGACTGAGTTGAGGATCTTCAGTTTCTTCCATAGCCTTCAAGATATCTTGTATAGATAGTTCTTCGAAATTTCCATAGGCTCATTTTTATCCTCATTGGAAGAATATTCTTGTTGTGCCTCTAGGAGATGGTTAAAAATATGATCCATATGGGCCCATGATTCATTTGAAACATCCTCGTTCACCTCTTCCATGCTTTGCATTGCCCAAGATTCACTTTCTTGCAAACACAGGCATACTTGATTCATGACACCTTTTGACAAGGAGAAGAGGTCCAAGCTTCATGGGAAGGGCACTCCTTCAATCTCAAAATCCATATCATCTTCTTCTTGGTAAGAATAAGATAACTATGTTGGGGCAATAGTATGAGAAGAATTTTTAGCTACATCTTGACCATCCATTATTGAATCTTCTTGCTCAGGTGAAAGATGAAAGGCTATGTTTTCACCATGATGATGATTTTCTCCTTGAGTGAGTAGAGGTTGTGTTTAAATTTTTGTTCTCCTTAGATTTGAAAAGAGAGTGGGCTTCTTCCATTCGATCATCCATGATTGCATTGGGAAGAGAGTTTGATTCTTTGAATTCCTCCATTTCTTCATGTAACATTTCTACATCACTTGAAGAATAAAAATAGGAGGGAAGATTATCTATGACCATCTTGAATTCATCATCTTCATACCATGATGTTGGGTGAATTTCTTGCACTTCTTCACATCTCTCCATTTCATCATTAATTAAAAGATCAAAACTTGAAAAGAGATCATTCATGCTTACTTTGAATTGGTTATCTTCTTCATCATTAGTGGAGTCTTCAGAGAGCATTGGATCATCCATTATGCAATAAGGATATTCATTTATTGAATATATTATTCCCCCTATGGGCTATGACTCGAGCTAAATGGAATTGTTAAATGGTGATTCTATCTTCGTCTCTTCTACTTCTTCCTCCATGACGTTTCTTTGGCTTTCATTAGAAGGTTCCATGATAATATCTTCTTCAAGCATCCAAGAATCTTTCAGAATGAAAACCTCATAATATGGGAAGCCATTAGGGTCTTCCTCCATAGGGCACATCTCATCTTCTTCCTCCATTTGATGTGGTGCTTCAAGATGTTCATATCTTATCTGTAGAGCTAAAGCATACCTCCAAATTTCATCAAAGACTTTAGGGTCATAATTTCCTTTTATTATGCTCTGAAGTCTTTCCACATATTCTCTTTTCAACATGTTCATTTCTTCATCACCGTATGTGAGGAAGTCATCTATTGAGTGGTGGAAGAAAGATAATGTTCTCAATTTTGTAGTGAGATGCATGAGGTTACAAAAATATTCTTCAGTGGATCTTGCACCATCCTGTCTTTTGTCATCTTCTTGAATGCTGATTTTATCTTCATCGTAGAAGGCTCAAGGATAGTATTTTCTATAGAGGCATTCAAGAAAATTTCAGGTATGAAAACCATATGGTACAAATGATCTTCAGGATCTTCCTCTATAAGACAACTCTCCTTTTCTTCTTCCTTGATATGAGTCACTTCAAATTTCTCATACATATCTTGTAAGAATTTGGCATATCCTTGAGCTTCACATCTTATCTTATATCTCCTTTAAATCTATTCCTCTTTATCGGTGACATGTTATTTCTACTTTCCTTTGTCAACACTTGTTCGAACCATGGCTGATCAATGATCTTATTTTCTCGGGAAGAAATCCTCTTCTTCTTCTTCTTACCTATCACTCATTGGTACGTCACTCCAATATGGAAATTTCTTCATGGTACGGGAAATGAATTTGACCACTGTGTTTCATTCCTTGAAAAAGTCGCCTTCAAGAATGATTTTACTTTGAAATTTGATTTTTTTTGTTTTTGAATATAACTTTTTGTATTTTTTTGGGAAGAGATATTTTTGGGTGCACTTGGAAAATCTCTCCCGGGCGGAGTCGCCAAAAATGGTGGTGATAATTTTTTTTGGATGGAAAAATTAGGTGTCTCCTCTAATGTTCACGGGGCTACGCACGTCTACATTAAATGGTACACCTCCCATTATTGAAGGTAAAATAATCCTAATCCTATCAAAAAATTTTTGGGTGGCCAAATTGGCCAGGATCACACATGGACACTCCATTGAACCTATTGTAAAGTACTTGTATGGGGGTACAAGGGAGGAAATTACAGTGGTAAAGGTAAAGAGGGGGAAATTATGCAAGGAAGATTACTGCCATGAGTAGATTTTAGGGCTCATACCTAGTAACTGGAGTATTTTAACCTTCAATATAGAGGAAAACATTGTGAAGCTAGTTGGACCAACGAATTAAAACACCATGTTTTCAAATTCATCTATCGAGGACACCAAGTTCCCCTCCAATTCCATACATGATAAACTATGCTTGTAATGTGCATGAAAGATAGAAATAAAGGAAAAATAAGAAAGGGAAATAGAAGAAGTGTAGCTTTTATTCCATGTGTAGTGATGAATAAAAATATTCCACATAGCTATCACTATTCACAATGCTACATAGTAAGAGTTCTTCAAATTTTGAATTTTTTAGAATGGAGAGGCCATCCCAATTTATAGCTCTTTGAATTGTCCTTTCACCTCCTTCACATGACTCTTAGTTTTTATATTCCACTTGCAACATTTAGTTTTCCATGAATTCAAAGATATCTCTCTTATAATTTTGAGAAAATATTTTTACAAATTTAAAATAGGTCACTTAAGTGAATAGGAAAAATATAATGATGACCCATAAAAAGAATTATAATGGAGAGAGAAATAAGAGAGGAAAAGAGAGGAAGAGGGAAGGGTGGAGGGGAAACACTCCTCACGATGAAATGCTTTGAATGCCTTGAACTTTGAGAAAATATTTCTACCACCGGTGATCTTCTACATCGATAAAGATTTCTCCCTTGAATAGTTTTGAATCATTTTCCCATCTAGTGATGAAGATGAATTCACATGGTGTGCCTTGCGATGCCCTAGTTTGTAATATGGGATGATTGTTCCAAACCACAAAAAATTACCATCTCTTTATGATTGATTACACCCAAGAAACTAGACCAACCCATACACTTGAAATTCATGTTTCCTTGACACTCACTATTTTTTAAAGGGACAACTTACTATCTTTAGTAAGTTTCATATTTTTCCTTTCTGGACCCCAAATGATGATATCAACCTAAATGATTATCCCTCAATGTCATGTTGTGCCAAACTTTCCCTTTGAGAACAACATGCTATTTTAAATATGTACATTGTGGGGCAACTTACTATTTTTAGTAAGTGTCATAGTTATCTTTTCCCAACCTTAAATTAACTATGGTAGCTTGAATTATTTCTTATTATTGTGTTCCTCTCACCTATTGGACCAACTAACTATTTATAGCAGGGGATTTTGGAACGACTTACTATTTTTAGTAAGTGTTAATTCTTTAGCCAAGATGACCTTTTTGATGTCTTTGCCTGCGATACTCTCTCTGTGTTAACTACCTTCTTCATAGCATCTTCAAATGGTGGCTTACCCAAAGTAACAGACCCTTATGCAAGAAGGAATTCTATTTTTAGTAAGTGCACCATGGATGTCATATTGCAACAAAACAAGTCTTGAAATTTTGGGTTTTATTTCGGGGTTCCACTCTCCAAATTTTGAGTAATTCCTTCATCTGAACGAATGGGAAAATGATATTTTCATCAGCGGGGGTAGAATACTAAAAAAATACAACCCTTAATATCCCTAAAAAATAGGGACTTCATGACATGAAAAATAGTTTATGCAAAACTAGATTTTTCAACAATCATTCCCTCCAATTTTCACAGGATTTCGCCCACTGGAAGCTTGAGAAGTGGAAAGGTAGCTCGATGATTTTTTCCTACTATGTCATGGAGGCCATTAATGGAGCTTGAAATTTTTAGGACTGGTTTTTGTATGCATTCATGATGAAATATACTCCTTTGTGATATGTTTTTGCTTCTTGTCTCATTGGTGAATTTTCTCTTATATCTCGGTTCCCAGTTTAACGGGATATTGAGCTTTGTTCTTTGTGGAGCCGAAAGTGAAATTTTTGTGTTGTGAGTATTCCTTGTTGTGAATGGGAGGTTTGAATTTGATATTTTAATGGATTTAAAGAGTGAATAACTCACCAACAGATGGTTCTTTGATTTGTGCAATGGCTTCCAAGATATGTTCAAATCTTCGTCTCATGACAATGGATGTTTCTAAAGAAATCCTTCACTCTTCTCTTTCGTTCTTCATTCCTCTGGCTCTTTCAATCAATATATTCTTTGAAACCTATGAATATTAATGGAGTGGAAGGTTTGATTTCCATGGTGGAGCTGGTTTAGAGCAAAAATAGTGGACTAAGGTGTTCTCTGTAACTTTTCTTCTCAGAGTGAGAAACAATAAGAAGCAACAAACAGTTAGAAAATGTTTCAAATTATTGAGTTTAAGTTGGGTGAATTTTCATTTATCTGACATCAATCACCTCAAAGGAACATGAGGGACATAAATTTTCAAATCCCACCTCAACTTGACATGTGGCAGAGATCCGACGCTAGGGGATTAAATCCAAAAAAATAACTTTAAAGCATTGAGGGGTTGGAAGTTGACCACATGGGTGTTCAGAAGTCTCTTTAGGGGATGGGAAAATTTTTCCAACCTTTATGTCCCTAAACTCAAAGGGACATGAGGGAAATCAGTTTTCATGGTGTGCAAGGTGATGACATGTGGCAGCAATCCAACGGTGAAGGATTTGAGCTCCATGCAAGCTTTGGGGGTTGAATCGACGATCCGGAGGTTGCATGAGGGTCCAGAGGGCTTATGGGGGATAGGATAATTTTCATGTCCTTGATTTCCATAACCTTGATGGATGTGAGGGAAAAAAATCCCACCAGACTCATGGAGCTAACACGTGTCCTAAAATTTGACTAACTCCTGAACTCGCTCCAAGAGGACAATATGAAAGGATAATAACTTGAGCTCCAATTGGAATTTTTTGGTGAAATGTTATATGATATTTACTAGAAATGGCCTTTGGAATCAAATGGTGGGGGTATCAAGTCTTTATTCCTACATTGTTCCACAAAAAGTGGATTTTGTTATTTGTTACTCCACCTATGCATGAGAAAAACTTCTTGTAGAACCATTACGCCAAAGTGTTTTGAAAAAAATAATTTCACCATATTGTAGGGATTGGAATTCCCTTTCCGATGATGTTTTTTTCCTCCTAAATCCAACCTGGAGCTCCCTCAATCTCATTGGGAAACTCAAAAACATTTTTATCCTGTGCCTTTGCATAGGCCTATGAACCCTGATTTTAGTGAAACTATCCCAACTTCTCTGGATCCTTCTTGAATCTTCCTAAATCAATTCCATGATTTTCCTAGAACTTTGATTCACCCCTGTGTCCAGTTTGGATTTTATGTTCCTCTCCATGGGGTTGCTCTAGTCTTAGGAATGCAAGTGATAGCCCTCCCCACAACTACCCAAAGTTTGCATTTTTCAATGAACTCCTAGAATCACCTAGGGTTTTGAATTGAATTTCCTAAATAAACTAGGGGAATTAGTTAACATCAATTGATAGGTTACTAGACTAACTAGGCATTCTCAAGATATCTTAGAAGGATAGAACATGAAAATTTTGGTACATGGGTATTGTTGTCATGCTGGAAAATACCAGTTTCCTTGTTGCACATTTGCCAAAAAACACATCCTAAAGAATAAAATTATTTCTCTCGCATAGGATGATGGTCATATTGCATGTTATCAAGCACAAAAACATAAATTTAGAGTGAAAACATGTTGCTCTTAAGATTAAACAATTCCACTCGTAATCATACATAGGCCAAACCATTTTTTCATTTTCATCTATCAAGACCCACAAAAATATGATTATCATGATGAAAATTAAAGGGCTTGAGGAGGGCTTTTGAATGAGACCAAATTTTTGCAATTTGGAGCAAGGGATTGAAAGATATCATTAGTTGAATCTTTTACACATTGGGATGAAAAAAGTACGAGTGGTAGCCTTTGCTTAGCTTGGGGATTGCACTTCTTCCCACGTGTGAATTGCGTTCAAATTTTCCATGTATTAGTATTTGATTAACTCGGGGAATTCTTTTTCCCACGTCTTTATGAATTATGGGCTGATAAAACAGTGCCACGCCTCTCTGAGTGTCGACTATAATTTTCCCTTGATCATCAATTGTGAAATGTGGATGAATGAGAGAGCTCCATGCTTCTTTACATTTTAGACCTTTTGATAACATTGGCTGATGATTGTGAGATGTGAACCAATGGGAAGGCTCCACGCTCCTTCACATTTTTAGAATTTTGATTACTACCTCTAACATCGTGAACCATTAACCAATGAAGAATTTCTATGCCCCTTAGACTATTAGGTGTTTGAAAAGCTTTAAAGGATAATACGAAGTGTGAGCCAATAGAAAAGCTCCATGTAATTTGGGTTATTATTATTTCCTTATTTCTTGACTTATAAGCTCGCGAGGAACGAATCTAATAGGAAAGCTTTGTGCTTCTTCACATGTTAGTGAGTCGACTGCCTTAGGCCTTTGTAATGTCAAACTACGAAGGTTTAGCCAATGAAATGGCTCAACGTAACCTTGGGCTTCACAATTTTTAGGATTTGAGGGCTTTGCATCGCAATATTTATCTTTGAAGGTCTTAGAAACCTTTTTCTTTAAGGAATGGCTCCACGTGTTCAACAATGGTCACCGATATTGCATCTCCTTTCATCGCCTAACCCACAACATGTTCTTTGAATTACATTGAATTTACTCGGACTTGATATAATTATTTAACACAATTTATTCTCGGGGCTTGAGTCCACAAATCCTAAATACTTTAAGGAGAGCCATAATTGTGCCACCAGGCTTGCTATATTATGTTTGAAGTTGATGGCCAAATGAACGTTTGTTTACTTTTTAACCTTTCTTTTTCTCGTGTGTTTCCAATTTTCCACACAACACTATTGATTAAACCCTTTGTATTGTGACATTCAGAAAATAACCCACTAGTGAATTAAGACTTAGTCTCTCATGGGTTTTCAAATTCCAATGATGAGTGCTTTTAGCGAATCTAATTTGACGTTAGTTTGAACATATTTTCCCTTTGAAAATGGTTAAGTCCATTTTTAGCGTTGTTAAAGTAAAAATAACCATGGGGGCTATTTTGGATAATAATTTAGTGAATCATGGGGTAATATACCTCCTAAATTAGATCAATGTCCTTTTACAATTCATAGGTCATGGAGTTAAGCCCGAAAACTAAAAAAAAAAGTGATATGAACTGAATTTTCTTACTCCTGAGCCGTAGGAAGCAAAAATGGAATTAACATGATTTTTGGAGCTTTGAATGATCTTTAGAACTATTCCAACTATTTGTTTCACCATTAATCCTACTCAAACTTATTTGGGGATAATTAATCTTCTCTTGAAGTTGATTTTTTTGTATTTTTGATTCACTTTATACTACATTTTTAACTAAAGAAGAGGCACTTAGATCCTAAGCTGAAACTTATCTTGGAACCTAAATGATTAGACATTTAAAACTTACCCATATTTGATTTGGCCCTTGAATGAATTGCATACCTTCCAAGATGGACTGAATTGATCTCATGGGCTATGAATAAAGCTTGGAAATTTCCCAAATCATATGAATGGGCCCCGAAATGAACTATGCACATCTAGAAAACCAAAAAAAACTATATACAAACATGGAAATCATACATGTTTCAAGTGGAACATGCAGAGTGTGAATAAGCTCTTAGGAAAACTAAAACTAGTCTACCAACAAGACAATGTGTAAAAACACTTAGAGGAATTGGAACTACCCTACTATGTATAATGAAGGAACTTCACTTCAGTAGCAATGCTTTAAATATATCCCATTAACTAGAATATACAACTCTTCTCCATCCAATCTTGAAAATTGGAAATCATTATTTGACTTGCAGCTTGAAATGATATAGGACCACTCCATATTGCATCAAATTTTGAGTGTTTACCTAGTTTGGATCTGTCTGCATCCCATTTTAGGACTAAGTCCCCTTCTTGGAAGTTTCTAGCCTTGGTCTTATTATCAAATTTGGACTTAACTTGAGCTTGGTATTTCTACATTATCTACATTACTTGGTTTCTCATCTCCTCTAGTTCCATGAGCTCTACATACCTAAATTCGATGGCTTCAAATTCAAACAATTCTAGCTACTTGATAAGCTCCAATGCTGGTAATTCAAGATATATTGGGAGTCTTGTTTCTCTTCCATTAACTAACTTGTAGGGTGAGCTGTCAGTTGATATCTTGGGTGTAATTATATCAAACCACAAGGATGATTTCAACCTTGTATTCCAAGTCCTTTGGTTTTCATCTAAATTTCTCCTTATGATCCTCAACAAGTTTTTGTTTGTGGACTCAACTTGCCCATTACCCTGGGGGTAATAGTTTGAATATGTGCTTTGATGTATTCCTTTTTAACAACCCAATTAGATATCTTGTTCCCAAAAATTTAAAGCATTATCAAAGATGATTGTTGAAGGAACACCGAATCTAGCCACAATACCTTCATAAAAATCTAGAATGCTGGTCTCATTTGCTTCCTTAAGTGCAACTTCCTCTATCCACTTGGTGAAGTAGTCTATGGCTATTAGGACCAACTTGTGGCCTAAAATTGAATTTGGATTGATTACAAAAATGAAGTCCAACCCACATTACATGAATGGTTCATTTTTAAAAATGGGGTGGAGTGGAAAGGTTGCTAATCTTTCCTTTCCTGAAAAGAAAGCACAATTCTTACATTTCTTAACTCATGAATAATAGTCATCGAAGAGATTAGGCCAATAATATCCACCCTTCATAATCCTAAGAGATGTTACCTTTGGAGAAGAGTGAACTCTACCTCCCCATCATGAAATTCATGCACTACCCTCTTAATCTAATTTGTCTTGATACATCTTAGGAGAACTCCATTCACATATTTTTTAAATAAAATGCCATCAACAAGCACATATGGAATAGATTGAAGTCTAAAATACCTTCTCTTAGATTTTCTTGATACTAGAGGGTGCTGATTTATTTGGATGAAGTGCACCATATCTTGAGTCCAGAAATGAATAGGCAAAGCATCATCTAGTTGTTCTTGGTCATTTTGAAGTACTAAAATGGATTCTTCATTAGTTTGCTAACTTGAAACAAATTGTTCACGTAACCCCTTGCCTCTAACTAGCTTAGTTACTTTAATATCAATGTCATACTCCATTACTTTGGTTATCCAACCAACCCTCTTCTCATTAAGATCTTTGTTCAATAGGAAGTCTTTTATACTAACATGTGAAACTAACAGATGAATCTTGTTATTAGACACTAGATGCCTAAATTTATTCAAACTTCTTATAACAACTAACTATTAATTTCAATGAATGAGTATATTACCTCATAATCTTCAAGATTTTGACTTAAAAAGGTAACATGTTACTCCAAATAATCTTTGTTAAGTTGCATTAATATGACATATATTGTCTTAGTAACTCCATGCTATGTACATTGGGATATGATAATATAATATATATGGTTTGATGGAGATGCTGACATGTGGCACATATCCCCTTAGTTATATGTATGGGTTCACATGGTATATGATAATATAATGTATAGGGGTTGATGCGAGATGCCGACATGTGGCACACATCCCCTTAGTTAGTTATATGGGCTTACATAGGGATTAATTATATTGGGTGATGGGTCGGCCTACATTGGGATTATGTGTTACCCATCCTATTTAAAGGATGTGAGTATCATTATGAGGGGGTAATGTATGTATGAGTTGATTCTTCTACTTGGTAGAGGTATATAAGAGGTGTCCCCCTCAAAGTGGATTCCCATCTTGGGAGATTGTGGAGTTACTCCTTCCTTAAGGAACATTGTATGGTGTTACCCTACCTTAAGAGTATTATTATGCATATATTGATATTAGGGCATGTTGGCCCCCATATATCTAGTGTTTTATTATCTTCTCGTAATTTATTGATTTATTATATGTAAGGTTCTTATCAAGTGGTATCGAGAGCGGTGATCTGGGCAATTTGTGGGATGAAACCCTAATGTTGGTGATTCGTGTATATCTTGAGATAGACTTGGATTTTTAGATATTTTTGTGGGGAGTGGATACTTAGTTCAAGTGATCTTCCCTCCAAATTTCAGATTTGTTGGAGCTGTTTTGAAAAAGATGTGTCTGTTTTAGGGTTGAAACCCTAATTCTAAGGTTTCATCTATATCTTATGAATAATGACGAATTAGGAAATAATTTTTTGGGTTGTTGGTAATATATTAAATGGTGATACCACTAAAATTTCAGAATTGGTGGATCTATTTTGACAAAGTTATTTCAGTTTTATTGTTTTTCACTATTTTGCACCATAGGCCGAAATTTGACGATTTTTCTGAATTTCTTACATTTTCGGAAATCTCTAAAAATTTTAGTAGGGGTTACTTCTTTGTGGTTTCAGATTTGAGGCTGAATGATTGATGAAATCATCAGGTAAAATATTGGTCAAAGGAGTAAGTTTGTGAAACCCTAATTTTTATGCATCATAGATAGACCAATTTTCTATGGTAATGGGAACATTGATGCAAAAAAATGGTGGATACAATTTAAACAAATGTATTTTGAAGAATTTTTAGTATCGGTTAGTTTTTATCTTCATCTTGGTGGGAAAGCACGACATTGGTATTATTATTTGGATATAGATCTATTGGATTGGGATTGGGAGGAAATGGAGGATATTTTCTTCGCTAGATGGGAAACAAAAAAGAAACACAATTTTGTTAAAAAGAAGAAGAAGAAGAAGAAGAAGCAACAACAACATTAGAAGAAGAAGAAGAAAATCTTGATGATGAAGCTACTACACAAGATAGTGCATCTCCAAGGAAGGAAGCTTCAATATTTCAGTTTGCATTCAAAGAAAAAAGGTAATTGTTTTCATAAATCCTAGCAACAAATATAACTTCATCAATATGGATGTAGCTCAAAATCTACATGTGCAAACAAAGCATATCAAGGAATCTCAAATGGATGGTAAGCATATTCAAGTTTTTGAAGATTTAAAGCTTTCTATGGATAAATATGTTTTACATTCAGATTTTTATGCTTTAGATATGGATGGTATGAATATTGTTCTCGGATATCCTTGGTTAGAGACATTGGGAACAATTAATATTAATGTGCAAAAGAAATTTATGAAATTATGGTACAAGAGAAAGAAAATTACATTTCAAGATATCACACTTAGCAAGGAAAAAATTAATGTAAACTTAGATCATGAAGATGAATTTGAAGATGGTGAAGAAGGGAATAAGGATGAATCAGAAGGAGAGGATGAAGAACATGATGAAAAAGTAAAAAATAGTTTCTCTACTCAAGAGAAAAAAGAAATAGCAAACAAGTTGGAAGAGGAAAAGAAAGTGGAGGAAAAGATTGATAAGGTTGAGCATACTAAGGTTGCACCATATAGACACCCACATCATCATGAGAGGAAAAAATCATGGAGACATGCTAGGACACACATGGGTATCAATCTATATGGATATACAGGGAATTGGAAGAGTAATAATTTGGGCTATACATGGAATCAATGGAAAAATAATTATATGTCATGGAATCACATGAATAATAATTATGGATATGCATGGATGCCAAGGAGGAGCACATATGGACCAGATGGAATCCGATGAGAAAAATAAAATATGGAATCATGTTTGATGTAACATCACCCACTAGGATTTCATAACGGTGGTTAGATGATCGAGCATGGCAACAAGTGTGCAATAATTTAAAGCACACTCATTATATGGCTTCTTCTTATGTTTGGGGATGAAACATGTCAAAGAGGGAGGCAATGCTATGTACCTTGGGATATGATAATATAATATATATGGGTTGATGGAGATGCCGACATGTGGCACACATCCCCTTAGTTATATGTATGGGTTCACATGGGATATGATAATATAATGTATATGGGTTGATGGAGATGCTGACATGTGGCACACATCCCCTTAGTTAGTTATATGGGCTCACATAGGAATTAATTATATTGGGTAATGGGTCGGCCTACATTGGGATTAGGTGTTACCCATCCTATTTAAAGGATGTGAGTATCATTATGAGGGGGTAATGTATGTATGAGTTGAGTCTTCTACTTGGTAGAGGTATATTGGAGGTGTCCCCCTCAAAGTGGATTCCCATCTTGGGAGATTGTGGAGTTACTCCTTCCTTAAGGAGCATTGTATGGTGTTGCCCTACCTTAAGGGTATTATTTTGCATATATTGATATTAGGGCATCTTGGCCCCCATATCTCTTGTGTTTTATTATCTTCTGCAATTTATTGATTTATTATATGCAAGGTTCTTATCACTTTAAAAGTGTAGAACAAGAAATCCTTAGAAAAATCTGGGTTGATGAGAGTTGGTGCTTGTGCAATAGCTTGCTTTATGGCTTCAAATATTTCCTTTCCTTTAATAGTCCACTTGAAAGAAATATTATTTTTCAACATCAATTTCAAAGGCTTAACAAGATTGAGAAAATTTGGAACAAACCCTCTGACAAAGTTAATTCTCCCCAAGAAACTTTGGAGCACCTTTTTATGACTAGGCAATGAAAAAGCAAGAATGACATCAATTCTTTCTAGATCAATGGTTAATCCTTTCTTAGAGACAATATGGCCAAGGAGTTTACCTTCTTAATCTAGGAAGATGAATATTTATTGGGTTAAGAGAAAATCCAAATTATCTACACCGTTCAAATAATTGTCGGGATGAAAGAGGTGATCAGTTGCATCCTTATAGGAGACTATGTTGTCATCTAGGTATACAAGAATAATTTTATTGATCAGTCACTGGAATTCCATGTCCATGGATCTTTGGAACGTTACTCATGCATTTGAAAGATCAAATGGAATATTTTAATAAGAAAAGGTCCCCCATTTTGTGGTAAAGGCTGTCTTGAATCGATATTTCTTCATTACCATGATTTGGTTGTCTCTGAGTATCCATATAAAAGAGGAAACCTCTTAGAATCCACTACCATTTGTAATATCTATTCCATAGAGGGTAGTAGATAATGATGTTTCAAAGAAGCTTTGTTGAAGTCTCTAAAAAACCACACGGCTTGATCTCTCCATTTTTTTCTTGTAATGTAACTAGGTTGGTAACCCATGATGATTGCTTGATTGGAAAAATGATACTTTCCTCTATTAACTTGTTCAGGTCTTTTTAATAAGAGGTTCTACATGTGGGTTGAAAAACCTCTTCTTCTTCTTCTTCCTAACAGTGGGTATTTGAACCCAACTCTATGGTATGCTAAGCTAAACTAGGATCAAAACCTTTAAGGTATTCATATCTCCATGCAAAGATATCAACAAACTCTTGACAAAGTTCTAAAAAAATAATGTTTCTCTTATGAATTAATTACTTTTCCAATTTGAAGGAGCTTATCTGCACTAACCGTAATAGGTTCGGAGTCTTCACCTTTGACCATTATATTTGATTTTTATTTTCTGAAAAATTCAAGTAAAACCTTGGGAAATTTTTTTGATCTAAGATAGAAAATATGGTCTCCATATTGTTTTTCCAACTTATCTTGATTTCTTGAAGAAAAATCATCTTCCTCTAGAAGGAAATTGACAATCTACCGATCATTCTCAAACAATTTCCAACTTGTGACATTATCGGTATTTCCAGCCATACCATAACCTTGATGTGTAGTTGTCCTTTGCATCTCTTGAAATTTTCAACAACAACAAATCTTGTCCCAATTGTAGTAAGTGTCAACCTGCTTCATTTTACTTTCATAGAATGGCCTGAATTTTGAAGGCTTCAAAATATTCCAAAAGATCCCACACCTTATTCTCATAGGCCTTGAGTAGAAGATTCTTGTCTACATTTGAACCTCCGATCTGATTCACAATTAGTTAACTATCTCTAAGGCTATGTAATCTTTTGATATTCCTCTTCCTTTCCCATTGCAATCCATGGATAAGAGATTCATACTATGATGTGTTATTGGAGTAGATAAATTGAAACCTGAAGGATGAGTAACTCTTGATACCTTTAGAAGATACAAGGACTTCACCTCCTCCTATATGTTTTCTCCATCTTGATCCATCAAAAAAATTCTAGCAAATGCCATTATCATCTTCATCATTTGGGTTGGTAACACTAGGAAGGGGTGGATTCTCTTCATATAGGTAGTAAATGTCTAGGAAAAATTCTTCAATATCCTTATATGGATCAAGGTTATAATACCTATGTGTCCACTCATCAAGTTTCAAGTTAGAAATTCCCTTAATGTGAGTATTAACTTCTTGGGTACTTGGGCAATCTTCTTGATAAAAAATAGTACAACTAGAATTGACGTGGCTAGGCACATAAGGCTCTATATGATATGTAGTAATTGGTTCAGAATTAATGGTAGAATTAGTGTCACACCTTGTCCTAAAAATCATATGAGACCAATATGCTAACAAGTATCCTCCATTTTTGGCAGTGAAATCCCTTAACAGATATAGAGCAAAGAGTGGAGGTATATTAATTATGGATATATCTTGATAAACTAAAACATTAGGACATGCATAAAGTGCGAGGCTTAGAAATATGATAAATCAAATAGTTCCTACTATTGTTCCATCCAATTTCACTACTCCTTTTGAAAGAGGCTCATACTTGGAGGTCTAGTTGGTTTGTAATCTATTTTGGAATTACTAAACTGCTTGCTCTAGAGTCAATCATGTAATTATGCACTAAGTTAATCCCAATTATCAATGACACATAAAATGGTAGAGGCTTCATGTTTCTTCTTGGTTGACCCTCCTTTTTTGCATTTCATTGGTAAGAAATCTTTCTTGTTCCTTGGATGAATCACTTGGAATAGGAAAGTTAGCCATGGCTTCTTTCAAGAGATCCCTTTTCCCTGGAACCGCTAATGACTCCTACATGGATATGCTCAAATTAATTTACTTTATTTTCTCAAGGATGTTGAAAGGATTTAGATTATCCCTTTGTTGTACCTTCCTTAGAATAAAGTTCTCTTGCACTTGAGCTAATATGGGAGGCACCTTAGGCGAAATTTGCACATTTGGAAGCATATTTAAAATGCCACTTCATTGGATTTTCAAAGAAGGTTGAGAGAGACCAACATTTACTGAGACTTTCCTTATTCAATAGATCTCTTCTTATATTTGGTATTTTTAGCCACACCTTGAGTAACATTCTGATTTATTCCACAAAAGTCATCCACTTTCCAATTCACACATGAAGTATCAGTTTGAGATACTGTTGAGCTACCATCTGCTACTGATTTTCTTTTGTTTGTCTCTTGAGAAGAAAATGCACTTTGCACCCTTACATATTGGTTTAGGATGCCATTAGGGAATATTTCTTGGCTATGTGAGAGATTAAAAGGGAAACACCACTCATAATCTTGCACAATATTGTTTTGAATGAGAACTAAAGCTTGGGATGAGTTAGTTGCATTGGGATTGTATGGTTGAAATGGTCTAGTAGAAGGAAATTGGTTTTGATTTTGATTTGCATCTTGGGATGGAGGCTTATTTGGTTAGTATGAGGCTTTATTTGGTTGGTATGGAGGTTGATAAGGTCTATAATTCTAGGATTGTTTCCTCTTCATTGATACCAGCTCATTCCCAAAGTTTTGTACTTGATTCATTACATCTTGTAACTCAGCTAAAGTTTTTGAGGAAGTTGAGGTTTCATTACAGCTCTAATTTCTTTGGGTTGGGATATGAGCTAACTTAGGTATCTGATTAGATTTGGTATTCTCAATGTTTAGGAATATAGGCATTCGAGGTCTAGGATCAAGCTTCCTAGCATTAATAAGATTATTCTAAGCTCTAATGGAAATGTTATAGGTAGTTGGTAATGTTCTACCCCCCATAGACTGAATCATGACTGAAATATCACTATTCAAAGCCTTTAGATAATAAATAAATGCATGTTTGGGTGTAGGTCTTACCACTTGAGGGATTCGGTCCCAAGTCCTTTGAAATATTGTGTTGAAATCATACATTTGTTTATGAGGGAGCTCTTTGTTGTTTCCAGTTACTTCACCAAAGACAAGTGATCTGATTTGTTCTCAAAATGGTTACACAAGGCTATACCAAGATCATCCCAATTAAGAATAGAAATGGGTCTCAAGCTTATATACCATTAAATAGCTTTACCATTGAATGAAGATGCTAGCAACCTTAAAGTTACATCATCATGTGTAACTAGATGAATAGAGAACACATTTGCAACATTCTGAATGTGCTCAACAAGGGTTACTTGAATTTCACCTGTGAAATATGGAATAATTTTCAGTGCAACTATGTGTATGTCATGTTGTGCATTAAGAAGAGGGTTTCCATTGGTAAAGTTGGAAAATGGAAAATTCCTCTATGGTGGTGGTGTTTCCATAATAATAGGTCTCATAACTCTATTGGAATGAAAGAAGGCCTACTAGGAGGTGGTGTGGACATATTCCTATTTTTTGGTGAAGGTGACCTATGAAAAATTCTACCTCTTATTCTCCTCCCAGGTGATAGTTATAGATACTCAAAACCTCCTTCCTCTGCTATTATAGACCTTTTTGGATCCTTCTCATGAAACTGAGACACTCTAGCTATTGAAACCAATAGATATGTTATTTGGAGTCCCAAGATGTGTTACTACAAAGCCTCCCAAGGATGAAAATCACCATGATACACAACCAAACTTGGAAAAAATGGAAATATTAACTTCACGGTCCCACGGGTGTGCCATAACTATTATCACCAAAAACAAAACCCTCTCGATTTGCATGAATGTATGGATGAGCTAATGGTGTTTTTGGGTAACATGGGATTGTCTCTAAGTGTGTGAACTTTTTGTTGAGAAAAATCCAGAGAGGACCAACTTCCTCTACCTTATCTTACTTCTAAACTACTCCTAGAAGGGAAATTATACTATCTACTTATATCTTAAACTTCCAAGGGACTATAGAGAGAGAGAGATGCATAAAATGGAAATCCTAAACTATAGAGGTGATTGCACCAAGAAAAAGGGTGGAAAACATTCCAATGAGAAAAAATGAGAGGAAGAATGGAGAGGAGAGAGGCCATACTGGATGACCCATTCCCTAACTACATTTATCAAAGCATCATTCCATGGATCACAACATATCTAAATTTTGTAAGAAGAACAACTCCCCTCTCCCGGGAGGTGGGAGGAGAGGTGAGGGGAAGGTTTAATGGAAGGAAAGAAACACAATATAACACAAGCTAGGGTAGAAAGAGCTACAAAATATGGATTTATTTATCAAGAGAATGCATAATTTAGTACAATGTAAGAGATAAGGCAAGGATCACCTCGCAGAATGCCCAAATCTAAGGCTCGTGACTCACAAATATTCTAGAAATGTTTTAAAGATTTCCTTCCTTTTTAGAACATTTTTTCGAAAAATGTGCCTAAGCATTTAAACTTATAGATTTAAGAGAGGAGTCACAGAGCATGTTTTTAATGGTCCTAACCATCCCAAAGGATAAAATTATTACTCTACATAGGATGATGGGCATTTGGTGTGTTTTTAAACATGTCAACATAAGTTTTACATGAAAACATGTTACTCTTATGATTAAAAATTCCACTTGCAATCATAAATGGCCCAAACCATTTTTTCATTTTCATCTATCAAGACCCACAAACATCTAATTCTCATTATCCAAAATTAGAGAGATTGAGGAGAGCTTTCAAACAAGACCAATTTTTTGTCATTTGGAAAAACTTGAATATTTTACATGCCAAGATGAAAAAAATACGACAAGTGATAGCCTTTGATTAGCTCTAGATTTTCTTTTTCCCACATGTGTATTTCTTTCACATTTGTGATGTGTTGGTCTTTGATTGACTTTGGGATTTCTATTTACCTATGGATTTATGAATTACGGGCAAATAAAATAGTACCACACCTCTCTGCAGAGTGTCGACTATACTTTTCCCCAACTATCAATTATGAAATATGGATCAATGAGGGAGCTCTATGCTTGTTCGCATTTTAGACCTTTTGACAACCTTTGTTGAAAACTCCAATATTTAAGCCAATGGGAAGGTTCTACGCTCCTTCACATTGTCGAATTTTGATTCGCCTCTAGCATATGTAAATCATTAACCAATGTGGAAGTTCCATGCCCCTTAGACTGCTAGGTATTTTGAAAGATTTGATTGAAAATGGGAAGTGTGAGCCGATAGAAAAATTCCACATAATTTGGGTTGTTAGTATTTCCTTACTTATTGATTGATAACTATGAAGAACTAAGACAATAGGAAACTCCACACTTCCTCGCATATCGGTGTCGTCGGACTGCATCAAGCCTTTGCAATTTTAGACTACAAAGGTTTAGCCAATAAAATGGCTCCACATAACCTCAAGCTTTGTAGTTGTCAGATTTAATGGCTTAAGATCAAAATCTTTAGCTTTGAAGGACTTATAAAACTTTTGGATTTAAGGTATTTTCCCACATGTTCATCATTGGTCATTGATCTTGTGCCACCTTTTATCTCCTTAACCCGACACATGTCCTTTGACTTCATTTTACTCTTCCTTGACCGATATAATTAATTTCCATAATTTATGTTGGGGCTTGAGGTCAATCTGAGCCCAAATGATTTAAGGAGATTTAGAATGAAGCCATTTGGCTGTTGCATTATGTTTAAATTTGATGGTCAAATAAACGTCTATCAAAATTTTAAATTGTCTTTGTCTCTGGATTTCTAATTTTCCACACAACACCGCTGGATTCAACCCTTTGTATTGTGGCATT
The DNA here is from genome assembly GCA_018340775.1 of Taxus wallichiana var. yunnanensis. Taxonomy (NCBI): domain Eukaryota; kingdom Viridiplantae; phylum Streptophyta; class Pinopsida; order Cupressales; family Taxaceae; genus Taxus; species Taxus wallichiana. The sequence goes on from CM031244.1 coordinate 275,453,662, forward strand.
TCAAAAATAACTCGCTAATGAATTAAGACTTAGTCTCCACGGGTTTTCAAATACCAATGGTTAGTGCTTTTAGGTAGTGAAATTTGGAAAATATTTGAACGTATTTTCCATTTAAAAGTTAAAGCCAAAATAACCCTAGTGGGTTAATTTGGATAACAATACCACAAGAACCCTAAAGTAGTCAACACATTCATGGAACTAGTTGACAAAATAGAAAGTACCACATCTCCTACTTGACAAGAAAAACCCATGAGGAGTGCTAAATTTTTCCAGTATGAGGCCTTGTTCATTAATTAAATTATGGGGTGATGGTCCTTTATTTATAATTTATTCTAAAAAGTGTACCTCTCTTAGACAAGCTATTGGCGAGTGTTGAGAAAAAAATCCTGGGAAGCCATTTGGCATTGGGGCCAACTTGACCATATCCAAATCAAGAGTTTCAAAGAGCCATTACAAAACAAGACTTCCTTGGAATCAAAACCTTGTTTTTGAATAAGGTGAGATTCCATTGAAGTTACGTTGCGTATCTTTCATCACGAATCTTATAACGTAAAACCTTGTCCTATTATCTTCCTTATTATCGAATAAAGTAAATTTTTTCCAAAGTTACACTTTGTGTAAGTTTCATCACCAATCATAAATTCCCTTGTTATTTTTTGGCATTATTGGTCAAATAAAAAAATCGAAGTGCTACCAAAATTGTGTCCACCACTTTTGCACCCACTTAAATTTGTTTCTCTTTACAAACTTGATTTAAGTGTTGAAAGTGTGTTGGTACGTCTTCATATTTTGGGTAGTTTGTCTTAAAACCAACATTGAGATGTCTCACTTGTATAAATATATCACCTTGATCTCACTTTCAATTACGATTCCTCAATTATATCAATCCATTTTTTTGTACTTACACCAAGTTTTCTTAAACTTGATTTAAGTGTACAAACCGTATTATTTCGCTGCTCACATTGTATCAACTCATTTTTATACTTAAAACATGTTTTCTCTAAAATTGATTTGAGTGTTGAAAGTGTGTTTTTACGCTACTCACCTTGTGTCAACCCGTTTTTAACACTCACATCTTATTATCTTCAACTTGATATAAGTATTGTTACACCTTGATTGTGTATCAACCATTTTTGATACTTAAGCCTTATTTTTATTAAACTTGATTTAATTTTGAATATTTTCATTTATACACTATCAAAATCACATCAACCTCCTATTAATACTTAAATATTTTTGTTCAAAAATTTATTGAAGTGTTTAAATTGTGTTGTTGCATTTCTAATAAGCCATTTTTTTGTTCACACTTGTAACTTATTTTCCAAACCTTGTTGGATTGCCAAAATTATGTCATTACATTGTCTATTTTCCTTAGATTCCCTTCAAAAATCACACGAGTATCCCCATATTTGTAAAATGTCTAGTTGGTTGTCATTACGTTGTCCAAATCGACATGAAACTTCCTTCCATTTGAAGGATTTCAATCATACAATCTAGGTCTAAGCATTTGTTCTCAACAATTCCAACCATGAATAATTATCATACGAGTTTCTCACACTTATGAAAATAGGGGACCTAGGTTTTGACATTCACATCAAAATATGCCCATCATGACTAAAATTTGATTGGTTCTTCACACTAGGGAACTCATTCTATTACCCCTTTCCCCACCTTCATCTCATAGTCAATGATATGATTATGATGCTTCTAGTTCATGGTATGATTCTAATTATCCTAATAATTCATATGATTCTAATCCTCTTCATCAGCCCCATTCTTCTAATCCTTCTCATTAACTCTATTCTCCTAATTATTCTAATCCATGTTAATCTTCTAATTCTTTTCAGTTTCATGAGCCTCATAAAATCAACATTCTTATACAGAATAACTAGTCACCTCAATGAATTTTTCCTCTTATAAGGATTTGGGTCACCAAAAATTCTTCTCGTCATTCCTCTAATTCGAATCATGAGTCACCTTCCTCTCTTTCTCCATAGGACCCCCTTTATCACCACCTCAATGATTTCATCTTCTTTTAAAGATCCATGCAATTCAAAATTCCTCTAATCAATCATCCAATTCGACCCCTATGTCACAATCCACTTAATTTCTACATTATCCTCTTTATCTACCTGCACTATGCCATCTTCTAGTAAAACCTATACAAACCTATTTCAAATCCACATCTTTAACTTAGGAGACATCTAAATCCAAATCTACTTCATCTCATGAGTCATATTATTCTGTCAATCAAAATCCAATCCCTCTTTGTCCCTAGGTCATTTTGATCATTCCTTATTCTATATTAATCAATATTCTAAAAATTATGTTTGTGTCCACATCAAATAATTCACAAGAAACGAGGTGCTAAGATATATTTTCAAAGCACTGTCAAATTTATTTGTGGGAGAAATAAGGTCAAACCATCCCATCATCTCTATCATCAAACATATTCTAAATATTCAACACTTGTTGGACCCATTTCTTCCAATCAACCTTCTATGATTAACCAAAAACGACCCATACCGATTGATTTATTTCAAAATGAAGAAGCAATCAAAGAATTCATGGGGCTACACAATGACATTCCTCTAGAGGATCATGAGAAATGATTTCCTTTTAACCTTGATGCATCCAAATATTGTGAGGAAAAGGTTGATTCCTTTAATCAACAAACAAAGGAAGAGCCTAAGATAACCAAATTTGATCTTCCTCTTGTTATTCCATTACCTAGGTCTGTCATTGATCCCTTGCCTATCTTCTCATCACCCAAACATTCATTACATGTCGAATTCCTTAATCACAATCTCTCCTTGGGTCACATCTTGGTATCCCTTCATCTTATTCTATATGTGGTCCACCTCCTAGTAGCCATTCATCTTCTATTTGTGGGTCATCTCCTAGTATCCCATTATCCTCTATTCTTGGGTCACATTTTAGTATCCTATCATCTTCTTTTTGGGGATAACCTCCAGTAGTCCATCATCTTCTTTTCTTAGGCTACCTCCTATCTCATTAATTCTTGGGCCACCTCATATCCAATTTCCTTCAATAACCGGACTATATCCTCTTCATCCATCATATCATCATTCTATTGACAACTGTAGAAATCCCACCATCATCCCTACCATTCCTATCATCAATCCCAAACATCCAATTTCTTCTCCCAATTCCTGGGATAAAAAAATCACCCATTACCTTGTAAAAATACCAACAACTTCTTCATAAAGATAAAATTAAAAATCCAACGAGCTTCAAAGATCCCAAAAAATCCAACACCCACAAATCTAAAAATAAAACATGATTCAGAAACACACACCAATGTCAAAGAAAAGTATGAAAAAATGTAGAACTAAATGGATAGGGAACTCAATATCCCCCATAAAAATCCTTGTTCTAAGATAATTTGGAGTCACTTATCGAGTATGATCTCATAACAATCATCAAGATTAGAGATAATATCACTCTTGATAATAAAAATATCCTAGTCTCCTTCATCAAAGAAATTGCAAACATCATTGTTGTATCTTATTATGTGGAGTGACATTGTTAGTCATAATTTTCCAATAATTTGACTTGATCGTCTTCTCCCTTTGCGGGTTTTCCCTTCACAAAATCGTCAAAAATCTAATTTTCTTTAAAAAATACAAAAATGAGAAAGCATTAGAAAATTACAAAAAATCAAAGGTGCAAATGTCAAACATTGCAATTATGTATTGCATACACATGGATGTTCATTCCTTTCTCCTTATTTATCTGCAAGTCTCCCACCATTTTCATCTCTTCGATGATAATTTGTTTAGTCTATTTTTGCTCATTATGTGACATTTATCTCTATGGTAGTCATTTGACCTTGGTCTTTCATCACCTTAGTAAATTAAAGAACAAATGATCTTGTAGAGATCCTATCACTATCATACATTTAATAAGAAATTTGGGTGTATTTGTTAACACTAGCTAACGTCATCATCACAATTACTTCAAGATCCTTCCATCAAGCCATAAGTGGTTCTTAACCACTTATCAAAATAATTGAGAGATCTAAAATATTTTTCAGAAAGTAAAAATCAATCAAAACATCAAAGAAGTAAAAAAATCAATAATATAACTCTCTTGGGGTATTTCAAAGTATCTCTATTAGGGCTATGGGTGCCTGGCTAGTAGTAGAGCAATGCTACGAATAGAATCAAATACATCTCTCCTCAGGATATGGATTCTGGATGGAAATGGAGCAATGTACAACTCTCCTTCCATTGTTCATTCACAAATCACCTATCAAAATAAATCATTCCTACACATTGGCTAGTGTGTCCTCACTTATTGCATCTTTAAATCTTCCCTTCAAGGCATAATTTATTTCCATGTGCACACACTGGATCTTGATGAGAAAACATGACTAGTATGTTTTCAGGTGTTGTTTGGATCTTGTTATGAATTTTTCTTTAGTCCTTATTTTGTTTCATTATTTGTTCCTTTGGGTAATAAATTTTTCATCGTTAATATTATAGATTAATTTTCCATATCCTTTCATAGCATCCACATTATTCTTCTTCATCGCTCAAAATATCCATGTGTATAAGATTTCCTTTTAATAGATTTGAGGGAATTTTTGTCATTTATTTCAATAAGCAATCTTTTAATTCTTTCGATAATTTATTTCTTGACCAATTTTCACTGGGACATGCTCGCTCTTTACTAACACTTCATTTGTTTGATTTCATCATCATGTTGAACCTATCCTTCGTGGCCTTGATCTTATTGATTTCTCTTCTTGTATAGATGCACAAAGTTTTCCCTTGTATATTCGCATCTTTGTTTTCATATATATAGTTTTATAAAACTTTCAAAAAATTCCTAAAAAAATTCAAACATGTCTTACGAGAAAACCTAAAAACAATATTAGTGTTTCTTGTCTATTTGTTTGTTTGTACATATAACATATTGTCTTACATGTTCTTAGATTAATCTATTTTTTAATTAACTAAATTAGTTCTTGCTTAGTGTTTCTAGATCGTTAATTGTTCCTTGTAGTTGTGTTATTTTCTTGTACCTTGCACTTTATCATTTCATCAATCAAATTTATATCATCACATCTATTTATATCATCCTCAGATATGATAAACAAATGCTAAGCCATCAACATGTATGTTGAGCTACATCATCATCATAAAATAAAATCACATTTATTCTACACATCATATCACATCATATCATCTATTCATAATAAAAAAATTCTAACACAATATCTCATAATAAAATGAGGAATACATAATATTCATCATGTACATATACAAAATTCATAAATGTCCACATATATATATATATATATATATATATATATATATATGTGAAAAAATCATAAACATTCCAATATGTCATTATGGGCATCGATAAAAATGTGCCTTCATCTTGAGGCATATACCAAAAATTATATACATCATCCATCATCTAACAAGAAATAATCTCACTCTCTCCTACACTAGGACTTACCACCCTATGACTCCACGGGGGAATCTATACTTACCACACCGATCTAGATGGTATCTATGACCTTGTTAATCTCTTGCCCGACCTCTAGCTATGTGAAGGTGTCCTCTCGGCCCTCTAGTACCACCGACTAATATAACACTCTATAATATCCCATCTTCCCGAGATAATACCACAAAAATTGTGTAAAATGTATTCAATCCCACCTCCACTGCCACATGATGTAGAAAATCACCCTCTTTTGTGATCTGCACAACCTTAACTCTCAACCGAGTCCTCTCGGCCACTAGCTGATTCTTAAGAGTAACCTCGATTTGCGGCTCTCTACTCGCATGTCTTTGTAATATTTGTATTGTAATAAGTGACACATCCCCCACAACATGTCTATGTCCCTCTCTTCATGTAAAGTGGTCACCGATGACCCACTTGATATTCCCAAAACTACTATTTGTGGTGGTCCCTACATGCAACCTAGAAATCATCTCCATCCCCCATGTATTATTAATGCATCGAACTACCCGGTCTAGGTGGTGATGGTGTCACTTATAACATGAGATACCTACTATAGGACATGCTACAATAATTTTTGAGTAGGAATCTATGCTATCTCTACCTATGGCCCTTGTATGACATGTACATGTGGTCCTTTTCCCCGGGCCTATGCCTATGACTTCACCTCCTACTAGCCAATCCTAGCGCTAACCTTGAATTGTTGTCTCTTAATCCCTCTACTACAACAGCCTATCCCAACTGTTATGGATTATTTAGGAATAGTTATCCTCCTTGGCATCATTGTCACATACCAAGTGCCATAATCTATGGCAGTCCCTGGAACAACCACATGTGCACACACATCCCATGCATGTGGGATAACTCCAAAGAAGCTATATAATGCTATCACCGCTCTAATCCATTGCCCAAATTCAAAGGTCTCTCACACAACACGCACATACCATCTTACACACTGGTATCCATTGTATAACACCTAGTTAGTGTTATACCCTATCTACCCTATACCACTCCATGATGTGGCTATGATTTCCTTTGATATAGTGCTCTACCTCAATTGTAGTCAGCTCCACTACATCTATCCACCACCGATATAACCTATATGGCCTCCATGTCACCACACGTAGTTGTAAATCATCAAACAATAATCTATAGAAGGTGATATCGAATATCTATCCTCTCGTGTTGTGTTCCCACCATATCCCAAACTATGCATGGTGCATCATCTATATGTATATCATGTAAAAACACAATGGTCATCCAATAGCAATATGGTCTCATTCCCATATCTCAGAAAGCAAGGTAGCAAGACTCAAGCTCCTCATCTTCTTGTAAGAGATCATGCAAGTACCTATATATATGTGCTAGTATAAACCGACCCCAAGCAAAGATCTCCCGACATTAGTCTCGCCACCACTCCTATCAACCCTAGATGAAAGTGAATCCCCATCTTATTAGGAAGTAGGTAAAGAGTTGATAAGAGCCATCAGGTATAAAGGTAGTCATGTTATCCTCATATTGTCAAAGCATCGATACAATTATATTGTTATCCCCTCTATGGGTATATCCTCTCTATATAATATATCCTAGATGTGTCCCCATATCTATCCAATGTTCTTGTCATATATGACTAGGCTCCCCTATATCACAACTGGTAGGATCCGATAGACATATTCAAGCATAACTGTCATCTCCTAGTCGGCAACCACAAGGTTCGACTCTCACTTTGTGCCATCACTATGATAATGATGTTAACAACTTTGTGATCTAATATAAAGTGTGTCAACTCCATAATATATGCCAAAATTGTCACCTGTAGTAGCAGTAACCAACCCTCTCTTCTCACATTGCGAGAATGTCCTTGGGAAGGCTTGCAATCATTCATGGTGCTCTCACACATCCAAAGTCCTTGGTATCTCCTAAAAATCCCTCAAAATGTAATAATTAACGTCATTTATTCATTTATTACCTTCTAAATTATTTTTAAAAATAAAAAAATTACACTAATGTAGCCTTTGGTATTCTAGCGCCTATATTTCTACACTAGCACATATATTATGACGTTAGTGAATTCAACGCCAATGTTCCAACATTAGCGCTAATGCATGTATGCTAACACATGAAATCATATGCTCAACACTCCTACATTAATACCAATGCATGAAATGTGCCGCCGTGAAACCCTAACTATGCCTATGTTATTATGTTTACACTAGCGGGTGTATCACACATTAGCACATTTATTAGGCTACACTAGCATGCACATCTACATGTGCTAGCATCAGATTCAAATTCATCCTAGCTAAAAAATTCATTAAATGTTCACAAAATCCATTTTTTTTGCATCACTTACTATGAAACAATCATCTAGAGTCCACCCATACTATTAAACATAATCTGTGATGTTCCCTTATTATAAATGCACAATTTCTCCCAAAACTAAGAGCTAAAATATCTCAATAATGGAAAAAGAGGCATAATAACACAAATGGGTCATCATGAATTTTAACCCTCCCCTTCTATTTTTACCCTCCAAACCCTAATTCTTCATTTTTACTACCTCACATGGTCCATATTACAACTCCTTTCCACAATATTAATTTTTTTCCTCTTTTTTTTCTCTTGCCACGCATTTGTGTTTTATCGTGAAGACTCATTTATTTAAATAGTCATTATGCACTAACATTTTATCCTCACTAGGGCATATTCCTACAACCCTAGGGTCTTTTTGGTGTATAGCATGCCTTCGTTATCATCCTTTACATCGCATTATTCTCAAAATTCCAAAAATTTGGTACAACATCAAAAATTCAAAAACTTTGGTGAAACATAAAAATCCAAAAATATTGGTAAAACCTTCAAAATCCAAAAACATTGGTAAAACAATCAAAATTCCAAAAACATTGGTAAACTTTAAAAATCCAAAACGTTGGTAAAACCTTCAAAATCCAAAAAAATGGGAAAATATCAACACATCCCAAACATTAAAAAAACAAAATCCTCAAACTTGAAAACTATGCTACAAAACATCTTACTTTAGTGATTGCTTGTTCTAGCACACGACATGCAGATCATCTTGATCTTTCTTCATTAACAAATCTGGTTTACTTGCTATGTCTTTCTTCCCTTTCATATATAATTTCTTAGGGAAGTTTCATAGTGCACAATTGATTTTTCATGGGACTTCTACATCCTCCGTTTATTCCTCTTGCATGTATCCTTGCTTGGGGCGCCATTCTTAACCCTTGTCATATAACCCGACCATTTGAGAAGTGAAGTTGGATATCAAAAACATTAATGAAAATTTCTTGAAAGTTGTTTGTTTGTTGGTTTGTTTGTTTACTTTCTTGCTTTTGCATTGGTTTATGTATTTCTTTTTTATTCATCCCTTTAGTAATGAACAAAAATTAGTATTATGGTTGTTCATGTCATTTTACACCTTTTTTTGTATGCTTATATCAAATAAACAATTACTTTTGAGCTAGATGGTTTTTCGACTATATTAAAATCTTCCCATTCTCCATGTATCTTGTTGTTTCCATTCTAACTAACTTTATACCTATTATTTTCCAATTCTTCCCCTTCCCTTTCTTCTTCCACTTGACGCACAAGATTCTCCTCTTTTTCTTGTTTCTAAAAATGGCCAACAAGGCCCGGGTTTGAATCCCCTTCTATTACGATCAACCTTTTCTCCCACAAAATCAAGGGCAATAGGGATAATATTTATCCCCCTCCCTTACCTGTTTCTTCCATACATCAAACCACATGACTTATTTTCCAATCAATCAATTTTAACAATGGCTTACCAAGCTCGGTTTAAATCTCGATTGATGTAGTGTCTTATTATTCTACCGTGATATTTCCTTCTTTTTGAGCATCAATTGACCTCTTCTATTACCCCATCGACACTCGAGGGGGAAAAATAATCCAATTTACTAATTTTTCTTCTACCCTTACTAAATTTAATCTTCTATAATTTTCTACTATCTTTCAAGTGGCATTGTTTGTGCTACACCACATCAAAGAGGGGGAAATGTAGACACCTAACTTTGACTACACAGTTTTAATGCTACAATTAAATTGTTTATCATATTTCCCATAATTTCATTAAAATTAGTGATTTACCACTAATTAGAAAACACTCCCCTTCATTTCGGTCAATTAATGACACTCCGTTAATTAACAAGCCTTCCTTCATCCTGGATGCCAATAAACAATACTTCATTAGATATAATCCTATTTTAATTAATCCTTTTAATCTTCTATTTTATCAATAAACCTTCTTATTAATTAAATCCCTCTTTCAAACCCTTAAAATTATACTAATTTTCTTCTAAATCACCTCTAAATGGCTTTCCAAGCTTATCTTAGTCTATTAATTAATCCTAGTTGATTAATTAAATCATCTCCAACTCACACGAGTTGTTAATACTTTATAAATATCTTCTAATCATGATTATCCATTTCTAATTCTAATATACCTTTATCCCACATTCACTAGGTTGCAAGATTCTCCCAAATTGGAAAGCTATATAAACAACCTAGTACCTTCCTTCTAATCTTACACTAGTGTTGCACTTTTACAGTATATGCATATGATAAGAGCATTTCTAGCTTGAAAATATTATTGATCAAGCAACACCTTCTATCCTCTAGTTACAAAGAGTAGTAAGAGAAGAACCATACACGGCAAAGCAATATTGGTTAGATCTCTACCTCTTCATGGAGATAACTTCCTTTGTTCACACGTAGTCACATTCAACTCAAGAAAAGGAGTACTTACAATCTAAAATCCAATAAAAAAATCAAAAGATGGCTTAGCCTTTCATGTTAATTAGATGTATTAGTTAACTTTTCCTTTTTTATGGCTGTATCATGATGTTTTGTTAGATTATATTTGTTATTGAGACTACTTGGTCTTAGTTTCTATTAATTAACTTAGCTTGGTTTAATCACACACATACAATTAGATGTCATCATTTATATCGGATTAAATTTTGTATTTAAATATATACAATTTTGATATTCATACCTAAAAATTATGAAAATGTTACACGAGGAAATTACATTTAAAATTGACTTTATGGTTAATTAAATAATGTAATTTAAATAGAAGTATGCAAATTTCTCAATAATAAAATTTTCTTGTTAAAAGTTTATTGTTAGAGTATAATAAAAAAATATCACAAGTATACGCGCGCATGCACACACACACACACACACACACACACACACACACACACACACACACACACACACACACACACACACACACACACTTACTTTATAATATAATTATTATTTGAGTTTGAAAAAGAATTGTTGTGTATTGGTTGATTTTTAGATCTCAAACCACATGGAAGGGAGTTATTAGTTTTGAGGGTAGAAGGAATGCTATTTTGAGTTCTAAGGATTCTTGAATTTACATCTAACCAGATTTTACGTATTCATGTTACGATACTTATGTCGAACATTTATTCATACATTGTTAAGGATAACATGAATATATTTTTATAGTGGATTGTGGTTTACATACCTATGCTCAAGAGAACATGTCTTCATTCAAAAATCCAACCTGGGTATGAAATATAGGATTCATTTTTGTTGGGGTATAATGTAATGTGAAATCAACAATAATTTTATTAGATCAAATAAGGGGAACAATGTGATAGATTTACATGAAAATCATGCAAATTTTTTTAGACAAGTACATTCAAACGTATGGAGTAGATAACATATTGTTCATAGGTGAAAACGATGCTTTGTTCATGGTAAACAAGAATCCATTTTCTTCAAATTTACTTCTAGACAATATTTACACACTTATGCACATGGTTAAATCATGTGGGGACACTAAAAAATATGTGTCATTATTTAGAAATATGCAAAAAACAATTAGTGGGCTTGATTGAGTTTACTCGATACAGTTGTAACAATGTTTAACAAATACAATCAAAATGTTTATGTTTTATACTTTTGTTGAAATTTATTTAACTTTCTAGTTTTAGTTTGATGTTGATTATTTTAATAGCCAATTTAATTATTCGAATAGTCAATTGTAAATATATCTATAAAATAAATTCATATTTTATGATTATGTTACATTGGCATTATTCTTATGCTCTAGACTAAGCTTTGAGATGTGTATATTATGACTTAAAGGAAGATCCAAACCATTCATACTTACACCTTCGGACCATTTATACTTCTAACTCTAGACAATTCAGACTTCTAGTTCCGGACCATACACACTTTCTGTGCTGGAATTCATACTTAGTTCTAGACCATCCATACTTCTAGCTCCACACAATCCATATTTCAAGCTCTAGACCATTACACTTTTATCTAAAACACTTATACTTCCGGATCCAAACCATTCACACTTCCAAACTCACGAAAATTTGTTTGCATTATCTTTGAACATGTTGAACAACACATTGTAAATATTGTACATTTAATAGTAATAGTATGAGCATATGTCCATTATAAGCATGTTTTCTATACTAGAATGGGCATCTACCGATTTTAAGAAAATTTTGAATGTAAGTAGAATATGAATAATATATGCAAAGTATTAATGTAACTTCTATTTTTATTTCATATATTAGCTTTTTTGTTATGCATAATTTTTTTATGAATGTAGGAAAACTTGTAAATTAATAACAAATATCAATAATTGATTTAATGTACCCAGTAGTATTTACCATTTTTATTCAACCTAAAAACCGTAAACCTGAAAATTCAATTCCAAAATGATGATATATAATTCCAAAAGTCACAAATTTGGAATCCAAAGTAATAATATATTTGAACTCCATTATTTGATACAAATAAAACCAATACAAACAATTTAATTTTTAATTTGGACTAGAATATGTCTAAATTTAAAGAAATTATGGTTACAATTACTTCTAATAAAATAAAAACAAATCTGTGTTAGCTTCGAATTAAAAAAATTAAAACAAGGAATAACTAGATATGGTTATCACTTCTTTGTGTAAGTTTCTACAAATATACTACTCTAATGTAGAAGTACTCAATAGTTATTATTTAATGAAACCCAACTTCCTCTCGATATAATTTCTACCTCAAATTCCACATTAGAGGATTCAAAAGATAAATTTTGCAGGATACCCCACAATTAGATGGTTTCATTTCTATGGGTAGTAAAATATTCACATAAGTAGCAATTCCTAAATTATACATAGACAATCAAAACATGGTGAGCTTGAATGAATTATTGAGATAACTCAAACAGTTCATGGTTCACTTTCACAAGAATATTTCTAAGGAGAATGAGACAAATGATTTAAAGGTCACAAAATTAGTGTCTCAAGACAAAGAAAATATTCAAAATATATAGAACTTCAAGGAGATACTAGAATCAATAATTCCTTCCCAAAAGATCCCATGTTGGATAAAACTCCTAGGATTTTAAGGAAACCCGTCATTGATCTCAAAAACTATTATATCTGAATCAAAAGACCCTATGGTTTGCACAAGTGTGTGTGCTTGATATCATATTGTGATTGGATAACATGAGTACTATCTCCAAGTTGTGGGACTTGCTACTTGAGATAGACCTCCCAGAGAAAGTTGGTTCTTGCTCCTAAACTACTGCAAAAATTTATTCTAATGCCACAAAACTACCTTTTCCTAATATAACTTTGCAAGGGACCGGGGAGAAAGAGTGCATGAAAAACACAACCTAAACTAAAGAGATGATACACCAGAAAAGGAGAGTGTGAGAATAGTATCAATGTGTGAAAAACAGAAGCAAAGTGTATGTTAGAAGGGGGATAATAGTTATCCATAGTCTACAAAATGCATTCACAAAAATATTTCATACATACACAATGATAATGAATCCCTGCAAGATCATGAATAGACACAATATATATATAAGCAATGAGGTTGAAAGGGAAAAAGAATGCAAACAAACACATCGGGAAAGAGATATCCAAAAACATGTCTCTATTGGTTTCATTAATATGCACAATTTAATCTATTGTAGAATAAGGGCCTTGATCCCCATGTAAGGAGTCCAGGTATAAGGGCTTTGCAACAAATTGGTTTCACAAAATAATTTTTGAGACCTTTTCTACCAAAACTATCTCCCTTACAATGAGCCCAACACTCCAATTTATAGAATTTTGAGAGGAGAGAGAGAGAGAGGGAAATGAAAATCCCAAAATATGTCCTTCAACCACTTGCAAGAGGTAGTAAATGAAGTGAAATGATTGTATGTTTATTGTAGAAGGCCCCATACTATCCCATAACTTGCAAAGCAAAGTGAGAAATGTCTACCGATGCTTCATTGAATGCATCCCAACCACCACTAAAATCACATGCATTCGAACTAGGAACGTTTACTAAAAATCACCATTTATTCCTCATTAAATTCCATATTTATTGATTTTTTTTCATCGGGCTTGGAATCATGATTCCACGGTACTAATTTTGTGCGTTTTTGTTGAGAAATGCAAAAGTTATGGCCTTCTGAGTGTGGGAAGCTATTTTGGGTCTACCAGAATTTCTATCATTTAACAAGAATGAGCATTAATTTTCAGAGATGGAGATGTTTAATTTATTTTCATATACCTACCCTTATTAAAAATAATAAATCTAGTTTTTTGTGGCATAGAGGATGTCGCACTTGTTCGAAAAGTAAAAGATGGTAAAATTTATCATCTTCCCCATAATTTCATTATAACTAGTGATTTACCACTAATTAGATAACACTCCCTTCATTTCGAGTCAATTAATGACACTCAGTTAATTAACTAGCCTTCCCTTCATCCGGATGCCAATAAACGATACTTCATTAGATATAATCCTATTTTAATTAATTAATTAGATATTATTATTTAATTAATCCTTTTAATCTTCTATTTTATCAATAAACCTTCTTATTAATTAAATCCCTCTTTCAAACCCTTAAAATTATACTAATTTTCTTCTAAATCACCTCCAAATGGCTTTTCAAGCTTATCTTAGTCTATTAATTAATCCTAGTTGATTAATTAAATCATCTCCAACTCCCACGAGCTGTTAATACTTTATTAATATCTTCTAATCATGATTATCCATTTCTAATTCTAATATACCTTTATCACACATTCACTAGGTCATAAGATTCTCCCAAATTGGAAAGCTATATAAACAACCTAGTACCTTCCTTCTAATCTTACACTAGTGTTGCACTTTTACATTATATGTATATGATAAGAGCATTTCTAGCTTGAAAATATTATTGATCAAGTAGCCCCTTTTATCCTCTAGTTGCAAAGAGTAGTAAGAGAAGAACCATACAATAGCAAAGCAATATTGGTTAGATCTCTTCCTCTTCATGGAGATAACTTCCTTTGTTCACACGTAGTCACATTCAACTCAAGAAAAGGAGTACTTACAATCTAAAATCCAATAAAAAAATCAAAATATGGCTTACCATTTCATGTTAATTAGATGTATTAGTTAACTTTTCCTTCTTTATGGTCAGATCTAGTTCCTAGATCAAATAGTAAATGATGATGTTTTGTTAGATTATATTTGTTATTGAGACTACTTGGTCTTAGTTTCTATTAATTAACTTAGCTTGGTTTAATCACACACACACAATTAGATGTCATCATTAATATCGGATTAATATTTGTATTTAAATATATACAATTTTGATATTCATCCCTAAAAAATTATGAAAATATTACACGAGGAAATTACATATAAAATTGACTTTATGGTTAATTAAATAATGTAGTTCAAATAGAAGTATGCAAATTTCTCAGTAATAAAATTTTCTTGTTAAAAGTTTATTGTTAGAGTATAATAAAAAAATATCACAAGTATGTCATGCACACACACACACACACACACACACACACACACTTTATACTATAATTATTATTTGAGTTTGAAAAAGAATTGTTGTGTTTTGGTTTATTTTAGATCTCAAACCACATGGAAGGGAGTTATTAGTTTTGAGGGTAGAAGGAATGCTATTTTGAGTTCTAAGGATTACTGAATTTACATCTAACTTTGCATATTTTACGTATTCATGTTATTCGATACTTATGTCGAACATTTATTCATACATTGTTAAGGATAACATGAATATATTTTCATAGTGGATTGTGGTTTACATACCTATGCTCAAGAGAACATGTCTTCATTCAAAAATCCAACCTGGGTATGAAATATAGGATTCATTTTTGTTGGGGTATAATGTAATGTGAAATCAACAATAATTTTATTGGATCAAAGAAGGGGAACAATGTGACGATTTACATGAAAATCATGCAAATTTTTTTAGACAAGTACATTCAAACGTATGGAGTAGATAACATATTGTTCATAGGTGAAAACGATGCTTTGTTCATGGTAAACAAGAATCCATTTTCTTCAAATTTACTTCTAGACAATATTTACACACTTATGCACATGGTTAAATCATGTGGGGACACTAAAAATATGTGTCATTATTTAGAAATATGCAAAAACAATTAGTGGGCTTGATTGAGTTTACTCGATACAAATTGTTCCTTCAAAAGGCCATCTCATATTGTTTAACAATGTTTAACAAATACAATCAAAATGTTTATGTTTTATACTTTTATTGAAATTCTATTTAACTTTCCATTTTTAGTTTGATGTTGATTATTTTAATAGCCAATTTAATTATTCGAATAGTCAATTGTAAATATATCTATAAAATAAATTCATATTTTATGATTTCACATACAATGGCATTATACTTATGCTCTAGACTAAGCTTTGAGATGTGTATATTATGAATTAAAGGAAGATCCAAACCATTCATACTTCCACCTTCGGACCATTTATACTTCTAACTCTAGACCATTTATACTTCTAGTTCCAGACCATACACACTTTCTACGCTGGACCATTCATACCTCTAGTTCCGGACCATCCATACTTCTAGCTCCACACCATCCATATTTCAAGCTCCGCAGACCATTACACTTTTATCTTTAAAACACTTATACTTCCAGATCCAAACCATTCACACTTTCAACTCTAGAAAATTTGCTTCCATTATCTTCAAACATGTTGAACAACTAATTGTAAATATTGTACATTTAATAATAAGAGTATGAGCATATGTCCATTATAAACATATTTTTTGTCTTGGAATGGGCATCTACCGATTTTAAGAAAATTTTGAATGTAAGTAGAATATGAATAATATATGCAAAGTATTAATGTAAATTCTATTTTTTATTTCATATATTAACTTTTTTGTTATGCATAATTTTTTTATGAATGTAGGAAAACTTGTAAATTAATAACAAATATCAATAATTGATTTAATGTACCCAATAGTATTTACCATTTTTATTCAAGCTAAAAACCGTAAAGCTGAAAATTCAATTCCAAAAGGCTCGAATTTGGAATAAGAATACTATATTTGAATTCCATTATTTGATACAAATAAAACCAATACAAACAATGTAAGTTTTTAACTGGACTAGAATATGTCTAAATTTAAAGAAATTATGGTTACAATTACTTCTAATAAAATAAAAAACAAATAATAGTCTTAATATTATACCAAAATGTCCAAAAAGATAAATAGATAAAAACTTAGATGTACACAATCGGATGTTAGCTTCGAATTAAAAAAATCAAAACAAGGAATAACTAGATATGGTTATCACTTCTTTTGTAAGTTTCTACGAATATACTACTCTAATGTAGAAGTACTCAATAGTTATTATTTAATGAAACCCAACTTCCTCGATATAATTTCTACCTCAAATGCCACATTAGAGGATTCAAGATAAATTTTGCAGATACCCCACAATTAGATGGTTTCATTTCTATGGGTAGTAAAATATTCACATAAGTAGCAATTCCTAAATTATACATAGACAATCAAGACATGGTGAGCTTGAATGAATTATTGAGATAACTCAAACTCCTTCATGGTTCACTTTCACAAGAATATTTCTAAGGAGAATGAGACAAATGATTTAAAGGTCACAAAATTAGTGTCTCAAGACAAAGAAAATATTCAAAATATATAGAACTTCAAGGAGATACTAGAATCAATAATTCCTTCCCAAAAGATCCCATTGGATAAAACTCCTAGGATTTTAAGGAAACCCATCATTGATCTCAAAAACTATTATATTTGAATCAAAAGACCCTATGGTTTGCAAAAGTGTGTGTGCTTGATATCATATTGTGATTGGATAACATGAGTATTATCTCCAAGTTGTGGGACTTGCTACTTGAGATAGACCTCCAGAGAAAGTTGGTTCTTGCTCCTAAAATACCGCAAAATTTATTGTAATGCCACAAAAACTACCTTTTCCTAATATAACTTTACAAGGGACCAGGGAGAAAGAGTGCATGAAAAACACAACCTAAACTAAAGAGATGATACACGAGAAAAGGAGAGTGTGAGAATAGTATCCAATGTGTGAAAACAGAAGCAAAGTGTATGTTAGAAGGGGGATAATAGTTATCCATAGTCTACAAAATGCATTCACAAAAATATTTCATACATCCACAATGATAATGAATCCTGCAAGATCATGAATAGACACAATATATAAGCAATGAGGTTGAAAGGGAAAAAGAATGCAAACAAACACATCGGAAGAGATATCCAAAAACATGTATCTATTGCTTTCATTAATATGCACAATTTAATCTATTGTAGAATAAGGGCCTTGATCCCCATGTAAGGAGTCCAGTATAAGGGCTTGCAACAAATTGGTTTCACAAAATAATTTTTACAGACCTTTTCTACCAAAACTATCTTCATTACAATGAGCCTAACACTCCAATTTATAGAATTTTGAGAGGAGAGAGAGAGAGAGGGAAATGAAAATCCTAAAATATGTCCTTCAACCACTTGCAAGAGGTAATAAATGAAGTGAAATGATGGTATGTTTCTTGTAAAAGGCCCCCATACTATCCCATAACTTGCAAGAAGGTGAGAAATGTCTGCCGATGCTTCATTGAATGCATCCCAACCACCACTAAAATCACTGTTCTGAACTAGGAACGTTTACTAAAAAATCACCATTTATTCCTCATTAAATTCCATATTTATTGATTTTTTTTCATCGGGCTTGGAATCATGATTCCACGGTACTAATTTTGTGCATTTTTGTTGAGAAATGAAAAATTTATGGCCTTTTGAGTGTGGGAAGCTATTTTGGGTCTACCAGAATTTCTATCATTTAACAAGAATGAGCATTAATTTTCAGAGATGGAGATGTTTAATTTATTTTCATATACCTACCCTTATTAAAAATAATAAATCTAGTTTTTGTGGCATGAGGATGTCGCACTTGTTCAAAAGTAAAAGATGGTAAAATTTATCATCTTCCCCATAATTTCATTATAACTAGTGATTTACCACTAATTAGATAACATTCCCCTTCATCTCGGTCAATTAATGACACTGCATTAATTAACTAGCCTTCCCTTCATCCGGATGCCAATAAACGATACTTCATTAGATATAATCCTATTTTAATTAATTAATTAGATATTATTATTTAATTAATCCTTTTAATCTTCTATTTTATCAATAAACCTTCTTATTAATTAAATCCTCTTTCAAACCCTTAAAATTATACTAATTTTCTTCTAAATCACCTCCAAATGGCTTTTCAAGCTTATCTTAGTCTATTAATTAATCCTAGTTGATTAATTAAATCATCTCCAACTCCCACGAGCTGTTAATACTTTATTAATATCTTCTAATCATGATTATCCATTTCTAATTCTAATATACCTTTATCACACATTCACTAGGTTACAAGATTCTCCCAAATTGGAAAGCTATATAAACAACCTAGTACCTTCCTTCTAATCTTACACTAGTGTTGCACTTTTACAAGATATGTATATGATAAGAGCATTTCTAGCTTGAAAATATTATTGATCAAGTAGCCCCTTTTATCCTCTAAATGTAAAGAGTAGTAAGAGAAGAACCATACACACAAAGCAATATTGGTTAGATCTCTTCCTCTTCATGGAGATAACTTCCTTTGTTCACACGTAGTCACATTCAACTCAAGAAAAGGAGTACTTACAATCTAAAATCCAATAAAAAAATCAAAAGATGGCTTACCATTTCATGTTAATTAGATGTATTAGTTAACTTTTCCTTCTTTATGGTTGTATCATGATGTTTTGTTAGATTATATTTGTTATTGAGACTACTTGGTCTTAGTTTCTATTAATTAACTTAGCTTGGTTTAATCACACACACACAATTAGATGTCATCATTTATATCGGATTAATATTTGTATTTAAATATATACAATTTTGATATTCATCCCTAAAAATTATGAAAATGTTACACGAGGAAATTACATATAAAATTGACTTTATGGTTAATTAAATAATGTAATTTAAATAGAAGTATGCAAATTTCTCAATAATAAAATTTTCTTGTTAAAAGTTTATTGTTAGAGTATAATAAAAAAATATCACAAGTATGGCATGCACACACACACACACACACACACACACACACACACTTTATACTATAATTATTATTTGAGTTTGAAAAAGAATTGTTGTGTTTTGGTTTATTTTTTAGATCTCAAACCACATGGAAGGGAGTTATTAGTTTTGAGGGTAGAAGGAATGCTATTTTGAGTTCTAAGGATTACTTGAATTTACATCTAACCAAATTTTACATATTCATGCTACCGATACTTATGTCGAACATTTATTCATACATTGTTAAGGATAACATGAATATATTTTCATAGTGGATTGTGGTTTACATACCTATGCTCAAGAGAACATGTCTTCATTCAAAAATCCAACTGGGTATGAAATATAGGATTCATTTTTTGTTGGGGTATAATGTAATGTGAAATCAACAATAATTTTATTGGATCAAAGAAGGGGAACAATGTGACGATTTACATGAAAATCATGCAAATTTTTTTAGACAAGTACATTCAAACGTATGGAGTAGATAACATATTGTTCATAGGTGAAAACGATGCTTTGTTCATGGTAAACAAGAATCCATTTTCTTCAAATTTACTTCTAGACAATATTTACACACTTATGCACATGGTTAAATCATGTGGGGACACTAAAAATATGTGTCATTATTTAGAAATATGCAAAAAAACAATTGGTGGGCTTGATTGAGTTTACTCGATAGTAAATGATTGTAATAATGTTTAACAAATACAATCAAAATGTTTATGTTTTATACTTTTATTGAAATTCTATTTAACTTTCCATTTTTAGTTTGATGTTGATTATTTTAATAGCCAATTTAATTATTCGAATAGTCAATTGTAAATATATCTATAAAATAAATTCATATTTTATGATTCTCGTTTATAATGGCATTATACTTATGCTCTAGACTAAGCTTTGAGATGTGTATATTATGAATTAAAGGAAGATCCAAACCATTCATACTTCCAGCTTCGGACCATTTATACTTCTAGCTCTAGACCATTTATACTTCTAGTTCCGGACCATACACACTTTCTACGCTGACCATTCATACCTCTAGTTCCACCATCCATACTTCTAGCTCCACACCATCCATATTTCAAGCTCCAGAGACCATTACACTTTTATCTTTAAAACACTTATACTTCGCAGATCCAAACCATTCACACTTTCAACTCTAGAAAATTTGCTTCCATTATCTTCAAACATGTTGAACAACTAATTGTAAATATTGTACATTTAATAATAAGAGTATGAGCATATGTCCATTATAAACATATTTTTTGATCTTGGAATGGGCATCTACCGATTTTAAGAAAATTTTGAATGTAAGTAGAATATGAATAATATATGCAAAGTATTAATGTAAATTCTATTTTTATTTCATATATTAACTTTTTTGTTATGCATAATTTTTTTATGAATGTAGGAAAACTTGTAAATTAATAACAAATATCAATAATTGATTTAATGTACCCAATAGTATTTACCATTTTTATTCAAGCTAAAAACCGTAAAGCTGAAAATTCAATTCCAAAAGGCTCGAATTTGGAATCCAAAGAATACTATATTTGAATTCCATTATTTGATACAAATAAAACCAATACAAACAATGTAAGTTTTTAACGGACTAGAATATGTCTAAATTTAAAGAAATTATGGTTACAATTACTTCTAATAAAATAAAAAAACAAATCTGTGTTAGCTTCGAATTAAAAAAATCAAAACAAGGAATAACTAGATATGGTTATCACTTCTTTGTAGTTTCTACGAATATACTACTCTAATGTAGAAGTACTAATAGTTATTATTTAATGAAACCCAACTTCCTCTCGATATAATTTCTACCTCAAATGCCACATTAGAGGATTCATAAGATAAATTTTGCAGGATACCCCACAATTAGATGGTTTCATTTCTATGGGTAGTAAAATATTCACATAAGTAGCAATTCCTAAATTATACATAGACAATCAAGACATGGTGAGCTTGAATGAATTATTGAGATAACTCAAACAGTTCATGGTTCACTTTCACAAGAATATTTCTAAGGAGAATGAGACAAATGATTTAAAGGTCACAAAATTAGTGTCTCAAGACAAAGAAAATATTCAAAATATATAGAACTTCAAGGAGATACTAGAATCAATAATTCCTTCCCAAAAGATCCCATTGGATAAAACTCCTAGGATTTTAAGGAAAGTCATTGATCTCAAAAACTATTATATTTGAATCAAAAGACCCTATGGTTTGCAAAGTGTGTGTGCTTGATATCATATTGTGATTGGATAACATGAGTATTATCTCCAAGTTGTGGGACTTGCTACTTGAGATAGACCTCCAGAGAAAGCTGGTTCTTGCTCCTAAAATACCTGCAAAAATTTATTGTAATGCCACAAAAACTACCTTTTCCTAATATAACTTTACAAGGGACCAGGGAGAAAGAGTGCATGAAAAACACAACCTAAACTAAAGAGATGATACACCAGAAAAGGAGAGTGTGAGAATAGTATCCAATGTGTGAAAAACAGAAGCAAAGTGTATGTTAGAAGGGGGGATAATAGTTATCCATAGTCTACAAAATGCATTCACAAAAATATTTCATACATCCACAATGATAATGAATCCCTGCAAGATCATGAATAGACACAATATATAAGCAATGAGGTTGAAAGGGAAAAAAGAATGCAAACAAACACATCAGGGAAAGAGATATCCAAAAACATGTCTCTATTGGTTTCATTAATATTCACAATTTAATCTATTGTAGAATAAGGGCCTTGATCCCCATGTAAGGAGTCCAGTATAAGGGCTTGCAACAAATTGGTTTCACAAAATAATTTTTCTGAGACCTTTTCTACCAAAACTATCTCCATTACAATGAGCCTAACACTCCAATTTATAGAATTTTTTGAGAGGAGAGAGAGAGAGAGGGAAATGAAAATCCTAAAATATGTCCTTCAACCACTTGCAAGAGGTAATAAATGAAGTGAAATGATGGTATGTTTATTGTAGAAGGCCCCCATACTATCCCATAACTTGCAGCAGTGAGAAATGTCTACCGATGCTTCATTGAATGCATCCCAACCACCACTAAAATCACATGCTCGAACTAGGAACGTTTACTAAAAATCACCATTTATTCCTCATTAAATTCCATATTTATTGATTTTTTTTTTTCATCGGGCTTGGAATCATGATTCCACGGTACTAATTTTGTGCATTTTTGTTGAGAAATGAAAAATTTATGGCCTTCTGAGTGTGGGAAGCTATTTTGGGTCTACCAGAATTTCTATCATTTAACAAGAATGAGCATTTAATTTTCTAGAGATGGAGATGTTTAATTTATTTTCATATACCTACCCTCATTAAAAATAATAAATCTAGTTTTTGTGGCATAGAGGATGTCGCACTTGTTACGAAAAGTAAAAGATGGTAAAATTTATCATCTTCCCCATAATTTCATTATAACTAGTGATTTACCACTAATTAGATAACACTCCCCTTCATTTTGGGTCAATTAATGACACTCCGTTAATTAACTAGCCTTCCTTCATCCGGATGCCAATAAACGATACTTCATTAGATATAATCCTATTTTAATTAATTAATTAGATATTATTATTTAATTAATCCTTTTAATCTTCTATTTTATCAATAAACCTTCTTATTAATTAAATCCCTCTTTCAAACCCTTAAAATTATACTAATTTTCTTCTAAATCACCTCCAAATGGCTTTTCAAGCTTATCTTAGTCTATTAATTAATCCTAGTTGATTAATTAAATCATCTCCAACTCCCACGAGCTGTTAATACTTTATTAATATCTTCTAATCATGATTATCCATTTCTAATTCTAATATACCTTTATCACACATTCACTAGGTTACAAGATTCTCCCAAATTGGAAAGCTATATAAACAACCTAGTACCTTCCTTCTAATCTTACACTAGTGTTGCACTTTTACAGGTATATGTATATGATAAGAGCATTTCTAGCTTGAAAATATTATTGATCAAGTAGCCCCTTTTATCCTCTAGTTGCAAAGAGTAGTAAGAGAAGAACCATACACAGCAAAGCAATATTGGTTAGATCTCTTCCTCTTCATGGAGATAACTTCCTTTGTTCACACGTAGTCACATTCAACTCAAGAAAAGGAGTACTTACAATCTAAAATCCAATAAAAAATCAAAAGATGGCTTACCATTTCATGTTAATTAGATGTATTAGTTAACTTTTCCTTCTTTATGGTTGTATCATGATGTTTTGTTAGATTATATTTGTTATTGAGACTACTTGGTCTTAGTTTCTATTAATTAACTTAGCTTGGTTTAATCACACACACACAATTAGATGTCATCATTTATATCGGATTAATATTTGTATTTAAATATATACAATTTTGATATTCATCCCTAAAAAATTATGAAAATGTTACACGAGGAAATTACATATAAAATTGACTTTATGGTTAATTAAATAATGTAATTTAAATAGAAGTATGCAAATTTCTCAATAATAAAATTTTCTTGTTAAAAGTTTATTGTTAGAGTATAATAAAAAAATATCACAAGTATGGCATGCACACACACACACACACACACACACACACACACACTTTATACTATATATTATTTATTTGAGTTTGAAAAAGAATTGTTGTGTTTTGGTTTATTTTTTAGATCTCAAACCACATGGAAGGGAGTTATTAGTTTTGAGGGTAGAAGGAATGCTATTTTGAGTTCTAAGGATTACTGAATTTACATCTAACCAGATTTTACGTATTCATGTTACTGATACTTATGTCGAACATTTATTCATACATTGTTAAGGATAACATGAATATATTTTCATAGTGGATTGTGGTTTACATACCTATGCTCAAGAGAACATGTCTTCATTCAAAAATCCAACTGGGTATGAAATATAGGATTCATTTTTTGTTGGGGTATAATGTAATGTGAAATCAACAATAATTTTATTGGATCAAAGAAGGGGAACAATGTGACGATTTACATGAAAATCATGCAAATTTTTTTAGACAAGTACATTCAAACGTATGGAGTAGATAACATATTGTTCATAGGTGAAAACCATGCTTTGTTCATGGTAAACAAGAATCCATTTTCTTCAAATTTCCTTCTAGACAATATTTACACACTTATGCACATGGTTAAATCATGTGGGGACACTCAAAAATATGTGTCATTATTTAGAAATATGCAAAAAACAATTGATGGGCTTGATTGAGTTTACTCGATACAGTTGTAACAATGTTTAACAAATACAATCAAAATGTTTATGTTTTATACTTTTATTGAAATTCTATTTAACTTTTCATTTTTAGTTTGATGTTGATTATTTTAATAGCCAATTTAATTATTCGAATAGTCAATTGTAAATATATCTATAAAATAAATTCATATTTTATGATTATGTTACATTGGCATTATTCTTATGCTCTAGACTAAGCTTTGAGATGTGTATATTATGAATTAAAGGAAGATCCAAACCATTCATACTTCCACCTTCGGACCATTTATACTTCTAACTCTAGACCATTTAGACTTCTAGTTCCAGCACCATACACACTTTCTACGCCAGACCATTCATACTTCTAGTTCCAGACTATCCATACTTCTAGCTCCACACCATCCATATTTCAAGCTCCAGACCATTACACTTTTATCTTTAAAACACTTATAATTCCAGATCCAAACCATTCTCACTTTCAACTCTAGAAAATTTGCTTCCATTATCTTCAAACATGTTGAACAACTAATTGTAAATATTGTACATTTAATAATAAGAGTATGAGCATATGTCCATTATAAACATATTTTTTGTACTGGAATGGGCATCTACTGATTTTAAGAAAATTTTGAATGTAAGTAGAATATGAATAATATATGCAAAGTATTAATGTAAATTCTATTTTTTATTTCATATATTAACTTTTTTGTTATGCATAATTTTTTTATGAATGTAGGAAAACTTGTAAATTAATAACAAATATCAATAATTGATTTAATGTACCCAATAGTATTTACCATTTTTATTCAAGCTAAAAACCGTAAAGCTGAAAATTCAATTCCAAAAGGCTCGAATTTGGAATCCAGTAATACTATATTTGAATTCCATTATTTGATACAAATAAAACCAATACAAACAATGTAAGTTTTTAATCTGGACTAGAATATGTCTAAATTTAAAGAAATTATGGTTACAATTACTTCTAATAAAATAAAAAAACAAATCTGTGTTAGCTTCTGAATTAAAAAAAATCAAAACAAGGAATAACTAGATATGGTTATCACTTCTTTGTAAGTTTCTACGAATATACTACTCTAATGTAGAAGTACTCAATAGTTATTATTTAATGAAACCCAACTTCCTCTGATATAATTTCTACCTCAAATGCCACATTAGAGGATTCAGAAGATAAATTTTGCAGGATACCCCACAATTAGATGGTTTCATTTCTATGGGTAGTAAAATATTCACATAAGTAGCCATCGCTAAATTATACATAGACAATCAAGACATGGTGAGCTTGAATGAATTATTGAGATAACTCAAACAGTTCATGGTTCACTTTCACAAGAATATTTCTAAGGAGAATGAGACAAATGATTTAAAGGTCATAAAATTAGTGTCTCAAGACAAAGAAAATATTCAAAATATATAGAACTTCAAGGAGATACTAGAATCAATAATTCCTTCCCAAAAGATCCATTGGATGAAACTCCTAGGATTTTAAGGAAACCCCTCATTGATGTCAAAAATATTATATCTGAATCAAAAGACCCTATGGTTTACACAAGTGTGTGTGCTTGATCTCATAATGTGATTGGATAACATGAGTATTATCTCCAAGTTGTGGGACTTGCTACTTGAGATAGACCTCCAGAGAAAGTGGTTCTTGCTCCTAAACTAGCTGCCAAAATTTACTCTAATGCCGGAAAAACTACCTTTTCCTAATATAACTTTCCAAGGGACCGGGGAGAAAGAGTGCATGAAAAACAAAGCCTAAACTAAAGAGATGATACACCGAAAAGGAGAGTGTGAGAATAGTATCCAATGTGTGAAAAACAAAAGCAAAGTGTATGTTAGAAGGGGGATAATAGTTCTCCACGGTCTACAAAATGCATTCACAAAAATATTTCATACATACACAATGATAATGAATCCCTACAAGATCATGAATAGACAAGTATATAAGCAATGATGTTGAAAGCGAAAAAATAATGCAAATAAACACATCGGGAAAGAGATATCCATAAACATGTATCTATTGGTTTTCTTAATATGGACAATTCAATCTATTATAGAATAAGGGCTTGGATCCCCATACGCAAGGAGTCCAAAGTATAAGGGCTTGCAACAAATTGGATTCAAAATAATTTTTATAAACCTTTTCTACCAAAATTATCTCCATTACAATGAGCCTAACACTCCAATTTATAGAATTTTGAGAGGAAAAGAGAGAGAGGGAAATGAAAATCCTAAAATATGTCCTTCAACCACTTGCAAGAGGTAATAAATGAAGTGAAATGATGGTATGTTTATTGTAGAAGGCCCCCCATACTATCCCATAACTTACAGTAGTGAGAAATGTCTACCCATGCTTCATTGAATGCATCCCAACCACCACTAAAATCATTGTTACGAACTAAGGAACGTTTACTAAAAATCACCATTTATTTCTCATTAAATTCCATATTTATTGATTTTTTACATCAGGATTGGAACCATGATTCCAACGGTACTAATTTTGTGCGTTTTTGTTGAGAAATGAAAAAGTTATGGCCTTCTGAGTGTGGGTAGCTATTTTGGGTCTACTAGGCATTTTGTCATTTAACAGAATGAGCATTTAATTTTCGAGAGATGGAGATGTTTCATTTATTTTCATATACCTACCCTTATTAAAAATAATAAATCTAGTTTTTGTGGCATAGAGGATGTCGCACTTGTTCGAATAGTAAAATTTCATGAAAATCGGAGCTCTGCGGGTAAAAAGTTATGATTGTTTGAAGTTCAGGGTTGATATATTCTTGCAATGTGGATCTGACGGGTTTTCAAGTTCTAACTATCCGTGTGTACCTTTGCAGCTTGGGAAAATATTCTCCGTGTCACCTGATTCCTTCTTGGTGTGGTGATTTTGGGTTTGGGTATCCTGGCTGTCCCGTCATTCACCAAGCCGTTGACTTCCGTTCCACCAGCATTGCTTTGTGATCTGCTATTTCACCTTTTCACGTCTCATGCATACCAATGTCCCAAATATCCTGTGGACTGCATAGGACAAAAACTTACTCATTTTTCGACTCCTTTTTCCTACAAAGTGATTTCAACTATGTGGGTCCCATTGTCCCTTTGTCTCATGACCGCCGGGACAAAATTTTCGACTTAACCGATTCCTTTGCAATCGGCCATTTTCCTTTTCGAGCTTGAATGTCTCGGTTGAACTTGTGTGGCCTTGGACAAAAAGTTTCAATTTTTTTGATTCCTTTGTTGTGCGGTGATTTTGGCTTTGTGCATCCCAACATCCTGCGGACCGCCAAGGACAAAATTTTCTAATTTTTCCGCAATACACTAAAAGAAGCCATTTTTCATTTTGGATTTTTTTCAAATTTTTCTAAATTCTTGGATTTTTCCTTGGATAGGGAAGTTATAGAAGTGCCAAAGGGACCCCCAAGACCTAAATTTTGTCCTTTCACCATTTCTGCTCCTCCAAATCTACAAAATTCATCTAAGTTATCAAAATTTACCCTGAGGGGTGAATTTTGGATAATAAAAATTCATGGGGATTATAAAATATGTAGAGTTTCCTTAGTAGCCTCTAAGGTAGGGCCCACACATCTAGATCCAAATCAAAAGGAGGTAGTTATTAAACAAGAATAATAGATGATTGTTAGGAATATTCCAAAGACATTGTAGGCCATGTTTTCAATTTCAACATCCTAACTTAATCAATTAGGATATTTTGAAAAAGGTCAAGTTTTTAATAATATTTTAAAATCCTAAGAAATTATAGAATGACAAAGGTGGTGGACTAAGGCTCATGGGCCTCTACTTTGTATAAATGGACATATACCCTCTATTACAAAAGGAGGTGAATTCAAGGTTTGTAATGCAAGTTGGTATTTGATATTCCTATGAGTTGAAGTGATTTTCTTTCATTTCCTTTTTTCATATTTCATTTGTGAATTGTTATTGAATTATATTTTTTTATGCCTTCAATTGTGACGTTTAAATTGTTATTTACAAGCTTAATGAATACATAATAATATTTCTATCTTGGAAGACAAAAACATAGGTGCACTTAAGAATCTAAATGGCCTCTTTTATTTATGAATGATCTATTGTAGTCATAATTTTAATTTCCTTTGAATATTTGCATGAAGCATGCTAATTTGTGTTTCAAATAAATTGATTGCATCTATTTATTTTGATCATACATATTTAATTCATATAACTTAAGGAAATTTAGTCTATGTAGAATCTTCCTTTATCCTTTCCTTATCTTCGTTTTGGTTTTCTTCTAATCAATACCCATTAGTTAAGATTTCAAATAGCTTTATGTATAAATTAGTTACAAAATAAATGAGGTGGTGCAAAAATTGACACAAAAAGGAATGTGAAATTTCATAGAAAATAACCTTCATTGGTCACAAAAATATTGCATACCCGCAACTCGTTCAGTGGGTCATTTTATTGACTTCAAAATGAGGAGGACATTAAGAGCCTTCAATTATCCCCTTGGGTGTGTACACCACACGCATCAATAGACATTAGTAAATACTAAGGGAGGTAATGATTATATTGATTTATTAACTTTGGGGCTCAAAAAAACCAAAGGTACTTGAGTAACATTTTTGTTACCCATAGTTGGAATGTTGACGTAAAATTCTTTTCATCATGTGTTTCTACCCCCTTTGAAGGCATTTTTTCCCACTGTTTTGGGTCTCTTCTTTAAAAATTCACGAGGGTTATCATGGGAAGAAATTTCATAGGATAAGGTGGGGAAGTGGAGTAAGTTTTGAAACTGGGAGTATTCCCAAAGTGTCAATACTATTTTACTTTAAAAATTAATAAGAAAGGGTTTTAACAAATAACATGAAAAATGGGTTTAAGGTATGAAATCAATAAGTATGAGGTTACTGTCATCGTATTACTTGATTTCTAGTTTTTGATAAATGGAAGAAGCATGGATAAGCTGGTAAAGAAGGAAATGGAATATTTTTCAAGGTTAAAGGCCTTTTCCTCCATTATTAAGCTAGTTTATGGTGGTAAAGTTAAGAAACTAATGGAATTTGATGATGGGTTAATAATTACACCCGGTCCACCCTTTTCTATACAAATGGAATTGATCCCTTAGAGTCTACCCTAGGAAGGAACTTATAAGAATGTACAAGAAAATGAATTTTTATTTTAATCCATGAAGGATTGGAATCTTTCCTTAGATACATATGTTTTTCCCTTAGATGAAATTTGATATTTATGGGTTTGATATCTCTATGTGCTTGAGTATGTTGTGTGATTGTTCTATTATGTTATTTTCTTGTTAAGTGGAGAATGTTTTTTTTTCCTTTTATGAGACTATATTCTTGTTATGAGATTGCTCATGGCATCATTTTGATGTTTAGGGAGGGTAGGGACTTGCTTGAACTTAGTCCATGAAGGGATCACTTATTTAACCGATTGTGTGTGAAATATTTTCTTTAGTAGAAAGTTTTATGAGATGGGAATGGCCTTCATAATTGGTGAAGGATATCATATTTGGAGAGTTGGTTAGTTTTTATTGTGTCTTCCTCTTATGGAGATTATTGCAAGATTGAATTTATTGGTTTTTTAGAGTAAACACTATAACACATTAATTTTGACTATATATTTTCCCATGGAAATATGTATGGCCTAGGGTGTAATTATTTTATATGTGAAATATAAAATTTGTATTTAAGTTTGTTTACTTTGTGAATATGCTAAGTCAAAAATTCTTTGGGAATATATCTTCTACAAAATAACTAATGTTGATGTATAAAGACTAATATTTTCTATTTAAATATATGTGAAGATATAGTTAACTAGTTTTTGGTTGAATGAACTAATATGGGAGACGCGTTTATGATAGAAGGTAAAGATAATCACTAAAGAAATTTAGTGTAACAATTATGTCACTTTTACATTAATTTGGGAGCTCATATGAAAAATACTATGTAGGTGTGAAAAGTTACATGAAGATGAAGGAACACCTTTACTTGGTTGTATGGTACATATGGATGTCTTTTGGGGTATGCTTCACTTGTGGGTAGACATGAATATTAAGAGTTCTATTACAATGAGTTATGAGTTTGATATTTGCTGATTGACACAAACATGTATACGAGATATGCTCACATGATTATATTGTTTGATTAATGCATGAAAACATGTTGAAAAATTGGATTGTTGTTAATATTTTCTTGAGGTTATATGAACTCTAATCTTAAATGATTAAGTAACACAAGGCATGAATAGTTATATTATGTACTAGGTTAGAACATATTTTAGTAATTTTTCCTGATTTTCTTTCTAAAGATAAGGTACATAATTGATTTTAGTTCTTAATATTAAACGCTATTGGTATTATAACTAATTGAAAAAGTTTTTAGTTTGATATATTCCTTATATGTCAAAATATGATGAGCTAAGAGTTATCCTATTTGAATATTTATTATACATAGATTAGTGTGAAACACTATTAAAATGTTCTTGATGTTCTTTGTGGAATTTTGTAAAATACGTAGGGATTAACAATTTATTGTGGTCTCTTGTTTAATTGGTTCTACCATTGTAAGCTTCATGTGTTAAAATATACATGATCTGCTATGGATATCGAGAGTAAAAATCATTTTTTTAATATCATTAATCAAAATTGTGTCTTGATCTTTTCTTAGGTGAAGAATTGACATTTTGGTCAATTAGTGACATAGAAAGGGTTATACCTCATTTATACAAATCCCAATTTGCACTACCTAAAATAACAACACTTATTGATTCATTATGGCACATGTTTACATTTCTATAGGAGCAATAGTGCTCATAATGAAGAATCCCTAAATTAGAGGATCCTTACTAACCAACTAACAATACACCACTCATGGGTCATTTTATATAATAAGAAACTCTTTATTACAAATAGAATCAAAATACTTAACCCATAAAATATAATATGTGAGAACTAAATAAACATTCCTAATTTTCCTCCCTTAGTGCGAGTATGGGAGAAAAACAAGCGCACTTCCTTTTACGACACTTTGCTATGTGTGCTCATGATTTGGATGGTTTTTCAGACAACCAACAACATCAACAATGATGATTTTCTAAGGACAACCAACAAAACGCAAATACAAATGGTTTTATAGGAAAACTAACAACCCAAACATACCGATGGTTTTATAGGGTTCAAACCAACAACCCAAATATCATGATGTTTCTTTCTCTTATGCTTTCATTTGTCCATTAGTTTTCCTTGAGGGAATTATGTAGGAAAAATTGCTCATTGTTTACAACTATGAATAGGAATTTTCTTCAAACATATCAAAAATAAACTGAAACCGGAAACAAGAACACAATGTAAAAAAGGTACTCGAAAAATTAAGCTCACAACTAAAAGAAAACTCACACCAAAAATTTCCATTGCGGTTTTGTGCAGCCCTGTTGTTGGTGGTGAAAAGAGGTCACCGATTGAACTCCAACCTCTAATGCCTCCATCCTCTAATGAATGATGTTGCTACCTAAATGAAATGTGATTATGTTGCTCTATAATTTAAAAATTATTTATTATTCCCTCCCATAATGGAAAATAATTTATTTTCCATACGCCGGCTAACACAAAAATGTATTCATAAAATAATTTTTATTTTTTAATTTTTAGAATTTATGATTTAAAGCTCACAATTGACACTTTTTACTACCGACAAAAATTAAATCTTACAATATGAAAATGGGGTCTTGGAATTGATAATGACAAGCTATAGGCAAAGTGGACTAAATACCAACACCTAATTAATAAACAACTTTTGACAATATCAACATACATACGAAAATATTAATATATAATTACTTTTACAAACAACTCTACTAAACTATCACTTTTACAATAATACTTGGCTTGAATATAATCTAATATTTTGAATAAGGCTTACATATAACATAATACCTTAACCAAACACAATAATGTTTACAAAAAAACCATACTTATGAAGCTTACAAAAAAATTATGACGTCATACATGGGCATATGTTATTTTACGTGAGCTATATTAAATCTACAATTACTATACAAAGGAGACATATATGAGTAGATTAGAGAACTATGAGAACTATGAGGTGTGATAGAAACCTAAGAGATATGAGTGCTATATGGTATTTTGAAAATTATTGGGGCTTTAAAAATACATGTCAAAAAAATATGTTTCACGAACACATGCAAGCCTATTTCCTCTTTGCGGAAATAGCCTACATCAAGAATAACACCTCACAACTTTTCTTATGCTAGCAGCATGTAAATGGATGAATCAGGGGCCACGTTAATGCTAGATTTTAAATATCAATATGTAAATATGCCACAAACAAAACACAATATATGTAATCAAATAAAAATCCTTAAATTTATATTTTGGACTCTTTTGTAGATGTAGATCTCATATCTCGACAACAAAGGATAGCCAAGTTGCCTTTTTATTCCTCCATCACAAGAATAAAATTCAATTGAAATGACAACAACTTTGAATAATTCATTATGGAATAAATGGTTACATTTTTATAGTATTAATAGTGCTCATAACAAAGAATCACTAAATTAGAGGATCTTTGCAAACCAACTAACAATATGCCACTTGTGTGCATGGTTTTGTTTAACTAAGTTAAGAAAATTAAAACTAACACCTAGTAGTCTTAATAAAAAAGTTAAATCAAAATCTAAACACCATCAAGTTAAGAGCTAAGCAAGATTAAATAACAACATTATTGCATCATAACTTTAAAATGGAAATCAAACTAACATGTTAAAAAAACCTCTACTCTTTAGATTACCAAAACAACTAAATTGAACCTAGGTAGATTCATGGCAATCAAAGTTGATTGTTTGATTTTTTAAGGGATTAGGAATGGAAGCTCATCAAAGCATGGCTACAAGACCACTTTGATTATTTCCATATGACCCAAAAGCTTAAAATGGATGAAATGCAATAATGAGGCTTAGCTCTTCCAATGGTGAAATGTTTAAGGATGACAAAAGGCTTATAATGTATGTACTATATGCTTTTTTGTTTCTCAAGAATTAGGTGTAAGTGTAAAGGTAGTGTTATCTTGTTTTAGTGATTTCAGCTAAAAATTGAGATAACCATAGGAATTTTGAAAAATCTCTTAAAAATCCCTTTTGAAAGAGATTTTCGGGTTTTCAGGTTTTTATTGCATGAAAACATGTTTCTCTCATGCATCATGTCTCATGTTTCCCGAAACCCGAAACCTAAATTTCCTAAGTCCTTCATGTCAGGTTTTCGGAACTTAGAAGCATCTAAACATCTCATGCATCATGTCTCATGTTTCCCGAAACCCGAAACCCGAATTGCCTAAGTCCTTCATGTCAGGTTTTAGGAACTTAGAAGAATCTAAATATATCATGCATCATGTCTCATGTTTCCCGAAACTTGAAACCTGAATTACCTAAGTCCTTCACATCGAGTTTTGAACTTAGAAGAATCTAAACATCTCATGCATCATGTCTCATGTTTCCCGAAACCCGAAACCCGAATTGCCTAAGTCCTTCATGTCAGGTTTTCAGAACTTAGAAGCATCTAAACATCTCATGCATCATGTCTCATGTTTCTGAAAACCTGAAACCTAAATTTCCTAAGTCCTTCATGTCGGGTTTTCGAACTTAGAAGCATCTAAACATCTCATGCATCATGTCTCATGTTTCTGAAACCTGAAACCCGAATTGCCTAAGTCCTTCATGTCGGGTTTTCAGAACTTAGAAGCATCTAAACATCTCATGCATCATGTCTCATGTTTCCCGAAACCCAAAACCTGAAATGAAGCAAATGCATCATGTCTCATGTTTCCCAAAACCCGAAACCCGAAATGCATCATGTCTCATGTTTCCCAAAACCCGAAACCGAAATGAAGCAAATCCTTTGTTATAGGTTTTTAGATGCTCTAAGCATGATGACATGTCATTAATGTTAGGTTTTCGGTAGTTGGTACATGTGTCAAGTGAGGTGTATTAGCAATCATTCCAATGTGCTAGATGAAGCTAAGATGTAGGGCACAATCCGGAAGTTCTAGGAATTCTGAGACAAGTAGGTTGCGCTGGAGGAAGACAAGGATGATGAAACAGAATAAGCATAATGTTTCATGTCATTTCAATCCAAATATTGACATGTATTTTTCATTTTTGTTTCATCACATAAGAAGCAAATTTTGACTTGGTCTCCTGCGTGAGAGTCAAGCAAAATAGGACTCTTGTTAAAAGACTATTTTCTAGGATTTATCCTATTTTCTCTCTACTCTTTTTATTATAAATAAGGGATGCTTATGCATTCCAAAGGGTTGATATTTTTGGAATATTGAGAACTATTGTGAAGAAGAAAAACTTTGTGTTTTCTTTTAATCATTTGATGAATAGAAACCAATGCTTTTTTTGCAAACTTTGTGTTGTGAGATGTACCTTTCTTAAGATATTGTTCTTATGTTCATAATCTTAAGTTATTATTTCTTTAGCATCTTGATTATTCTAATCATTTAAAAAATTACATTTGTTATCTAAAACTCATATGATTATTTCATGATATGTGTTTTCTCGAAATAAAATACGTTCCTCTCATCTCCTTTCCATTGTTTTTCTTTCATGATAATAAATTCCTTTCTAATCCATTACATTCCTAAAATTTCAATGTCTTCACCTTGTGTGGATATGGATTTCAGGATTCTATCCCAACCCCAATGGTTAGATTAGTGTGAATACTATATATATTATTTTGTTGTGTTTTAGATTAGTAATAAATAGGAAGCCTCACCTATCTTTGAGGAGGGACTTAATCCCATGTACTATGGTTGAACCTCATATTTTGGCTTGAAAAATATCCAACCAACATTTTTGGCGACTCTACTGGGAATATGAATTGATAACACTAAGCTTATCCTATTGATGTCTAGCGACTCTGTATTTGCCTTATTTTCACAAAGATTTAAATTCCAGTTCAAGCTGCTAGAAATATATTTACTCGGTCAAGCCAAAATAGGGGTGAAAAACCGATCCATTCGTTGATTTGATTTAGCAACATAATTTTAGACTTTCACCCAGCAGTGTTGTGTCTAGTTGAGTAAGAAGTTATTATCCCATCCGAAGAACTCAGATTCCTCAAACACAAGAATTTTTCACAACCTGTCGTGCATTATTCTTGTCTCATACTCAGATTCCTATACGCACTTCATTTAGAAGAATGGAAACACAACATGTGCCTTGGGGTGTAGCTATTGGTCCTCTTTCCATAACTCCACCATTACATGATCTACCTCATGGATCATATAAGAATATTCCTAAGTTCAACGGTGATGGGAAGTAGCACCCTGATGAACACATCACTTCATTCTTTGTTGCATGTGGCATTCTTGGAGTTTCTCATGAAGATGTTTCTATTCGACTCTTCGTTGAGACATTGCATGGAGTAGCAAAGAGAATGGTTCTACCATCTTCTGAATGCATGCATTACCAACTAGGCTACCATGAGATCCGTATTTGAAGCAAGGTTCAAATGATCAAAAGATTCTCATGCCTTGTTAGCATAGCTTACACACATGAAGAAGGAATCTTATGAACCCATGCGGGACTTTATAGCCAAATTAAACAAGTTGATCCATAAGATTCCAGACTTAGCTATTCCTACTCTTGAAAATAAAAAGTGTTTCTTCATCAATGCTCAACCCCCTAACGTGAGCTTCTTGTTGAGAAGGTATGTTATCCCGATTTGGCCCTTTGTTCAAGCTACAACCACCGAAATAGAAGATGATCATATTCTAGATGGAAAAATCGAAGAGAATCATCTAAGCCTAAAAATTAGAGTTCTTTTTAGACTAATATTGATCCTATGATACAAAAAATGGCCAATTATTTGATCACCTTAAAGAAAGAGATGTCTCAATAGGTGGCCAATGTTCCTTATCGGGATATTCCTAGATGAAATTTCAACGATACCAATGGTGCTCCCGTAAGAGACAGGAATTTTTGATCACTTTGCTCCCACTAGGTGGCCATTAAATCTCCTCCTGTCAACGTAGCAGTTGAAATAGTTGAGGAGGGTGAAGAACCAGATGATCAAGATTCTCATGAAGCTTTCAAAACTTTAGGATATGCTGATGAGTCTTTTAACGATTCAGTTGGTGACTCCAGCATTGGGTATTTGGTACGAGGAAGACGAAGGTGAGCATGATGGCCAATCATTTGCAGTATTCACTCGATCCTAATCTCATAACCCCAAAAAATTTGGTTGAAAGCTCCAAGGATAAAAGTAAGGAAGCTCCCGTAGTTATGGCTAAAAGAGGATCTCCCATCTCAACACAAACTGAAAAGGAGATAACTAAAAGGTAACTTCACCTTCCAAATCTTTTTCTCCTACTTTTAAGGCCAGTACCTTGGCTCAAACCAATGTAACTAGAACTGAGCCCTCCATCATTCCTTCATATACCACTTTCGACATCATTGATCATGCAAAGAAAACCAAAATCCAAATTTTGAAAGTCGAATACCTTCAGTCCAACCCTGAGCAATTTGAGAAACTTGCCAAATTCATTAGAAGCAAGGCTGTTATTCCTCCATCTTTGAAAGTCATTTTCCTAGCCCCACTTAGCCTTTACCTTAGAGTAATATGACCTCTGCTACTTCTTCGGGAAATATTGAACCATTTTATTTGTCTTTACTTATAAACGGTTTTAAACTCAGTAATTACATAATTGACTCAGGAGCCTCTGATAATGTAATGCCCGTAAAAGTAGCTCATGCCCTTGGAATCACACTAACTAAATATTATGGGTGGTGTTACTCCATGGAAACTAAACAAGTCCCCTTGATTGGCCAAATCAAGGATGCACAGTTTGCATTTGTTGCATTTCTAGAAAAGAGAGTAAAAATGACTATCCTAGTTGTTGATATCCCAACTACTTATGGGATTCTTTTGGGAAGAGGTTTTTGTAAAGATGTTGGAGGAGAAATCAACATGGATTGGACCAAAGCTAAAATTCTAGTAAATGGAGTTCCTCGTGTCCTTCACCCCGAAGCACAAGCTAAGTACCTAGTTACTAAATCAGATGATCCTAAGGCTCAAATTCTCTTTGAAGATGCAGGCTTGGGTAATTATTTCCTGACATCTGAGGTGCCCTCTGTAGAAGTCAAAGAAGAAGATCCTAATGTTGTTTAGACCCTTGAGTTTGATGGGAGTTGTTCAACTACTGGTTCAGGTGTTGGCGTGGTTCTTATATCTCCAGATTTTGATATCTTTCCCTTTGCTTTCAAGTTGTAGTTTGATAATACTAACAACATAGCTGAATATGAAGCTTTGTTATTAGGATTAGAAATGGCAAGATAAAAAGGAATCCGAAATCTCAAAGTACAGGGAGATACCGAGTTGATTGTGAATCAAGTAAGGGGGATTTATCAGGTAAAAATGACCACCTAAGACATTACGAAACAAGGTTTAGGACAACATAGAATGCTTTGTTGCTTTTCTCATTAAGGCGATCTTAAGAGATTACAATGATAAAGTTGAGTCCTTATTTGTTTCGTATCTCTTCTTCTCCCCCCCACCCAGTTCAAATAGGACATGTATACCATTGAGAGTTTGTATCATCCAAGCTTTCCGGATAACTCAAAGCACATTGGCAAATGTTTAATGACGATCAACAGGTATTCTATTTTCTCGAGAAAGCTGAAAATTTTAGTGAGCTTTATTTTGAAGGATCAGAATCAACTTTTTGTGAGTCTATCTCTAATTCATATCAAGAAATTGATGGTGAATTCATCCAAATCAAAGGCAATAAGATTCTGAAGGGGTTGGTCTCTCTAGAAGGTCTGTTTGACAAGCATGACCATTTCATTCAGGATAAAAGGAAAGCTGAAGGTGCTTCCTCGTCAGAGGTAGATCAAGTTAATTTGGGATCTTTTGACCAAACATGGATTGTAAACATTGGTAAATGTTGTTCTTTAGAGGAAAAATAAATATTCTCTTCACTCTTGAAGAGATATATGGATGTCCTAGCATGGTCATATGCAGATCTAAAGTCTTTCAAGCCCAAGGATGTGCAACATAGCATTCCTTTGAAGCCTGAGGTTAAACCCTACAGGCTAGAAGTAAAGGCATTACAACCCAAAGATCTCAAGGACTATTCTTGTAGAAATTCAGAAGATGTTAGATGTAAGGATTATCTTTCCAATCCATCATTCCACCTAGGTTACGAACATTATCCCTGTCAGAAAGAAGAACGGTGAAATATGGATTTGTGTTGACTTCCAGAACCTCAACCAGTCTTCATTGAAATACAATTATCCATTGCCCATCATGGACCAGGTATTACAGACCATCACTAGATCAGAAATGTTTTCCATGCTTAATGAGATATTCGAGGGTATAATCAGGTTGAGGTAGCTGCTGAAGATCAACATAAAACAACATTCACCACTCCATGGGGAACCTTTGCTTATAGGAGAATGCCTTTTGGTTTGATTAATGCCGGAGCCACATTTCAAAGGGCTATGGACTTAGCTTTCAGAGATTTAATGGGAAAGGTCATAGTTGTGTATTTGGATGACTTGACAGTCTTCTCTAAAAAGTGAAGTGATCATTATGATCACCTGGAGCAAGTACTCTTAAGGTGTAGGCATCATGGGATTTCATTAAATCCTAAAAATTCCATGTTTGGAGTGACAGAAGGAAAGTTCTTTGGGTCATATTGTGACTAAAGAAGGAACCAAGATCGATCTAGAGAGGGTGAAGGCCATCCAAAGCCTTACCCTACCCACAAGAAAAACTGGGGTGCACTCCTTTTTCGGGAAGGTCAATTTCCTAAGAAGATTTATACCTGACTTTGCCGATAAAACCAAGGATATCCTTAGAATGATGAAGGATAAAAATCCATTTTGATGGAGCACTGAAGGGAAGCTTGCTTTTTAAGAAGTTAAATGGGTAATTTCTCATGCTCCTATTCTGGTATGCCCAGATTTCAAGAAATATTTCATCATGTACAGCTACGCTTCCGCACATACAGTATCGGCCATCCTGATGCAGGAAAACGAAGAAGGAATTGAAGCTCCCATTGATTTCATGAGCTTCCCACTAAAGGAACATGAATTAAAGATGTCGCAGATTGAAAATCATGCTTATGCAGTGGTGAGAGTGGTGAAACATTTCAGGTATTATGTCTTGAGTTCCCACACTCTCATTCTAGTTCTTGATACCATAGTTAAATCCATTCTGACCCAACAAGAGTTGGGTAGTCAATGGGGTAACTAGATAGCCAAAGTCCGGAGTATGACTTGGACATCAGACCTACCAAGTTGGTGTGAGGAAGAGGCCTATGCCAATTGATCACAGAAAACAATGCTGAGATAGAATGCAAAGAAACTGAAGGTACTTCTTCAGAATTGCCCAAAGTGCTTTTCGTAAGCACGACTGATGAATGGTATGCAGATATTGCTTTATTTTTAACCTATGGTGAGTGTCCCCCACATTTAAGCCAAAAATAAAAGAGGACAGTTAAACTCAAGTCTATAAGATACATTCTGTGGGACAATGGTATATACAAGAAAGGTATCGATGGTGTATTCATGCGCTATGTTGATAAGTCTCAATAGGAAAGGTTGCTAGAGTCCTTCCACAATCTAGCATGCAGAGGACATTTCTCTTCTTCCGTAATGGATTACAAGATCTTACAAGCTAGGTACTATTGGCCTACTCTCTTTCAATATTCAGCTGAATGGGTGGCCAAGTGTGAATCATGTCAAC
Source organism: Taxus wallichiana var. yunnanensis (assembly GCA_018340775.1). Lineage (NCBI taxonomy): Eukaryota > Viridiplantae > Streptophyta > Pinopsida > Cupressales > Taxaceae > Taxus > Taxus wallichiana. The sequence continues at coordinate 275,494,666 of CM031244.1, forward strand.
ATTTCATTGGTCGTCCTACGCTGACATCTCTTCCCTTGAAGCCTATGGTGATTGAAGAACCTTTTTGCCAATGGGGAATTGATTTCATTGGAGTGTTGAACCCTACCTCTAGTGTCGGTCATAATTATGTGCTCACCTCCATAGACTATTTCACCAAGTGGGTGGAAGCTATGCTAATCAAGCAAGCAACCTCCGAAGCTATGTGTAACTTTAACAAGGAGAATATAATTGTTAGATTCGAGTGTGTCTCATAAGATCGTCTTGACAATGATTCCAATTTCTCATCCCACGAGATGAAAATTTTTGTTATGGCTTTGGGATCACATTGGCTCATTCATCTGATTATTATCCCCTAGGCAATGGTCAGGATGAATCAAGCAACAAGAACCAGTGACCATAATCAGAAATTTGGTAGATGAGAATCAGAGGACATGGCACAAAGCATTGTATGATGCATTATGGGAAGATCAGATTAATCCTAAGTGAGCTATTGGAATGTCCCCATTCCAAGTGTTGTATGGGATTAATGCTAAGATTCCTATCTCTATAGAATTTCCATCCTTATGGTTGGCTAAAGCAATTGAGGATGAAACTTTTCAAAGTTCCATTGAGAAAAGGATAATGTACCTAGCCAAGCTAGAAGAAGAACAAAGCAAGGTGGTAGATTGCATTGCATATCATCAGAGAAAAGTCAAAAAGATATTTGAAAAAAATCAAAGCAACGCAATTTCCATATTAGAGATCTAGTAATTTTCGGGATAAGAGAAGGAAGAAAGGGATGCATGACACGTTTGATTCTTTTTGGAAAGTTCCTTCCAAAATTCATCAGCTGAATGGTGAAAATAGATTTTATCTATCATATCTTGATGGAGAGTTTCTCCCTCTACCTTTCAGTGGCCAACATCTGAAGTTGTTCCATCAGTAATGTAAGATGCTCTCTTGCATTGTATTATAATTTATTTTCTGTTGTGTGTTTGTTTTATTTATTTCTTCCTTTGTTTGTTTTTGGTTTTTCTTCTTCTGACCTTGTAGCCCAATGGATAAATATTTTTGATACATGAGTTATCTTCCTTTGATGTCTCAAATAAATTCCCCAACTAGAGCCAGCTGTTATCTCGTTTTAGTGATTTCAGCTAAAAATTGAGATAACCATAGGATTTTTTTGAAAAATCTCTTAAAAATCCCTTTTGAAAGAGATTTTCAGGTTTTGGGTTTTTATTTCATGAAAACATGTTTCTCTCATGCATCATGTCTAATGTTTCCCGAAACTTGAAACCTAAATTTCCTAAGTCCTTCATGTCAAATTTTTGGAATTTAGAAGCATCTAAACATCTCATGCATCATGTCTCATGTTTCCCGAAACCCAAAACCTAAATTACCTAAGTCCTTCATGTTGGGTTTTTGGAACTTAGAAGAATCTAAACATCTCATGCATCATGTCTCATGTTCCCTGAAACTTGAAACCCAAATTTCCTAAGTCCTCCATGTCGGGTTTTCAAAACTTAGAAGCATCTAAACATTTCATGCATCATGTCTCATGTTTCTTGAAGCTGAAGCCGAATTTCCTAAGTCCTTCATGTCAAGTTTTGAAACTTAGAAGCATATAAACATCTCATGCATCTGTCTCATGTTTCTCGAAACCTAAAACCCAAAATGAAGTAAATGCATCATGTCTCATGTTTCCCAAAACCCGAAACCTGAAATGCATCATGTCTCATGTTTCTGAAACCCGAAACCCAAAATGAAGCAAATCCTTTGTTATAGGTTTTCGGACACTCCAAGCATGATGACATGTCATTAATGTCCAGTTGTCTGGCAGTTGGTACACATGTCAAGTGAGGTGTATTAGCAATCATTCCAATGCGCCAGATGAAGCTAAGATGTAGGGCACAATCTGGAAGTTCTAGGAATTCTGAGACAAGCGGTGTCGTTGGAGGAAGACAAGGATGATGAAACAGAATAAGCATAATGTTTCATGTCATTTCAATCTAGAGATTGACATGTATTTTTCATTTTCATTTCATCACATAAGAAGCAAATTTTGACTTGGTCTCCTGCATGAGAGTCAAGCAAAATAGGACTCTTGTTAAAAGACTATTTTCTAGGATTTATCCTATTTTCTCTCTACTCTTTTTATTATAAATAAGGGATGCTTATGCATTCCAAAGGGTTGATATTTTTGGAATATTGAGAACTATTGTGAATAATAAATACTTTGTGTTTTCTTTTAATCATTTGAGGAATCAAAACCGATGCTATTTTTGCAATATTTGTGTTGTGAGATGTATCTTTCTTAAGATATTGTTCTTATGTTCAGAATCTTAAGTTATTCTTTGTTTAGCATCTTGATTGTTCTAATCATTTCAAACATTACATTTGTTATCTAAAAATCGTATGATTATTTCGTGATCTGTGTTTGCTTGAAAGAAAATACGTTCCTATCATCTCCTTTCCATTGTGTTTCTTCCATAATAATAACTTCCTTTCTAATCCATTCCATTTCTAAAATTGCAACGTCTTCGCCTTGTGTGGATATGGATTTGGGATTCTATCCGAAACCTAATGGTTAGATTAGTGTGAATACTATATATATTATTTCTACTTGTGTTTTAGATTAGTAATAAATAGGAAGCCTCACTGTCTTTGAGGAGCGATTTAATCCCATGTAATGTGGTTGAACCTCATATTTTGGATTGAAAAATATTCAACCAATAGGTAGGAGGAGGGCTCTTTATATAGCCCAATGGATAAAAGAATTTCTACATCCCTTTGCATGTGGGATAATAGAGATTTTGAGTTAGTAGTGGATAAGGCGGGTTTAGAAAGGGTTGAGTTAACTTTAGGAGAGTTTAGCTTGTCCTTTAGTGACTCATGTGGATAAAGGGGGTTTATTAATTAATCAAGATGATTAATTAATAGATGTGCAAGCTTATAAAATATTTTTAGAGGAATATTAGCATGATTTAGACTATAGAAGGGGATTAAATAAACTAAATAATGATTTATTGGTTTAATGAAAGGGGAAGCTAATTAATTAATAATAATTAATTAGTTTAGATAGAAGGAAGGATTAATTAACAGAAGGTCATTAATTAGGGTATTTGTTGAATAGAAAACTTAATTAATTACTTATTATAATTAATTAACGATGATAGAAGAGAAGATGAGCATTATTGACGATATGTCGCCAATTTGTGGGAAAAAGGATAATTAGCACAATTTAAGTATTTAAATTTTTCAAGCTAAATTATAGGTGTCTACACCACTCATACGTTGTTTTATAGAATAACAACCTCAAACTCAGAAATAGATTCAAAATACTTAACCCATAAAATATAATATGTGAAAATTAAAATAATAATTCCTAACACTACCTTGGTGTTGATATTGAGACCTTTCTTTTGAAGCATACATATGATCGTAAGTTGTCATCTAATTATAAGATTACAAAGTATTCTTGTAAAACATAAGGTAGAGTTGTGCTTTGTGATAGGCTCTAAAATTTGCATGATAATTATATTCATCCAAAATATATTATATTATTATAAATTTATCTATTTGGTGCATAATCATATGATGATTAGGTTTCTCCTAACTTAGGTGATAGTTTCATGGATTTTGATTAATTATAGATAGTATTTACTTACACTATTATTATGAGATTGTGAAGCATTTGGTTGGTATTAATTCTTGTCTGCAGGAGATAATGTAAATTAAAAGAGACTTACGATTGCTTTTTTAACCCCTCAAGAAGAGTGATCAAATTTCTTAAGAACCATAAATCTAGGTTGAGAATGAAGTTTCGTTAAAATTGTTCTATTATGATGGTTTCATTTGAATTACAAAATTTCTATTATCTTTTATTAAGAATAGCGTTTAAATAAAACTTTTATGGGGTACATGATAATTATTTTCACGATTATCTTATGATTATGTACTCTTTTATAATATATTAGTATAAAAATTATTGTCATCTTGGATATATGGGCCTATATAGATGTTAATCTATAATATAAATGATAAGTACTTATTGTAGTCTATTCCCTCTGTGATATTTCTTGCAAGGGATTGACTATATATTTTTCTTAAAGCAAATGTTAAGCTGGAATGCACTTTGCATTCTCTATTTATAATGGGTGACATGAATGATTTAATTCACATTGGTTACATGATTGTTTGTAATCATTGTTGAAATTTTTGATATTGTTGGAAGTAAGGTTAGGAGATACATCTATTATTGAGTTATGTTTTTAGTGCTCATAAGCTTCATATTATAAGCATTAAAGGAAAGACCACAATGTGGGATCGAGTATCTAGGTATGATTAGAGTATTTAATACATTATTATCTTGTGTAACTATTATTATTATACTTGTGTATGATTACTTGAAGAACTATTTGATTATGATCTTTGTGATCTTCCCTTTTAGAGAGTGCAACGATGTTAAGTAGGAGTGCACCTAATACTTTAAGTAGTTAAAAACAAGATAATTTTATGTCTTGTATGTGGATTTTTGGTGGGATATATTACTTTAATTTGGGAATAAATTAGTTAAATTTTAATCATAAGGGTAAATATAAATTTAATGAGTTACTTTGGAATTCTTGTAAATATGGAAATATTTTCCTCAATTATTTAGATATTGATTCTATAACTTGTAATGTTACTTTGGTGTTACTATCTTAATTCCTAATTAAATATCCATAATAATTTTGGTATTATAGTATAGAAACCACCTCCGCTCTATTTTTATTTGTAAGGGCCGAATATTCTTGTTGAGGATAGTGAAATGAACTTGTTAGTGATTCCTAACATTAATAGGAATACATGATACATTTAAGGTGTGGTGATATAACTGGTATGAATAACTAAGCTATATATGATTTATATCATGCACATTTACAAAATGTTAATTTTTTTGGAAGTTCATATTTTAGATGGATGTAATATGTTACATAAAATATGATTTCAGATCTAGGAACTACTGGGGTAAGCTGCTAGGAACTTATAACTGAAAATTATGTGAATTTATTTCCTCGATTTTCATAAAGTTGTGAGAATAAGGAGTGGAATGGGTGACGGGTCTAGGAATTGATGTGGAAGATATCCATGCATAAATATTGAACCAAATAATAAATAAGATAACCATAGATTCCAATTATGGACCTTAACCTAGCCCCTACCCTAGAAATTGTTCTCAAAATAATTGATTCATTATAATCCTAGCTAGATGCCGATAAACCCTCCTAGATAGCCTTTCATGGCTCAATGAGCATGAACATAAAGAGAAATCACATGAAGAAGAGAAACATGAAGTAAAATTTAATCTTCTTCATACTCTTTCTCACCATGTTGTACCCATTTAAAGGGATAATATAATGAAGGAAATGAAAACTCTCTAACCTCCAAAGTACTTAAGGGGTACAAGGTCAAGGCATGCTTATTGGGGATAAATAAATATTTTGTGTCAGAAGATATGTCCTCTAATTCTCATGAACATAATGGTATATTCAATTTTTAAGGGGATGTTACACTATAGTGGAAGAATAGGTGTTCTCTTAAGGGATATGCCATACACATTTCCACAAGCAATGTTTTTGAAAAATAATTTTATAAAAGATACATTTTAATATTCCATGGAGAAATAAACATAATTGTATTTCAGATATTTAAGTAAGGGAAAATCTCCATGGATGAGTAAGAAAGTAATTTCCTTAGTCTTAGTTTCATGGTGCATTACACGTAGGATGATGAAACCAAGGGGACTATATTTAAACTAGGTCCCAAGCCTATATTGATGCATGATATTGACCTGAAAAATACCAAGATTGTGGACTTAACCAACAAAACATCCTATAAAACTAAATCAAATGACACATACAATATGAAATTAAGACATGAATACCATTACAAGAACACTCCAAACAAGTCCTCTATATCCTTTAACAAATTTGAAGAAAATAGAGTTTAAAAATCTTTTTGTAAGGAAAAAGAACTCAATGCTAACATAGGTTCATAGAATAAAGGAGGATTCAAGTATCAATAATATCTTAAGGAGTAGAGAGGTAAATATAAGAATAATATATTATATTTTTAAAATTAGAATAACAACAATCTTGGGTCAAGTGTCGGTTACGTACTAATAGAGTGAAGAGTGTGATTTGTATGTGTAAAGGAAGGGAATTACGAGAATAGTTTTTGAGAGTAATTAACTATCCAATAGTCTTAACATAAGATATGTAGGGATGTGTGTAAAAATAAAATCAGTCCACACCCATCAAGGCTGGAGATATTTTAACTAGTTAATCTATTTTCATTTTTGTTGACTCGTAACAACAAATAGTTTTTTCTCTTTCTATAGTTGGTAACAATAATGTTGATTCATGTAAGTTAAGATAAGTTGGGAAGCCAAGTTTTCCTTCAACAACTAAAATATACTTATGAACTTAATTATTCAAGTTGATCTTGAATAAGGAGTTTTTACAACTAAAAGCAGACCTTAAAGAAGTTCCCTTATGTCCTTATGACCTCATACTAGGCATGTATTGGTTACAAATCCATTAGAAAAAGATAGATTGATTTGAAAATAAAGTGAAATATGTATATAAATAAGTGATCTAGGTATTATTATCTATTACTAAGAGAATGAAGAAGTATAAACACAATTCAACCACGTAGTTTAATATTTATTGTTATCAAAATGATGTAAGTTGTTCACTATCTAACTTGAAGAATAAAATACGAGAAGCATATAAAATGACAGAGGGATACTACATCCTTGTAGAATTTATGAATTGTTTTCCTAAAGAAATACTTGGGATTCCTCCAATGTGTTATTTTAACTTCTCCATTGAGATCATGCAAAGAGCATCGTCCACTTCTAAGCATCCATATTTGCTAAACAATTATGATATTTAGGAATTGAAAGTTTCATTACATGATCTTCTTACCAAAGGGTTTATTAAGCCTAGTGTTTCATTGTGGGGTTATCTGGTAGTGTTTTATAGTAATACGATAATACCTTGTGCATATTAATTCATTATAGGATTACGAACAAGGCGTAGACACTAAATCACACACTTGGGTACATTTCTAGGTCCTAATCACATACTTGCATTCATATGATTCCTAAGTGAGAAAAGTACTAATGGACCACTTTGTGTTTGGCCATTTTGATTTCTTTTCTAGTTCCCTTCTTTGACTTATGCACCTCACTTTCTAGTCGAATTTTGTCACTCCACCTTTTCTCGAGTCTAGACACTAGTGCCAAGCCGGGATGCCAACGCCTAGGTGCCCCTATCCCCTCTGGGTGCCCTTGACCTATTTGCATCTTAATCACCATTTTTGGGGCTCTTCTAGCTGTTGGGCATATTGACGACACTTTATTCCAGTTCTATAGTTCTCGACTTCACACACCTCTAGATTTATTACGAATCAACTAAGTCTTTTCTCATCTTTCTTTCACTTAGGGTTTTAATTTATATTTCTGATTACTTTTGTCAAATTCTATATTACATTACTATATTATTACATGTGACTATGAAATAACCTACTTAGGGTTTTACAAAAAAGTTACGTATAAATTACTAATATCCATTTCTTAGGATAAAAACTTTGTATGATAAAATAAATGATGCTTCTATGTTTTATAAAATTGATCTTTGGTTAGGATATCATTAACTCCAAAGTAATGAGGAATATTTTATAAACTACATTTTTAATTGCTATGAATATAACATGTTCAAGATTATGCCTTTTGACTAGCTAATGACACCACAACATTCATGAACGCAATGAATAGTGTGTGTAGAGACTTCATATAACACTTTGTGTTAGTTTTCTTGGATGATATTATTGTCTATTATAAGAATGAATAGGAATATGGACATAATTTTTATTTATCTTACAAAGAATAAGGAAACATAAGTAATATAGGAAGTTATCCACGTGTTCTCTCTATGAAGAGATTTACTACCTAGGGAATATTATATCGTGAATGGTAATTCCATGTATCCGACTAAGATTTAAATCATTCAAGAGTGGAATGGTCATAGAAATAAACATGAAGTACATAGTTTCATGAGACTCATTGCATATTATAGGTGGTTTGTGAATATTATTTCCAATGCGACTACCCTTATTTTCCCTTAAGTGTAAGGGAATGAAGTTTGAGTGGGCCCTAAAATGTTAAGTTGCATTTTGGTAACTTAAATAACTTTTAATTATTTCTCAAATCATAATTATTCTCAACATAAATTTATTTTTTAGGTTTTTATTGATGTTTTTGTTAATGGTTTAGGGGGGAATCTTGACTAAAAATGGTCAAGTTATTTCCCATGAGACAAGAAAATTAAAGCATCATGAGAAAAATTATGTGCATCATGATTTGTAATTAGTTGTAGTGAAATACTTGAAAAAATGGAGACATTTAATGATAGGAAAACCATTCAATTTGTTAACCAATCATAAAAATATAGATCATATTTATATCAAATATAACTTAAATGATCAACATCGTAGCTGGATCAAATTATTAAGCGATTATGATATGAGTATTTCATACATAAAAATAAGGAGAACATAATCATTTATGCAATTATTCAATGTTATCACCTTACTTCCATTTCTAGAATTGGAATTGATCTTAGGAATGTAGCCTTTAGACAACAATTATTACCCGATCCCTATAAGGAAGTTTAGGTTGAGTTAGCCAAAGATCTTGTAGAAACCTATTTTTTTAGTTCTTATTTAGACCCCAAAGGAATTTTAAATTAGAAAGGAAATATGTATGTGTAATTTTAGAGAAGTATATGTGAAAAATGTTTGAAAAAACTCCACGAGGTTCCTCATTTTTCTCATCTTAGAGTCATAAAAATAAATTAGGAGCCGAAAAGGTTGTATTTTTAGCCAATAATGAGAAAATGAGTAGTTTCTTTTATAATAAGATGTCGGAATATCAATGGCTAAAATATGAAAATTTTTACAACCCTATAGGAATTTTCTATTCTCATGATATCCCAAAGGATAAGTGGCATATGATTTCTATGGATTTCATATTTGAGATACCTAAAAATTGTCATAGGCATGACATTATATTAATAGTAATAGAAACATTAACCAAGGTAAAATAATTTATGATAGGAAATCTAAAGGATGATTCCCCTATTTTATCCATAATATTTGAAAAGTAATTTATCTAGTTACATGAAATTCTTGAAGTAAAAGCTGTTTATCAAAACAAACTCTTTACTTCTAAGTTTAGGAACACTTTAATAGTTTCTTTTCATACTAACCCAAAATTTAGGTCCACTTATCATTTAGAAACACCGAGAAAATATAAATGTTAAACTAATTCCTAGAAGATATTTAATAATTTATATCATAGATAGACAAACTAAACATGAAGATTACCTTAACTTAGGGGTGTTTTCATATAAAATAACTTATCACTATTTCCTTAAGTTGGATTATTTTGAATATTTATATGGAAAGATGTTTAGAAATACCTATAAACACAAAATTTGGGTCACACTCCCCTTTGTCCCCTTTAATCAATTAACAAGATGTATTCACCTAACCATGACCCCTTACCCCGCATTCATATTAATTTAATTACTTGCAATTGAATTAATGTTCATCCTCACATTATTAATTAATTTAATTAAGTTAATTTACACATCACCTAGCCACCTCACCATGGACTTATTCCTAGCCTATTAATTAATTAACACTAGGTCCTTACTTATCCCAACACACTAGGACTTAGTCTAACCCTAAAATTAGAGTCCTATTCCTTCTCCAACAACACTCCCACTTATGTAAGTTCCAACACTCACTAGAAACCCAGATTGGAAATAAAAATCATGCCAAAAATAGTAAAGATCTACCTATTTTTGGTAAACCTAGACTTACCAGCCTTAATCAATGCCAATTATCCCTCAATGAAGCTAGTCACCTAACCGACATCGGTTACTTTATATAAAATTTAATAACCTTTTACCCGGGTTGGTTATTTTTATTTTTGAGAGGATGATTGTATTTAAGAACAAATCAAAAGCCTCTCACCATCTAGATGACAAAAATACTCAACCACAGGCCCAAACAACCATCCAATTCTCCTTCTAGAGTATTAGAATACTCACGGGAACACTACGAGAGTAATGCCATGAAAATGACTCGAGAATCCCTTCACGGATCAATTACCATCCACTTTCACCTATATTGTGCTTGTCATGGCCATGATTTTGATCATATTGTGCTTACTTAAAGTATATATTCCTTACCTCTTTCATTATACTTTATTTCTGCCTATATTCCTTTATCTCCACCTCCTCGCCAATCTACCAACCCAACCACCTTTAGAATTTTTACTTTCATGAATTTCCTCTTTGTATCCCCTGAGTCTTATCAGTAATATTACAAACCTAGCCACACCCTTCTCACTCTTTGTATAATCACAGAGAAGCCCAAAAACCATTTTTATCAAATTATTTTCAATTTCCCCTACCAATGTCGATTACCTAATCATTGTCAATTTCACCTCTGTACCAACATCAGTCACACCCGACGAATATCGAGTCTCTGTGTCATTTCATTCCTTCGACCAAAAATCCTCTCATTCAAACAAAACTAATGTAGACCTTACTCAATCAATCCCATACCCCTGTCAAACCTACAAAAACCCTAGAATAACCTACCAAACCTCTAGATTTAATCATACCCTTTCTGTTAGATTAGATTTGCTTATTGTATTTGCACAAGATACCTAAATCATATAAATATAGTAGGATTTCCTTACTTCATGATATTTTCATTAAATTGTATTTGAAAGTGGATTGAAAGCCTTTTAGGAAGCACCTCACTTCCTAGATCTAACACTCATTAGGTAGTCCACTAACCTATATTGTTAATACTATTTGGTGGTCTTGTTGTGTTTCTTATATAGATTGTTCCTCCTAGCCAAAGGGAAGTGTTCATGATCAGATTGGATAAAAAATTAAGTAATGCAAACATTCAAACTTTGACCTTAATCTCACAGGTATTCCTCCTCACCTATTTCCTATTCATTTTTAACCAAATCAAAAAATTAGGTTAGATCGGGGTTTCTTTGCATTGTTCATTACTAGGGAAAATCTTGTGTGTCTATTTTATTTTGAAACAAGTTCACATTAAGCTTCTTCTTTGGAAATATACTTTTCTTTTGATTATCGAGTGACACTTATTTTTGGGATTAAAAAGAAATGTTCTTTCTTATCTTCAGACCGCATTTAGTTATATAACTACCCTTCATCTCTTCATAATTTTTTCTCATTGAATATAATTTATGGATTTGGGTTTTAAAACTTATGCATTTTCATTGTTGAGTTTGATGCATTATAACTAATCTAAATTGTGGGAGACCTATATGCTGGAATTCATGCCTAGATGATTGTTGAAAAATGGAACCGTAGCTCACATTTTGCACACCGTCTATACCAATTCACTAAAAATAAACTACACATTTCCCAGAAGAAGATGTCAATGATCACATGATCAGAGTATTGACAGTGGGCTCTATCTCTGGTTTCTCTTTCCAGTCATCATCTCGAGAGGACCAAAACTTACGAAACCAGCCATAGTTTTTGGATTTTATACGACAAATTTGTTAACCAAAAATTCTATCATGAATAAATTCAATCTTAAATGACATAAGCTACAACATAAAATATACAACTTATGATTTCTTGTTTGTTATATTTTTGTCTACTTGTGTTTTGAGGTGTGTGTTACATTTCTTCATTCTTTCTTATCCTTTTACACCCCATACCATGACCGGTGTATTACGGTTTTATCTCAGGTTTATTAGGACTCCTCATAGCCATAGTCAGTCTTTAGGTTAGCCCTTTTATTTGATCTAAATCACCAAAACTTCATTTTTTCTTATCTTCCAAGATTTCACAACAACCGATATCGGTCTAGCGACCAACATCGGTTGTATCATATTATCAACATTGGTTAACAAATGACGTCGGTTTATATGCTATTTTTGGTTATTTTTTCCAAAATAGTATTCTCCACCTACCTATTCTTTTTGTGGCTTGTTCTATGATTTTTATCCCATTCTTGAGTCTCTAATATAATATTCAGGATTCAGGTTGACCCATTTTCACATTTCATTGCCAAATATTTGAATCTCTTATCTTTTAAAAAGCCGACATTGATCTTATCCAACCAGTGGTGGTTACCCTCATACCAACATCGGTTACCCCAACTGAAATCGATCTATGTATTCCAACTTTCCAATCAAAACAATGATATAATAACTCTTTTTAGACTAATTTCCCCAATACTTATGTGTTTCTACATCATTAGTGAAGCTCATAATACCTATTTTATCGGCAGTGATCACATGGTTTTGACTTGTAAACAAACTAATGCTCTCATGTTTCATGCTAGACACTAACCGCTCGCACCTAGCCCATCGCCACATTCCATCTCATCACTCATGGACCCCAATCAAGATCTCGCCATATCCACTGGTGATGAGGAGTTCGCGAGACTCCTTGATCATGACCCTGCCACTCTTTAGTACTATCCCAATCATTCATCTACCTAAGATTTATCAGACAACTAGTATATGGCATGCTAGTGTCCATTCCTCCTACCCTTGCACCCATACGCACCAGACTACTAGTAGCATGGGCTTACCCTCTTCCACTTTACCACCTATGGTTTCCCAGCTTGAACCTACATCATCGATATCGCTGCTGCAACTACAAAATCTATCACACCTTTTATGTCATCCTTGTCACTGCTACGATGTTAACCATGCCTTTATCAACCACCTTGAGTGTAGGTATATTTGCACCACCTCCTCTCATATACCTATTGCATCTCATCCACCAATGGCGTCAGAAAACCATACTCCCTTCCAAAACAATTTCCTTTACATCCCATGGTATCTTCCTTTGATTACTATGAGAGTCTTTAAATCAATTCCACCTACCTATACATATCACCAAAAGCCTCCTATTTTATTTATTTCTTATTCGAGAATACTTGCCATCTACATCTATTATGACCTACATTCCTTCCTCACAATTCTTGTACTTAGCACCACCACATACTAGGATGTCCTCCATGTCATACCATCCTCATCTACCCCCATATACTACAGGGGGTGCCCAGTCATCACAACCTACCAATGATCTTATCAAAATTATGATGGAAAAGATGCAGACATTGGAAACATCTGTCTTTGGCTCACGTAATTCTCTGACATACAACGATATTTGTAATGAGCCCATTCACCCATCCATTCCAATTCATCCATACCCTATGCATTGGGAAATTCCTAAATTCAAATGATTTAATAGAAAAGAAGAATCACAACAGCACTTGCGGTGTCTTAAACATCTTTGTTATCTGATCACTCATGATGACATTTTACTCTTGCGAACATTCCCTTTGTCCTTGAGAGGGCTGACTTTAGATTGGTATAATTGTCTACCTAGGAACTTCATTTTGTCATTCAAATAAGTAGATAAAGCATTCATAGACCACTTTTCTATTAACATTGTCAAGAAGGTCACCATGAGCGACTTGTACGTGACATGCCAATATGAAGACAAATCTATCGCAGATTTTGTCACTCATTTTCATAGGCTGATCAAGCAGCTCACAATCCAACTACCTCAAACCGAGTTAATAGAGTTGTTCACTAGAGCATGTGCTAGATACATCTCACCAACTCTTAGAGTTCAAAAATTTCATACGTTTGATGAGGCATTCACCATGGCCCAAAAACTTGAAATTCATGCCATTGAAGAGAAGAAGATATAATTGTGTAACAAGAATACTGTGTTTGAATAAAATAATACCTCTTCTTCTTCCAAACCACAAAATAATTATTCTAAAGAAAAAGGATCTACCAATGTAGTTGTTTTGAAATATGGCCCATCTCATACATCAAGCTGAATCAAAGGCTTCTTCCAATCTTTCTCCTATTTAGGATTTCCGGTTCAAGTGGGAGCAACAAAAATATACTCCCATAGGAGAACCCTACTCGTAAGTTTTAGAAAAGCTTCTTAAATCTAGAGCAGTCACTCTTCCACTTGTCAAACCACATACCGGTGTTGACCCTCTCATCTTATGCCTTCATGGTACAAAGAAAATTATTACTACAATTTGTCATCACGTTAAAGGTCATAGTGACGATAATTGTATAAATTTTAAAAATATCATCTAAGAAATGTTAGATAATGGAGATCTCGTCATGTATAATCCTAATGCCTTTGGCTAATCAAAACCTTCACATCTTCAAGAAGTCATCCCCAAATCACACTTCGTAAATGCCTAACAAAACTTGAAAACCTTGACCAATGACGAGTAATGTTCGTGAGGTTAGTGTTGTTTTCAACATCATACCAAATATTCCTTCTTAATTTCCTCCTACTCCATCTATCATGGATATTCTTGCACAAGCTCCTTCATCCATAGAGGTACTTGTTTCAACTAATCCTTTACCCACATAGGAGTCTCCCTTATCTCCTCCTTCACCCATGGAAGGTTTCACCATATCCGTGATGCGTTTCCCCACTCACCTCTAAATCAAACAAACAAACTACAATATTTACTCTTCTACCAATAAGAGAGTCATGCTTACCTCCTTTTTCACCAAAATATGAACTTACCTCATCTAACTTATCATCTCTCCCTCCCCATAGGGGATCCATTAGCAATATCTCTTCCTATTGGTGGCAATTCTCCATAGGATTTCAAGGATCCTCTTAATTTTATCTCATCTCTTTTATCCACAGTTAATCAAGCCAACCATTTCCTTGTCTCACATACATTCTTGATAGGGATTACTACCGGATCAACATCATCCCCCTTACAATGGTGTCACTTTCATGTCTGGTCGACCTCTTGGATTATGTTGACAATTCCATCTTTGTGGGGATGCCTTGAACTACTGTCTCAACTCAAATGCAAATGTTGTCCGCCGATACTTCCACGATCTATCCAAAGGTGTTTGAGACAATGAAACCCACCATGCCCATGCCGTTTTAGTGACCCCTTCTTCATCACCCTCACTTACACTAAACCTTTACCACAAAATGAACTTTTTCCTATGCCTAAAGCCTTAATCGCACCTATATCTTCCTCAACATCCAAACCCATTGCCACATTGGAAGTCATGCACGGACATCAAGCCTTGCCCATCCTTCTATCAAATTGGATTTATCCACATCCTCACAAGCCATCAAAAATACTATTCCCTCACCTAAGAGGTAAACCAAACCTCTTAGGGCACATAAACCATCTTCTCCCACTACCCCTATGTCATCTTCACCACTTGCATCTATCTTAGGTCCCTACCCATCAACCTTGGCCAAGTGACCTCCTACCTAGAGTAAACCAAAAGTATAACAACGTACCTTGTCACGATCCTCTGTTTCACCCAAATTACCTACATAGCCTAATCCTTCGTCGTCACCTACATATTTTATACCTCCTATAACTACACTTCTAGTATCCTCATCATTACCTATGCCATTCCCTTCTCTTCAACTAGTACCTTCTGCATTGCCTCTTACTACAACCTTCACCACACCTCCATTATCACCTTGGCTAACCAAACCCCTTCGCAATCTACCTTCCCTTCTACATCCTGCACTTCTTCTTCACCTTTACTCAAGAAGGTGCAAAAAAATACCAAGAACCCACTACCCTCCAAAGAGGTAATTAAACCTACAACACCTTCAACAACTAGTTCACTTGCTACATATTTACCCAAAAAGGTGCAATCCAAACCTAAAACTATAGTATCTACAAAACAAGTGGTCCAACTTACTCAACCTCAAATTCCACCTCACGGTGGCACCTCTTCCACCAAATTCACCCACACTTACTTCATATTGTGATCCATTGGCGTGGTCTTACACCAACATCTAAGCTAACCTTTTGGATACCTATGTCATCACATTGCCACCACTTAGACCTTACAAACCACTCAAAACTAAACTAGAAAGGTTTGATGATACAAAAATTTACACTTACCATCGTGTGCCAGGGCATGCTGTGGAAAATTGTAAGGATCTTAAGACTATTCTTTTCCAACTATGTCATCTTGAAGAAAATTTTGATGATGATGATATTTTAGATGAGGACCCTCTTCCACCTGTACCTATCACCAAACATCCTTGTACCATACCTATTTAGCAACCTTGATCCCCCCTCCATAACCCTTTTATCCTTATCCAATATTTGAGATCAATATGGTCTCGCATGAGAGAGCTAGCCAAACATCTGCCAAAATGTGAACGTCTTTGCATTATTTTAACAAAACCAGTATATGTCCTCACCATATTTTTCCCATCCTATAGCTACACCTATCATGACGCACTTTATCCTTTACCTAAAATTAATATGGTTCAAATTACCACTCAATCCCGGAAGGAAAAAGGAAAGGAGAAAGTAACCAACTCATCTCGCTACTCGTTTACCCATTATTCCATCGGACCTACACCAAATTTCATCATTCATGGACTAACATACCCTATTTATGATGGTGTTTCCCATCGTATAATGATTAAATAGTTGCACCAGTCTCCTCTCAAAATATATTTGTATGACCTTGTCCAAACCTTTGAGTCTCATCGACAGGCCCTCATTGAGGTTCTGTAATCTATTGAGGTTCTACCTAATGACCCTACTCTTGTTTCATCCATTATCACTCCTAACCATATGGCCTCTCTTACCACTTCGCCCCCTTCTTCGATCCCGCTACCACTCATCATGTAGCCACTCCCAATTTCTCCGACGACAAGATTTTACCTCTCCAATCAGATGATCCTAACCCCGCCCTATTTATTTTTGTCTATGTTGATAATATATGCATTCATTGCTTTATGATTGATGGCGATGCCAATATAAATATAATTTCTTCCTTGCGTAGAACCAAATGCTCCATGTAAATTACATGCACAATAACTTGATTACGTCATGTTCATTTAATGATGCCATTGCTTCCACCCTTATCACCATCATTCTCCACATTCATGTAGGCCCCGTGCCATTCTGAATTATTACATGTCTTAGAGGGGGAATTCAGTACAAAATGCTACTTCGGTGACCTTGGATTCATGCCTTAGGTTGTGTTCCTTCAACCTTACACCATTGTTTAAAATTTGAACATGAAGGGCACAACTATATTATTCCATTCAAACCTTCATCATTCAAGACTGTATCATGTTATATCAAACCTATGATGTCCTTATACTAGTTAAGGCATATACCACTGCTAGCGATTATTATTTAGCCACCTTTGCCTCATCCACCAATGTTGTCACTACATCTTACACAACTAATTCCTCTATTCCCACTACTTATGTAGCTGACCCATTAGAAAACCCATCTACTTCTCAAACAACTAATGCTTCTTCTTACCATTCACCCATCCATTCCAATTCATCCATTCCCGCTACCCACATATCCACTACTAATCCCTTATAAGGTGTTTTTCAACACTTCACTTTGGGGGATTACTACCTTTACAACATTGACACATTCATTACACCTCAAGTGTATGATAAAATTCACCAACATCCCCACTATGATCACTGCGCATAGGTGAGGTTTTCCCCTACTGATCCTCCCCACCTTCACACCAAATTAAGGTATCGGGGATATGATGCTTCTACCTACTCACGAGTCAACTTCCTAAACTCAACCATTTTCCTCGACATTTGATCTCTCACCAAATGCTACTTCACCCACACCTTCCTCCATAGCTATGCTTGGAAGGGATTTTTCTTTTGTTTATATGAACAAGGACGTCATATTGTCATTCCTTGCACCAATCGTAAGGCTCGAGTCAAAATCAATGAGGATGATAAACATTCCCACCACATGTTATCCAAAATTCACCCCTAAGGTAATTTTGATAACTTGTAAAATTTCTTCAGGATTGAGTGAGCGAAATCATTTGAGGCCCAAAATTAGGTTTTAAGGGGTCACTTGCATTTTCTCTAACTTGCTTATCGAAGAAAAAAAAAGTTAGTAAAAATTTGTAAAATTATGAAAAAATGAAGTCAAGGACCTCTTTTAGTGCATTAGGTTTGAGGGCTATAGATGGAATCAATCTGGGTCATACCATGGTTTTTCATACCGATTTTGGGGCCTAATTTGCAAGGAAAAAAATGTATTGTGAAAAAAGTAGAAAAATTGTCCTAGGCAACACAAGTTCACGTGGGGACAGTAGGGACTGAAAAGCGAAATGACCGCAAGTCGGTGTATTGCAGATATGGAAAAAAAAGTGTTTAGGACAGGTTGGGCACAAAAGGTTGAGAAAGTTGTAGCGAAAAGTTTGTAGAACAAAGTGCCGTCAAAATCCGTAGAAGCCATAGAACAAAATTCATGAAATCCACAAAACAAAGTCCTGAGAATAGAAGACTTGGAAAAATCCATAGATAAGGTCACATAACAAAAGATGCGTAAAAGTCCACAAAACAAAGTGTCATAGAATAAAATCCGAGGAAGGCGCATAACAAAATCCACATAAAAAGTTGTGGAGAAAGCCGAAGAAGAACAAAATACGTGGAAAAAGTTTAGAAAAATCCATAGAAAAAGCCATAGAACAAAATACGCATAATAGAAAAGATAGAAAAAGTTGTGGAATGCCGCATAAAACCAAATCCATGGAATGTTGTAGAAATTTGGAAAATCATGGAACAAAGGAAAACAAGCCAGGTTTTCACGCGAAACTTTGAATGGCGATAACTTTTGCATTTCTCAACAAAATCACACTAAATTGGTATCATTAGAATCATGTCTCTAACACTTGATGCACATAAATCAATAAAAGTAATAATTTATTATATTTTGATGTAAATTTTTCTAAAAATGTGCCTAGGTTCGAGAACAATGTTTAATTGGTATTGGGGATGCATTAATGAGGCATGGTCATCATTATTTCTCTGTTGTAGCACATGGGACAACATGGGGATCCTTTTACAAGAAACATACCATCAATTACACTCATTTATGATAACTTGCAAGTGGTTGAAAAGACAAATTCGGGATTACAATTCTCTCTCTCCTTCTCAATTCTATAAATTGTAATCTTGGGCTCATTTGTAAAGGAGTTGGTCATTTTCTCTCCTGCCCCCCTCTTTCTTCCCTAGGGTCGAATGTGGAGCTTAAGCCTCCTCTCTTTGCTTTGTAATGACATTTTCTTTCCTCTTTCCCACTAATGATGTACTATGTGAACTCATGGAGAAATAAAATCTATTTTGTGATGCATTTTTGTCCATCCTTTGCTTATTTTATTGTCTCTTCTTGCCTCTCATCATTACAGGGTATATTGTGCATATCTTTGATGTCTATTGCAGGTTTTGGGAGTTGTGTTTAATAGGTTTAAGTTGTGTTTTGTGTGAAATTTATCTTTGGTTTGTGATGCATCTTTTCCATCCTCTCCATTTCTCATCCCTCTCCACTTCAGGCAGTTGAGATTTTAATCATTAACCCTCCTTTGCTGGTGTATCACCACTTTAGTGTAGGTTTTGTTTTCATGAACTCTCTCTCCTTGGTCCCTTCGAAAGTTAGATTAGAATTAGTTAGTTTTATAGCCTACATTAGAGTAGATTTTCTAGGTAGTTTAGGAGTAAGAACCAGCTTTCTTCAGAGGATCATCTCAAGCCCACAAGTCCCACAACTTGACATATGGTCCAATGTTACAAAAATTGCACCGAATTCCCCAATCAAATCTAAGGCCACTCGAGGGTGTTGTAATTTCGTGATAACAATTTTGGCACATGTGGTAGGACATTGTAGAAGTTAGAGTTCCATCTTTTAGAGGTGTTCCACTCCAAGAAGCAAATATTTAGCCACTGTGTAAGCTTCACTTCTTAATAAAAATTTTGGCATGCACAGCGGGAAAGGTTTGAAGCACCTTACCACTTCATTTAATTAATTTTATGTGTTCTTTTTAGATTCATCCTTTAGAGGCACATGCAAAGCACATCTAGCGAATCCATCTAATCAAAACCCATTCTCTCGAGTTGCATAATTTCTTTCTATCCATTTCCACCCTTTCTTCTTTCCACATCTTTCATCTTCTGCCATTCATGAAGTTGTGCAGTCATGGATTCATTCCCATCTTGGAATTCACACTTGTAACAGCAGTGGTGCAGTCCACCTCTAATGTATTTCACAACTCCTCTAGATCAACATTATGATCAGATTCAGAACCATTATGCTTACCCATATGAATAGGATGCAAATTAGTTTGGTCATCCACCAAACTATGGAGCTTATCAAGAGTGAGGGTGTGCATATGATGATAAAAATTATATGGAGAATGCTGATTTGCTAGAGAATATTCAAATAATCAAGGCTAACATGATTCAATCCGAGGGCTACAATACAGATGAAAGGTTTTTAGAATTGTTTTTAGGGCACCTTGTCTATGGGAAGGACCTTTTCTAAGACACTATAGCCCGTAGGAGAAGCTATATTTCATGGTTGAAATGTTGCCTCAACTTACACAGTGGACTGAGGATATTGAGGCTTATGAGTTGGATACAAGACAACCTTGTCAATGGGTAAGTCCACCACCTCATAGCTTTTCCTTTCCTCTTTCTAAATCAATATCATTGCAGCGAGTGTTGTGATTCAATTTTCTCACTTGTTTCCCAAAATGTTGATTTCCCTTATCCATCTTCCGATCTTCTATCTCATATCAATTATTTTTCCATTGTCCCTTGCAAGCAGTCATCCCCTCTAAACAAACAAGAAGTTCTATATCCTCCTCCACTAAAAGCAATTGAAAAATCTATTATAACCCAATCCATCCCTTCTATTGATGTCTCAAGTCCATCTTGGAAAGTAAACAATCGGACAACTAGTCAAGGAGAGCAATAAGAAGAAGAGCCAAGAAAAGAAGAAATGATTAGAAGCTTGGTGATATTGGCTCTTAGATTCAAAATTGAAAATATTCCCTTGATGGCTATGCCTACAAAGGAGGTCAAGGTCAAAGAGCCAGTGGTGGCTAAACTTGAGTTTACAAGCAGAAGGAGAACAACAAGAAGAAGATCAATAATTTTTTTTCTCTGAATGGAGTATTCATAATGGAACTTTGTATGAAGAGAATATTGATCTAATCCAAGCTACACAATTAGTTGAGAGGGAGGAGGAATAATCAACTCCAAGTCCTATTAAATAGGAACAAGCTGGAAGAGATCAAATCGAATTTGAAGTCACTTGATGAAGAAAGCATTATTGAAGATTTTTGCTTTCATTTGAAGGGCCTAATTTGATTGATGAATCCATGACAGAGGAGAGCTATCAAGAAGACCTTGCTGCCCCAAATAGTCCTATAGACCAAAAAATTGAATATTTTGATTTTAAAAATTTCATGCTAGGGGGAGAGGCTATCCAAGAGCAATTCGGTCTTTGAGAAGATCCCATCTCTTCCACACCATTCACCTAGGACGGATTACGGGAAGACTCCATTTTTCGAGGTGAATTTGAGCAAATATAACATTCATTGGATCATACCTTTCCCAATTAGGTACTTGGCTTCATTAGAGCCAACAGAGGAGCCAACAAAAGTCATGCTTACTTGTGAGCATGAGGATGAGTTTCAGAGTACAAGGGATCAGCTGCAATGACTCTTCAATCCAAATGCAGTGCAACTAAAAGAGGTATTTGTCTTATTTCCAATTGATAACTTGATGATTTTGGTGGAGAATCAACCTCTTGTAAGTTTTTCACTCATAATAACAACCATGTCCAGCTCCAAATCATATACATGGCTGCCTATTTTTAGAAAGGGAAGCTACTTCTCCCTGCTAGTTCTAGGATTTGTTTGAGTTCCTTTGATTGGTTAATGTAGAGTAGGTATTTTTCTTTAAGCAAAACAAGTTCTTCTACACACTTTGCATGTTCCACTTAGGGCATTTGTGATTTATCTCATTTGTGCATAGTGTGTTGTGATGTTTTATTACTCATGCATAGTCCATTGAAGGTAGCATTTGATAAGATCAACTCTAGTTCAAGTAAGGTTTCAAGTGGCTCAAAGATAAGATTTCAAAATTTTAGATCATAACCGTGTTTATTAAGCTTGACTCCATGCGTAATGGATACTTCAAGGCCATTGATCACTTCACCTAGTAGGGAGTGACTGGGTGAGTTGCCAAAATGTTATCCAAAATTCACCCCTAAGGTAATTTTGATAACCTGCACAATTTCTTCAAAGCTTAAGGCCCAAAATTAGGTTTTAAGGGGTCACTTGGATTTTCTCTAACTTTTATATCCAAAGAAAAATCCAAGGAGTTAGTAAAAATTTGTAAAATAATGAAAAAATGAAGTTAAGGGCCTATTTTAGTGCATTGTGGGTCGAGTGTAGATGGAACTAGTGCGGGTCATACTGGGGTTTGTCATACGAGTTTGGGTCTGATTTACAAGGAAGCAATGTATTGCGGAAAAAGTAGAAAAAAATTGCCCCCAGCGAAAAAGTTCATGTAAGATAGTCGGGGCCCAAAAGCTGAAATGACTGCAAGTCGTGTATTACGGATATGGTAGAAAAAATTGTATGGGAAAGTGTAGAAAAAGTTGAGAAAGTTACAGAGAAAAGTCCATAGAACAAAGTGTCATAGAAATCTCTGAAGCCACATAAAAAATATGTGAAAGCCACAAAATAAAGTCCACGGAACAAAAGATGCATAAAAATCTATAGTAAAGGCCTCATAAAAAAGACACACAAAATTCGTAGAACAAAGTGTCGTAGAATAAAATCTACGAAAGCCGTAAAACAAAATCCATATAAAAAGATGTGGAGAAAGTGCGAGAAAAGTCACAGAACAAAATACATGAAAAGCTGCTATAGAAAAATCTGCGAGAAAAATCCACGAGAAAAAGCCATAGAAAAAAGATGCGAAAAATCCCGGAATGCCACAAAAAAACTAAATCCACGGAATGTTGCGAGTAAAATTGGAAAATCCATGGAAAAAGGAAAACGATGAGTTTTAAATGCGAAACTTTGAATGGCCATTACTTTTGTATTGCTCAACAAAATCACACAAAATTGGTACCGTTGGAATCGTGACTCTAAGACCGATGCACATAAATCAATAAATGTAATAATTTATTAAATTTTGATGTTGAATTTTCTGAAAATGTGACTAGGTTCAAAATTGTGTTTTAATTGGTAGTTGGTATGCATTTTATGAGGCATGGTCATCTTTATTTCTTTCTTTGCAACACATGGGACAACATGGGGAGCCTTTTACAAGCAACATACCATCAATTACACTCATTTATGATAACTTGCAAGTGGTTGAAAAGACAAATCTGGGATTGCAATTCTCTCTCTCCTTCTCAATTCTATAAATTGTAATCTTGGGCTCATTTGTAAAAGAGTTGGTCATTTTCTCTCTCCTACCCCCTCTCTTTCTTCCCTAGGGTTAAATGTGGAGCTTAAGCCTCCTCTCTTTTCTTTGTAATGGCATTTTCTTTCCTCTTTCCCACTAATGATGTAATGTGTGAACTCATGGATAAATAAAATTTGTTTTGTGATGAATTTTTGTCCATCCTTTGCTTATTTTATTGTCTCTTCTTGCCTCTCATCATTGTAAGGTATATTGTGCATATCTCTGATGTCTATTGTAGGTTTTAGGAGCTATGTTTAATGGGTTGAAGTGGTATTCTGTGTGAAATTTATCTTTGGTATGTGATGCATCTTTTCCATCCTCTCCATTGCTCATCCATATCCACTTCAGACAGTTGAGATTGTGATCAATAACCATCCTTTTCTGGTGTATCACCGCTTTAGTGTAGGTTTTGTTTTCATGAACTCTCTCTCCCTGCTCCCTTAAAAATTTAGATTAGGATTAGTTAGTTTGTTAGCCTGCATTAGAGTAGATTGTGGTAGGTAGTTTAGGAGTAGGAACCAACCTTCTCTGGAGGATCATCTCAAGCCCACAAGTCCCACAACTTGAGAGATGGTCCAATGTTACAAAAATTACACTGAATTCCCCACTCAAATCTAAGGCCATCCTGGGGGTGCCGTAATTTCATGATAATACCACATTCACCTAGTTACTCACCTTCACATATAGACTCTATGGATCCAAAATCCATTCCTCCTAAATATTTTTTTTCATAAACACCGTTTACTTAGGACCTCTAACCAATCAATGTGATGGCGAGGCTCCTCTTATCTTCCCTTCACATATAGTCACATGATCAGTTACGATGCAACTTCTATTAACTTCATTCAATGTGAGGACTATGAGTCTATTATTGCTTACATTGGTGTAGAATACTCTTATATTCATCGTTCGTTACCTTCCGAGATGGAAACCATGTTGAATGAATCAACCATCGAAATCAATATTCACACTTATGATGACCTCCACATTCTAAAAATAGGCCAATATTTAGATCTTTGCTTGAACATGAAGCTTTTACTTACTTCCTCTAGGATCATAGAATTTTTTTGCTTGGTCCTATGCTAATATGTCCGGTATTGACCCAACCATTGTGGTCCATAATATCGTAGCCATTCTTGATGCCAAACTTGTGAACTAGAAGCTACAAAAAATGCATTCTCACATTGCCCTTCTTGTCCAAGAAGAACTCTAGTGCCTCCTTTTGGTTTCCTTCATTCTACCCACTAATTATCCCCAATGGATCTCTAACATTTTTCCTATCACAAAAGTGATGGGGGGACTCCACATTTGCATGGATTTCCATGACCTTAATTTCGCTTTCCCAAAAGATAACTTTCCTCTACCTAGTATAGACCAACTTGTTGATCTCACCGCGACCCATGAAATGCTATCACTTATGGATGGTTTCTTGGGTTATAACAAAATATTACTCACCCCGAGAAGATCAACAAAAACTTCCTTCATCACCCCTTAGGGGACCTTCGCTATCGTGTCATACTCTTTGGCCTTAGAAAATGTTGCTATATATCAACGGGATATGACTTATATTTTTAATGACATCATGCATAAAATATTGGAAGATTACATTGATGATCTTCTTGCCAAATCTAAACATCGGGCCGAGCACCTTTCTGTCCTTAAAATTTACTTTGACCATTTCATCAGATACTATGTTCACCTTCAACCTAAGAAGTGTGTCTTTGCCTTTGTTTTCGACAAACTCCTTAGTTTTATTGTTTCTTTGCGTGGCATTGAAGTTTTTCCTACTATAATTAAGGATATTATCAAAACGCATCATCCTACTAACCTTCATTAACTTCATAGTTTGCAAGGAAAGTTGCAATCTATTCATCACTTTATTTCTCAGCTTTCTGATTGTTGTCATCTGTTTCATCATTTTATGAAAAAGGATGTCTCCTTCAAATGGGATGATGAATGCCACAAAGCC
Source organism: Taxus wallichiana var. yunnanensis (assembly GCA_018340775.1). Lineage (NCBI taxonomy): Eukaryota > Viridiplantae > Streptophyta > Pinopsida > Cupressales > Taxaceae > Taxus > Taxus wallichiana. The sequence goes on from CM031244.1 coordinate 275,520,049, forward strand.
TTTGACGCCTTAAAATAATACCTCCTCCAACAACTGTGCTCATTCCCCTAAGGATGACCAACCATTTTACCTTTACATTTCTAACTCTTGATCATTCCTTGGGTACCATGCTTGCTCATTGTGAAAGGAAACATCAAGAACAAGTGGTTTATTATATAATCTGTATGCTTTTAGACTACGAAACTAGATATACTTATGCCGAACTTTTTTCTGGCCCTATTTTTTTCACCACTAAACTTTGCCATTTCCTACTCAACCACAAAATATTTTTTATCACGAATAATTACCCTTACATTACATGTATGCTAAGCCCTACACACATCAACATGCTGCATGTTGGCTCATGATTCTTGTAGACCTAGATCTCAAATTAATCCATCAAAAATCCATAAAAGGACAAACAATTGCTAACCAACTTGCGAGACATACCTCTATACGGAAACCAATCTTCTAACTTCAATTTCTCGAGATGAATCCATCGCTACCCTCTCCCTGGATGATACCATTTACCAGATGACCTTATTCTTCGAGGGTTTCAAATGTCGGCGTGGAGGTGCTGATAGAGTTATCCTCATTCCTCTTGATGGTAAGCCCATGACATTTAATTTCAAACTAAATTTTGATTATACTAACAATATCACCGAATATGAAGCACTTGTGTTAGGTCTTCAAACTTCCATAGACATAGATATTAAATAGATTAATATCTTTAGCGACTCTCAACTACTTGTGAACCAAGTTAATGGTATATACCAGTGTTGTAATGAGATACTTCAAAAGTATCAGCATCATGTTGACATGCTTTTACTACCTTTGACCATTATGAACTTCAAACCACCCCATGTTTGACTAATAAATTTGCAGACACCATGACCTGTATTACTTCTCAAATCCCCACCTCACCCTCCGACTCAAAAATATTTATCTCAGTAAAAAGGTTACAATCACCTTCTTATCAAATCCGAGATGTCAACCTTGTAGGAAACATTGATATGGACCCACGTGACCTTTGGTATAAGTAGTTTGTTAATTATCTTTCCCTTTCAATTTTGTCTCAAGATCTTACTTGTAATGGAGAACGGGCCTTTCTCAAAAGTGTCTCTCACTATGTCATCATGGGTGGTCTTCTATATAAAAGTATCTTTAATTCTATCTGTTACGAGGCCTTACGAGTTTTGAAATTCTATACACCATCGAGGAAGTTCACGATAGGATTTTTGGGGGTCATTTCAATGGTTTAGTCATCACTAAATGTATCCTTTATCTGGGCTATTACTAGCCAACCCTAAATAGTGATTTTTGTGACTATGTCAAGCATTCGTGAAGTGTCACTATTGGTGCTCAATTGTAATCTCACTCGTTTGTCATTTAAAATTTCTAGCCCGTCGGTTAGAAGTATTTTTGTCTCCCGTATGGATGTGTAAAAATTTCTCCTTCATTTACTTATCGTTGTTAGTCCTCTCCTTGGGTCGTGGATCACATTGAGTCCTGGTATTATTTATAGTATTCTCTCCGAGGGGAATAATTTTGTTGTTAGGTGTCTTCCACGATTATGTCTCCTCTAAAAATCTTGTCCTAGCATCCATGGACATGTGGTCATCTTTAATTAGACGTGGCATGACAAGTCTATTTGGTGAACTTGTCACTTTTGTCACAATTGTAAAAAATGCCAAATTGGTCCCATGGCCTCGATAATTTCTAATTGGCTATTCAACAATATGAAGTGGTGAAGAAAATTTCTTACTTTGACCCCGAAGATGTACACATGTCATAAGACGAGCAATTGCGGGAAGGTGGGCCCGTTTGAATTTTGAGACATTATGATGAAAGACATAAAAGTGTAAAAGGAATGCCTAGAGTCGCAAATGGACACATGGCCATTTTTAAAGTTAAAAGTGAGGAGGCGGGTCATTGGAGGACTTTGGAGATTTTAGCCTTGTTTTGAAAAAGGAGTAAGTTATAAAAGTGAAGCGAGACCCCGCAAGTGTCCATATAAAGGCACTTGTTGAGTCTACATCAAAGAAAGAAGGGTGGGTTACTGAGAGAGGTATTTTAGTAATTTTGGCTTTGTTTTGAAAAGGTAAAAAAGGTGTAAAATAAGTTTGCAACTCCACCAACGCCCTAGGAAAGCCACATGTTAAACCTATATTGAAAGCGGGTGGGTGGGCAAGAATATTAAAATAACACAATTCCTCTGAGTGGAATAAAATGCAAAGGACCCTAGGACCTCCTCAACTAAGATCTTTTCCACATGGATGACCCAAATTCAAAATTTCAAAAAATAGAGTTAATGACTATAAAGTAATTCATTTAATTTTTCTGCCATTAATGCTCCTTTTGTAAATAAAGGAAATGTGGAGGGCCTGCACTCATTTGAGGATCCTCCTCAGGGCCTTAACTTTGGAGTTGTGCCAAGGAGACACATGGAGGATTTCATTGGCTCATCTTTATATTGAGACTTCTCAATGGTTGAAGTGAATTTCTTGGGCTTAGGACACATTGAGGGCCCGCGCTTTGTTTGGGGACTGCACTGAATTTTATTTTTGAAAGAGCATTGAAGAGACATGTGGAGGTTTCCGCTAGATATTCCCATGCTTAGAACTTTCAAGCAGCCGATGCAACTTTCTCGGACTCTAAGCATGTGGCACCTTCCATTTGGTTCTTAAAAATTTTCAATGGCCGGTAAAACTTTGTCAAGCCCGAGACATGTGGAGAACTGCGCTTGTTTGTCTTTGTCCACTTGTGTGCACCATATCAAAAGTGCACCGAGGAGATATGTGGAAGCTTCCATTGACTCCTGTTTACACTTGGAAAACTCGGACTCACGGTGTAGATATGTGGTATAATCCATGCGAGGACATTTATTTCGAGAGGCATGAATGCAGTATCTATTCCTTAAGGTGTATTATCAAAGGTTATTATTAAAAGGGGATTTCTTGGACAAAAAAATAATAATTATTAAAAATAATGTAAGAATTTATGACATGGCATCCCAGTCATAATCAAGGGCGAGAAATGTGATCAGTTCATGATTTATCCACCTAGCAAGAGAGAGTAAGATATTTTCAAGGGAATAAACATGATTAAACAATATGTTGTAAAGAGGAATATTATTTTGAAGATTTAGAATTTTGGGGGAATATTTGGGATGAGTGAGTGAGTGAAATTGTATAAATGCAATGAGAATACTCTTACATAGGGGTGTTAATTTTTCTAAGAAATTTTGAGAAAAACCATTTTCCCAAGAGACCTTATGAGAAACTTGTTTATTTCCCTATGTTTGTAGATTTAGTCATGTCAAGATGGTTGCAAGTGTAAAACCATTGACAAGCTCTGAGATTGTTGAAGAAACACTCCCCTCCTAATTAATCTAATGAACCTTGAATGAATCTATGTTGATCATGAGAATAATTGTGTTTTCTTTTATTTCAGAATGTTTTCAAATTTTTTTTCATGTTACTAGTGCAATATTATGTTAAAATCCCTCACGAATCACACAAGATCTTATCCACATGGTAGTATTGTAGAATTTGCAATTTCATTGTGAGGAGATCTTTCATCTTGTAATGAAATAAACAATTTGAAATCATTTTACTTCCATTGTGTTGACAAATATTATTTGTTATCCTATGAGTGTATCTTAGGCGTGACTAATAAGGTATTTCCAATGTTTAATTGAATATTTAACATGAGCCTTTGTGTTGAATTATTGAAGAGTGTATGAGATTGTGTATCTCTAGGCCTCCATTGATACACACCTTTCAAGTTGAAGGAATATTTTGGCTATTTTGAAGCATTTTATCTGTGAGTGTTTCAATATTTGTAAAGGCTCTCAAATATATGGTATAATCAACTTTATCTTGCTTAACTTCCCACCAATTTTTTTCAAATGATAAATCCTACATGAACTACCCCAGCTTGTACTATGTATCCAAATAGATTTAACAAATTTCACTTCCAAACTATGCAGAGACAATCGGTTTTGATTATTGTCTTGATAACCCAAACCTTGTCCAGAAACATCCCCACTCTAGTGTGACAACTCGTAAGAGTTATATTGTGTTGTATTGATCATATTTTCTCAAGGTTTCCATGAAAATTGTGCAAAGAAGGATATCTTTATATCCTTCACAAACACGGGTTCTGAGAATGGGTCCTCTCACCTGTTAAAGGCACAACCTAAAGTAGTGAGGGTATCTCAAACCCTTAGTAAGGTGATATCCATTTCTATAATTCGAGTGACAAAGAATCGATGAATCCCCTCAGCTACAAAACAAATTATATCATAATTTGTCCTGTCTCTAAGCATCCTTCCAGTTTCGTGATGGTACTCAACCCTCGCAGGAGAATAAATTTGAATACCAACATCAGCAACATGTTAATCTTAATCACACCCATAGTCACACCTTACAAGTCGCATGGGACCTTTGGCCTTTCTCTATATGGGGTTTTATGTTTTTCGAGAGATAAACCCTCATTATTCCAAACATCATCAATGGATTATTATTGCTACCGAATATTACACAAAATGGGTGGAATCCATACCTCTTATTTCTACAAAAGATGAGAAAATTTGTAAATTCTTCAATCATCAGAACATTTTTTGCTTTTTTGTTCCTCAGCGATAACGGAAAACAATTCAAAAATAAAACCCTACGGAAAATTTGTGATGCCTTCAACATTCAACTTAGTTTTTCTTCACCTTATTACCCTCAAATGAATGGCCAATCTGAATCAACTAACAAAAATCTAGATAAAATTATTATGAAAGTGGTTAACGATATTGGTAAGGATTGTCACAGACACATTCCTTTTTCCTTATGGGCTTATCACACTAGTATTCACACATCAACTGCTACAACACCTTTCTCTTTGGTCTACAATATATAGGCTATTTTTCCTCTTGAATTCTAAATTCAATATCTTCATATCTCACTCAAAGATATGCTCAATGATGATGATTTTCTCCTAGAAAGGTTGGCAAAGCTCAAGTTATTAGATGAATGTCATCTAAATGTTCTCGATCACCTCCAAATATATGAAAAATTTATCAAACATGCCTAAAATAAACATGTCCAAGAAAGAACCTTCTAGGTCAGTGACTTCATTTTGAAGAAAAATCAACATGTAACCAAAGCGGAGAAAAGTAAACGAGGAAATTTTTCTCATAATTGGCTTGGACCATATATTGTTACTCATGCCTATGGATCGGTGCTTATCCTTTATCTTAACTCAAAGGTAAACTTGAACTGATCCCCTCAATGCCTTGCATATTTAACAAAGTATATTATTGAATTAAGTCTTGTATCATGTTCTGTCTATTAAACGCTTCTACCTTGAGACACATCCACCTTCCACTTACCTATTTTAAGGATCAATGACTAAACAAGAATAATGTGATTACCCATCACCTTTAAGCCTCATCTTCAATATGAGTACCAGGAATCTACTCATGGCATGATTCTCATGGATAATTTTCATCCTCTCCAAGATGGAATCCCATGGTCATTCATTACTTAAAACCTCTCTTTCATAGCTAATCCCTGTGTGCTGTGGCTATGGTTTTGTCTTCATAAAATAAGCCCATACTTCTCTATACTCGTGTCCATGACCTAAAAGTCAAAAAAAAATCCAAAGTAATATATGGGGTGTTCAAACTCTAATCCTTGAGTCAAAATTATAGTAAATAGCTAAATCCCTGAAAAAGGAAATCTATCTTTCTATGTTACTACTATAAATAGATCTGCTCCTTGAAGGAAAGCTATATAAAGCTATCCATAATGTACGTAGTCTATCTAAAAAGAAGACCATTTATGAAAAACTAAAATAAAAATATTATAAAGCTTCCCACATGGATCAAATTCACAAAGAAATCAAGGAGATATTCTATTCATCCCACATAAAATTTCTACATCGATCATTCTATAAAACAAAATAAAAAAACAAATAAATAAAAAAGATAAGTTTTTCCTCATGGACTTGCCTATTTTGATCTTGGGTATCTTACAGAAGAGGCATGCTATCTAACACTAGGGTTATGATAAAACAACCACTTTCACCTCACCACATTTCCTTCCTAGTATTCTACCTACTCCCGGGATGTGCAAAAAATGTGACATTTCATGATCATGTGACTTTATTCACCTTTCAAATAGTCAATCATTCAATTCCTTTATGGTTTTATGTTCAAAATCCAATCTTTTGTATGATAAACTCGTAATGGTTCTTACCAATTCGACGGATTTTTGTCTCCTCTTACCATTCACCTCTTTTCTTACTTATTGATCCTCCTTCACATGAAAATAACTTCGACACCTACATTATAGGCACTCCTCTTCCACCAAAATCACCCACAGATTAGTCAAACTAGATAACAACCATGCCTATCCAACATATACTCAATCATGCCTAAATCAAAACAAACTCAACCATACCTAAATGACCTAAAATCAAGCATGCCTAAACTGACCTAAACCATTCCTAAAATGACCTAGACTCATTCATGCCTAAAACCTACCGAACCATTCATCTATCCTCATCATATTCTTCCCTAACTTATGGGAGAACTACATCGGCCTAAGGCCCCTTTTCACTTTGGGGCTATGTAGGAAGAAGTTCGAGGGTATGGGGCCCTTAGAGGTTAGCTCGATCACTTTTATGCCTAAAAAAATTTTCCCCCTTTATGTTCACATTCTACCCTAGTTAGTTTCCATTCACACAAAAACTTGGAAATTAATATATCACAACAAACATGCATTGTTTCATCACATTTACCATTTTACCACCATATCCATATTCTACCTAACTCATTTCACATTTTCCATGATATCAAATATTTGGAAGATTAAACCACAACATACATATACATCATCATTTATTTTCCATAATACCAATAACTTGGAAATTAAATCAAACACAAAACCATACTCACCCATGCCTATATGACCTTGACTTAACCATGCCTATAATTGAATCCATCATGCCTAAATCACCTAAATTCCACCATGCTTATATGACCTAAATTCCATCATGTCTAAATCACCTAAACTCCACCATGCCTAAATCACCTAAACTCCACCATGCCTAACTCAACTAATTTCCATGATACAAAACAATAATGGCAATTAAAGAAAGTCCATCATCCATCCAGAAAACATCATCAAATAAATAATGGGAGTGTCTATGTATCAATACATATATACATAAATATAAGTATCACAAAAATCTCATGTCTTAGGACACAAGATGGTATATATATCAAAAATCAAAATGATAATACAATATCAGATATGGATATCAATCATCTCCCCACCTGATACCATCCTCACCAATCTCATTTATCTCCTCCTCCCTACTAGTCATGCACCCTGCCAACATCTCACCACCCTCTTCTAGTCCCTTCCTACCCTCCATATCCTCCCCCGGCCCCCTCTGTCGGGCCTAGTCTCCGAGAACTAGTAACCTCACCTTGGCCCTATCTCGATGCTAAATCTCTACATTTGCATAAATAAATTCAACAAAAATAAATCAAATTAACTCATGAAATGGAAAGTACATAAAATATAGACAAAATGAAAGTAGAATGGAGCAATTTCTATTAAATATGAGAGGGCATTTTATACAATTTCTTTCTCCTAAAATCATGGAGTCAAGTCTTATCATTTTATCCCCATATCTCTCCTTTATTCCCTAGTCTTACTCCCAATCCCAAGATATTCTCACACATTCCTATCTCTATGAGTTATGCATGAAAACTAATTGTGCACACTCACATATTATTTAAATATTAAATAATACTAATATTCAAACCATATGTTCACACTATGAACACTAATTTCCTAACATTCACCCCCTTAGTGTGAACATGGGTGAGTTATGTCTAGTACCTGCTCATGTTCTACAATACGATGGTTTTCAAAGAGTACCATCAACTCCAATAAGTTTTCTAGTGGAACCATTAACCACTCTGTATGTGATTTTCTAAGAGATTCAAAAACTCTCAAATTGGTTTTCTAGTGGACCACCAACCACTTTCATAGCAACATACACGTTTCCCCATCCACATTTTACAAAAGAGAACAAAATATAGGAAAATATGTTCCTAACTATGAATAGGAATTATCCATATGTTCTTATTTACTCTCACACATGCTGAAAGAAAAACACAAAAAAGCTAGAAAATAAATGATCACCAATATAATGAAGCAATCTCTTTGTTGGTGACTAACAAGAGATGCTTATTTTTCCTCCATCCTCCTTTGCCTCCAGCCTCCATGAGTCACTACTCAGTATAAGTAGTCATCTTCATCCTCCTTTTGTTCAGGTTCTTCTTCTTCTTCAGTGCTTTCTTCATCAACTGCATAGGCCTCATCCATCTTTAGCTTACCGGATAAAATATCTTTGGCACGAACAATATAGAAAGAAGACTTGTGTCCCTTTTTCTTGCAATAAAAACATTCTAATTATTTTTGTTTCTTGAAGAACTAGGATACTTTTTCTTTGTATAAAGGGTAGTTTCTTCCTCAATATCTTCTTTTGTTCTTTTTTCTTCAACTAGTAATGTAGAAATCATACCTTCAAGTGAATGAGAAGGCATTTGACCAAGAGTAAAAACTACATTACTGTATTTTGGAGGTAAGTTATTTAACAAAATAGCTTTTGCATCTTCATCATCTACTTGAGCACTTACTTCTATCAGTTGTCTTAGAAGAGATCTAAGATCATTAATATGACTTGACATAGTTGCACCCTCATTCATTTTCAACTTGAATAACTGCAACTTAAGTGTAAATTTAGCATTCACAACTTTTGCACCAAATGTCTGACTAAGAAAATCCCATATGTCTTTAGAATTTTTTTCTAAGTCTACATAATGTAACTCAGTGTCAGATAAAGAAATCCCAATAATGGATTTTGCTTTATCATCCCTGGTTTGCCACTCCAGTAATTTTGTTGCATCAGTTGGTTCAGTTTCTTTTCCATTTACAATTCCCCATAGATTTTTGTTCATCAGTTGCATTTGTATTTTCACCTTCCATGTGTGAAAATTTAATCCATTAAATTTATCTAGAGGTATTTCCATGATGGGTGTCAAACACAGTCGAAAATGCACCCTTACAATAAAAATCAGCTTTATATTTAACCAAAATAATAAAGCTTATCAGAGTTTAATTGCTGGAAATTATTGACTATTTTTTTACAGAATAATTAGAAATGTCAGAATTGTTTCCACGATTTCTCTTAAAATACGAAATGGGTTTCTATAATTTTTGACAAAAGTTTTCCATAATAAAAATAAACAAACCCAATAAATTTTAGAAAATTCCAAATATGGGTTTTTGAGAAAAACATGAATTACCAATCATTTTTTGAAGATTAGAATCCAGAAAATGGCAATGGAAGCTTTAAAACTCAGATCTGCATCCTTGAGGCTGTAATTTTATCCTGCAATCACTCTCATAAATCTTCCTAACCTGCTCTGATACCAGATGATGCTAAATCTCTAGATTTTCATAAATAAATTCAACAAAAATAAATCAAATTAACTCATGAAATGGAAAGTACAGAAAATATAGACAAAATGAAAGTAGAATGGAGCAATTTCTATTGAATATGAGAGGAAATTTTATACAATTGCTTAATCCTAAAATCATGGAATCAAGTCTTATAATTTTATCCCCATATCTCTCCTTTATTCCCTAGTCTTACGCCTAATTCCAAGATATTCTCACACATTCCTATCTCTATAAGTTGTGCATGACAAATGACTAATTATGCACACTCACATATTATTTAAATATTAAATAATACTAATATTCAAACCATATGTTCACATTATGAACACTAATTTCTCGACACTTTCGCCTTTAGGGTCGGTGACCCCCTGTGCTACTGAGAATTGTGAGTCCCAAATCTAGTCCGATCATTGGCCGCCTGTTGGGTTCGGTACTCAAAGCATATGAAGGCACACCAATCCCTACGGTGGCGGATGGTATTGATAATAGTGAACCTCATTCGGGAATCCACTGGGAATTCCTTAACCCTATCATGGATACGAGTTTGTGGTGGTGTTATCGGCCTAACTTCCCCTATGAACTTTTCCCAACCAAAAGTTTACCTGTCCGGTGTAGGTGCCTATATAATGGGAGCCTATCCTTGTGCATATGGTCATACCTATATAGCTACCTAGGCCTTTAGGGCCGCAACTTATGCTGCTTTGTGGATAATTAGCCCTACAATATAGCCACCTATGCCTGTAAGCTAGCTACTTTCCCTTCATCCCCATTTCCACCCTATGCGGGAGCGTGCACTGTTGCTAACTAGGCCTACAGGTTTTAATGTGTGCACTGTAAGATGGTCACCTATGCATGTGAACCTATCGCCTATCCATGTAACCATGTAATATGCACCTCTAGGGTATCCACTTGCCCCTATAATGCATCTTTCTAAACTATGATTGTAGCTAAATAAGCTTCCCCGACCTCGCAGTGCCACCAATAGTTGTGCCACCCACCACCGTCAGATCGATCGATGACACCTACATCATCAATACGTCAGGTCAAACACCTACTCTTCCTTCCCCTTGGGAACACTTGGACATGGTGGAGACATGGGTCTCTCCACATCATCTCTACAGTACTATGGGAAAGGTGGGGGCACATTTTGACGTAGTCCAAACTACCATCAAACATTTTCCACGGGTATCATGTTGTGCTCACCAAAGACACAACCCCGTATCCATCTCAATAACTAAATCTCCTCTAACTCCTCAGCCATGGAAAATCCACATATGGTCGCCACATGATATCCACCATAGATAGGCCCTCCAACAACTGCATGTAGTATATAAGATCATATATGGCCCTAGCCACCCCTAGATGCGCCCGAAAGGTACTGTAAGCTATAAAAATACACTACTAATAAGGAAGTAAAATACCAATAATCATACCTCCTCCTTCGCATTCCATAGCAAACCTCAGAATGGACTAGGAAACTTGGATTGAGCCCTGATTTTGTGATATGTAGGTGCTTTTCTTCAAGACGGAGCAAGATCTTCTTGCAACAACGACCCTCTTACTTTGCACTAGATGGAAAAAGGATTATGAGGCTATTTTGGCATTAGGACGAGGCAAAAGGATATTCTTTGCTCAAATGATGCAAGAACTTAGATATGGCATGAAAGCTTATTCTCCGTGTGTTTAGAGGGGAGGGGTAAGGTTGTATTTATAGCTTTGAGGAGTGATTAGTTTAGATTGATTTAAGTAATCATGGTTTGAAAATGTGGGCAAGATTAAGTGGGTGGTTTGAAAATGTGGGCAAGATTAGGTGAGTGGTTTGGAAATGTGGGCAAGATTAGGTGAGTGGTTTGAAAATGTGGGCAAGATTAGGTGAGTGGGGACCACGAAGAATGGGTGAGGATTTGAATTATTTTTAATTCATAAGTGGAGGATTTTAGGTGAGTGGGGACCACGAATGGTGGGTGAGGATTTGAATTTGAATTTTTAATTCAATAGTGGAAAAACATGGAGAATAATGACATGTGGTGAGGATTAGATTATTTTTAGATTTTGAAATGGATAATTAATCAAATTATATTTGATTAATTCAAAGTGTATTTTTGTTGGAAATGAGGAAGGGGAATTAATTGATTGAGGATAGATGTGAAATTGGGGTGTCTACATTTGCCCCTCTTTGGAAGGGTACTATGAAAGTAGTGTCCTTTCAAAGAAAGTAGACAGTATGGGGGAAGAATTCAATCTACTTTTTAAAAGGTAGAGCGAATGTTTGTTGGGGAGAATGGAAAGTGGTGAGTGACGGATGTTATAGTATCCTCCAAGACAAAAATGTCATGAGAAGATGTGATTATGGATAGATGTGGTGATGCCCCCTCGAGAGGACTGACGAGAATGAAATATACGACAGAACTCTCGAAAAGAAAGGAAATGGATTCGGCAGAGAAGAGGATGATAATGGAGTGGAAGAGACTGGAATGACCGCACGACGCAAATGGAGAAAGGATTCAATCGACCTTGAATGCTAGGTGTGAGGGTGTGTGGGAAAGAGAAAAGGGAATGGATAGGATTGGGGGTTGATTATGAGAAGAGTAAGGGAGATAGGGGAGGGGAAAAAAGGAATGAAAGAGGTAGAAATAAGAGAGAGGGATGATAGGGGAAGAAGGGAATGATGAAGGACAAACAAGGCAAAAAGAGGAAAATGACAGAGTAGAGGGTGAAGGGATGAAATAGAGAGATGTGCAAAATGAAGGAAGCAACAGAGATAGTAAAGAGGGATACGTGAAAGTGAAATAAATGAGAGAGTGAAGAAAAGTAGGAAATGGGAAAGGATAAATAAGAAGGAGAAAACGAGGTGGGAGTAGGGGGTGAAATGGAGGGAAATGGAAAGAGGAAAAAAGAAGTAGAACGGAGAAAAAAAAGAAACTATGAGGGGCGAGGAAAGTGTGAAAAAGAGGAGAGAAAGGAAGATAAACATATACAGAATGAACGAAAAGGTAGGGGTGGTAGAGAAAAGGGGAAGTGGTAAGAAGAAACGTGAAAATTAGGGGAGAGGAAAGGAAGATAGAACAAATACAAGGAGAAGATTGAAGGAATCGCGTCATGGCGAGGAAGACCAAGGCAAAGAATATGGAACAGACCGTATGGAGATGCATGTGGAGAGTGGGATGATAAAAAAGACAGGACAATGCTGAACAACCAGGTTATCGATGGGGATGTAAGGAGGAAACGTGATGGAAAAAGGGGAAGAAGATGATATAGGGGAAGGGAAATAAGATGAGGGGTGGGAGAGAGAAGAGGATAACAAAGAAAATGATGTAGAAGGAAGGGAATACATAAAGGGGGTAATAAGTGGAAAGGGAACGATAGAAGGAATGTTCAAAGAAGAAAGAGGGGAGGAATGACATCGATTGGAAAAGATATGGAGATGCATGAAATGAGGATACTAGGATGACGGGAAAAGAGAAAAAGGATGTCTGATGAACACAGTAAAGATATTGAAGAGGGCAAAGAGGAGATGGAGAGATGGGTAAAAAGCGACAAGAAAGGGTGGGAGTGAGGGAAAAGAATAGGAGAGAAAAGAGAATGGGGGATAGAAGAGGCAATGCCAATGAGGGGACGTTAGGGAAATCCCCTTGACAATGAGTGGTGGGGAAGGGTGAAAGAAAAAATGAAGAAAAAGAGAAAGCGAATGAGGACTGGAAAGGGTAACGCCAACAAAGGGACGTTAGGGAAAACCCATTGCCAATGAGTGGTGGGCTTAGAGGAGGGAAGGAATGAAGGGAAACTCTAGAAGGTCCAAGGGAGTGAATGAGGTCGTGCGGAATGTGGATTGATAATTTTTAGGGAAAACCCGTTGACAATTATGAGCGCGGGAAGAGAAGATGATGATGAAAGAATGATATAGGAGTGTTAACAAGAATGACAAATATGTGTGTGGGTAGAAATGTAGGGGGAATGTGAGAAGATGAAGGGGAAAGAGTGAAAAAGATGGGAGGGAGGAGTTAGGACTAAGTGAAAGCGAAGAGAGGATGGGGGTGATGAGGATGAACGAGGTGAGGATGAAGAACCAAGACATGAAAAGAATGGGAAGAAACGGTATGAAGGATGATGGATCAAGAAGGGGAAAATGGGGGAAAAGAATGTGATTATAGGTGGAAGAGATGAGTTGTATGTTGTAAGAGGATATGTGGAGAAAGGATAATAGTAGGAGGAAAAAGTGGGTAGTAGGAGATACCAGGTGGAAGAAGCGATCAACAAAGTGAATGAAGAATGAGGTGGGGGAGAAGTTCACGATGACAAGTTAAGTGTAGGGAGGACCCTGACATAAGATTGTCATGTGACGGAAGTGGTTAAGTAAGATTTCCATGTGAGCAAAAGCTGGAGTAATGACAAATGGTCAAGCCGAAGTGGTGTTTGCGAGAATAGAAAATGAGGTGAAAGGATGTGATAATGAGGAATGCCGAGAAAAAATGAAGGGTGAAGGGTGTGTAGTGATGGGGAAAGGCAAGGAGACAGATCATCCTTAAGAGGGACTCTTAAGTGAGATCGCCATGTTGGGTGAGTGGTTAAGTAAGATTGCCAAGCAGAGGAGGGTGATAGTGGTGGTAAAAATATGTGATGATGGGGAATGAAGAGAAAATATGGATGGTGAGATTGGAGAGTGATGGGCGAGTGTAAGATGACATGTCATGCTTAAGAGAATCTCTTAAGTAAGATCGTCATATTGCTGGAGAGGTTTCGTAGGGTCACCCAACCGACAGGGATGATATGCAAAGAGAAAGACAAAATGATATTGGAGATAGGGGTGGAATGGTAGGGTGAAGAAGATGATCGCGATGAGAGGTGGGAGAAGTAAGATGGGGGAAATATGATGGGATGGGGGAAGGCCACAGGGCAGATCAACCTTAAGTGGAAGTCTTAAGTAAGATTGCCATGTGGCTGGAATGGTTAAGTAAGATCACCAAGCTGAGGAAGAAGGATGATGTTAGAGTTGGTGGGAATAGGGTATGACAAAATGGACTGAAGGGGAACCCTCAAGTGAATTTTCCATACTACGAGAGCGTGTAAGTAGGATGACCAGGCATAAGGTGGATTTGGGGAAGGATGAGAAAAGAGTGAGTGAGGTATGCCTAAGTGGTATATGATATGAGATGAGGTGATAATAAGAAAGAAAGGACACAAAGGAGTATAACATGAATGGATGAAGGAATATATGTAGTGGAGGGCGGAGAGTGTGAGGGGAATCCTTAATTGGGATGCCCACGTGGTGAGAGTAATGATGCGGGAATGGGAAGTAGAAGAGGTGGAGTTAGAAGATGTGTTTGGTGGTGATGGTTATTTGATGAGAGGGCAGGTGGTGAAGAAGCTTCTACAGTGGGAAGATCTTAGGGAGAGGGTAAACCTCCACTGAGGATTCCATATAGAAGGGGTTATTAAGTAAGATTGTCAAGCGGGAAGAAAAAGGGTGAAAGGAAAGAATACCAATGGGTGAGAGGGGACAGGAATGGTGAGAAGGGTAATATGGGTATAAGCGGTGGAGGAGTAAAAATGAGAAGTGAGAATGAATGGATCAAATACATGGTGATCATGGTGGGGGAGAAGGAGCTGCTAGATAGTGAATGCTACTTGAGAAAGATCGTCAAGTAGGATTCGCAAACTGCAACGGTGATCAAGTAGGATTCGCAAACTGGAGAATGCATTAGTATGGGTGAATGGATGGGGTGCAAAGTAAGATGTTGATCATGCAGGAAGATACTCATGTGATGAAAAGCATCTTAATTTTAATATAACACATAACAGGATGCATCGTGATATAAAAGATCAGGATGACTAGACTGTAATATGCATGATAGCATAGATAGGGGCCATCAAAAAGGTTTGATGCCCTAGTACGATATGCAAATGGAAGAGAGCATAGACAAAGGCCATCAAGAAAGTATGATGCCCTCAAAGATCGACATGTAATCGATAACATAAGAATATTACAGAGAACACCAGGATACATAAAATCAAGATGCCCCTTATAATATAGCAAGATGCAAGAAAGTAATTAATAATTTACAACTAATAATGCAACACAAGAACCAATAAATATGTCCCTAACGTGTTCCACAGTGAGGATTGATCGGATGTGCCCTGCCAGCGGGGCACAAGGACATAGTAAAATATTGGGTCATTGTCCTCAAACAAGGAAATAATGAGAGCCGGATTTGCCCTGCGAGGATTCACGCAAGGAGAAGTGGTTTGAATTTGGTAGTCATAGGGTGATTGGATCATTCATTGGGGATAATAGTCCAAAGGTTGAATTGTGTTTGTTATTTTAGAGTTTTTGCGATTTTGTGGAGTTTACAATATTTTTATTTTTGTTTATTATATACATATAGATTTTCTAATGTTTTTGGATTTTTGACGATTTTTTAAAGCTGTTTTTGACTTTTTGATGATTTTCAAATGTTTGTAGATTTTGACAATTCATGTAATGTTTTGGGTTTTTGACGAGTGTTTCTAATGTTTTTGGATTTTTGACGAGTTCTAATGTTTTTTTTTTTTTTTTACGATTTTCAAATGTTTTTGATTTTTTTTTTTTTGACGATTTTCAAATGTTTTTGGATTTTTTGATTTTTACATTGTTTTTAGATTTTTGACGATGTTCGAATGTTTTTGGATTTTTACATTGTGATTGGCAATGTATGGACCAGAGTGCAGACTTATTTTTGAGAGGTGATAAACATGGATATTATCCATATGTACCATGTTCCGTGTTGTAACTTATGCTTAGAATAACACAAATTCTCTTTCCATTGGCAGGATATGGTGGTGATGATATGATGAAAAGAATTCCAGCTCCATTCTTGACTCTACACAACTAGTAAGATGTGTGGGCTCATCACCGAGAATCAAGAAGGACGCAGGAGGTAGATATTGAATATAGAGACAAATGCTAACAACAATCCCTTTAGGAAATTGTGATTCCATTCTTCATAATGGTACTGTACCGATTTCAAAAATGGTGTTCACTTTATGAGTCACATGCTAGACTTAGACAGGTTATGTGGCTCATTGATTGATAAGATATGAGGTTAAGGGATAGTTCTCTCTTCACTTAGGCATCTAAATTACGTGTTTGGGGATTCTATAATTTGTAAGCACTGTAAGATTTTGTATTTTTGAAATGACTCCCTATGCCTTGCCCCATGCTACTAGTGAGAAGCAAGGGCTCATCACCAAAGGCAAAATATAGGTGAGTGAATTTCTTTTTGTCTTTTGTTTTGTTTTGTTTTATTTTATTTTATTTGAATATTTTGTAATGTTTTTATGCTTTTATGAGAATGACCCTCTACACTTTTCCCCATGCCACTTGTAAGAGGCAAGGGTTTATCACCAAAACAAGACATAGATGAGTAAGGGCACCTTCCTCCATTCCCAGTCTCACACTACCAGTAAGAAGTGTGGGCTCAACACCAAAGACTATGAAGGACGAAAGATGTGTCAATGAATTATTCATAAGTTATTGAATTGATGGATTTTTTTACAATAGTGCTTTGTATTTGGGAAGAAATGTCTGCCCCCAATCTCAGCCCCACACGACTAGTAGGACGCGAGGGTTCAACACCAAAGACTGAGATGGATGACCAAACGAAGTTTAGAGCTTTGTTATGAAAGAGAGAATGTATTTGAAGGGAATATATTACCATCAGTAAGCTTCTAGGTATGACCATAGAGGAAAGCGACTGAAAATAGAATAAGTATGACGTTCACAAACTTAATAGGATTTATATTAGCACTTTTCTCATGATGATAAATATGAAGATGTGATTTTGATAAAGAAAATATCTGCCAATGGAAATGAATGAATTTAAATTATTCGAGAGATAAGTAAGACAAAAGGAACAATGTACACGTTGTTGTTTCCGGAATAGAGAGTGCTTTCAAGAATAGAATTTCTTTGAATGGAATGTATTCATGGGTTTTTCAAGGACTTGGCCTATGTCAATAGCCAATTTATAAGCTCCAAACCCAAAATTATTCTTGTTTGTCTCGTTCTTTGGGTGTATTCTTTTGATTTTCTTTGAGAATGAAATCATTGACCTTAAATTTTCTAGGTTTTAATTTTTTATGGTAGCTATACCGTAGATGATTTTGATAGAATGGAAGATGATCTAGGGCATTAAGTTGTTTTTCATCAAGAAGCTCGAGTTCATTAAGGCGTGATTGTTGATAATAATCTTTATTGATTACATCTTTGAAGGATATTATGAAGGATGAAAATTCAACCTTGACATATAAAATAGCTTCCAACCATAAATAAAGTAGAAGGGATAAGATGTGCGGTAAGCCCAAAGAGTGGGATAGATTTGGTTAAGCCAATAGCTTCCATGTGTGTTGACAATGATGGTTTGTGTTATTTAGTTTTTTTCTTCTATTTGTCCATTAATTGATTGTTTTGAGAATAGATTCACAATTAAAGATGGAAAAGGTTTTGTAAAGATATTCCTGGGTATAAGTACCTCGTAGAATGGATGCACGTAGAAGTCTTGACAGGTGAGACTAATTAGTGATGAGATGCCTGCAAGATTGATAGTTGAAAATATGATGGACACGACGGGTTGCATTGTCGCAAGTGTCCAAACTCGATGTGGTTGTGTTTCGACAAAAAGGCTAGAGATGTTAGGCATAAGAGCCAATATTGGAAGAATAGAATCAAACTTAATGGTACCTGTTGATGGAACCTCGTCTGTAGTGTCTACAGTAATATCAAGGTTTGAAAGGGAGTCTTGAAACAAGATCAAGGTCTTGTTAGATGGTGGAAGAATGTTGTCACCCAAAACAGGTTCAATATATGTTTGGGTTGAAAGAGAGTCTTGAAATAAGTTCAAGTGCTCAGTAGATGTGGGAAGAATGTTGTTGTCCAAAACAAGTTCAATGTATGTTTGGGTTGAAAGAGTGTCTTGAAATAAGTTCAAGTGCTCAGTAGATGTTGGAAGAATGTTGTTGTCCAAAACAGGTTCAATGTATGTTTGGGTTGAAAGAGAGTCTTGAATCAAGGTCAAGTTCTCATTAGATGTTGGAAGAATGTTGTCACCCAAAACAGGTTCAATATATGTTTGGGCTGATGGAAGAAAATTTGAAGAAGATATGGATTGGTTTGGAATTAGAAAGTCTTGAATGTTTTCGTCATGATCTCATGGAATTTTAGTATATATAGGAGTTTCGACAGTAGTCAGCTCTTCATAGAAAGTTGTGGTATTGGATGTGTCGTTGGTTGTAAGAGCATTGTCATCAAGTTCTACAGAGATGACGTCGTCGTCAATTAAGTCTTGGACGTAATTCTTAAATCACACACATTTATCTGTGTGATGACCATCAATGCGATGAAAGTCACATTATGTGTTAGGTTTGTACCAACATGGCTTAGCTTCCCCTTTGACAAAGGGTTTTGTAATTGGATATCTTATCAGTTTAGCCTCTTTTAGTTGATGAAAAACACTAGAGAGACTTTCTCCAAGGGGGGTAAACTGACGTTGGACTTTACATGAACTGATTTCTTCATGAGGTTGTATGATCAGATTTTGGGTGATTGCTCACTGATTTGGGTAGCCATATGAAAGAGTTGTGTCGTCATCTTATTAATTTGTTCTAATAGCTCATTATGTGATGTTTTTCATGAATTCATCATGTTTGAAAGAGAGGGAGAATGAAGAAAGGCGCGATGAAGAAATATCTTTGTTTTGGCTCAATCAAGTTTTAACAAGTAAGGCTATAAGGAGAAAGCTTTAAAAAAAAAAAAAAAGGTACTCGGGATACAAGTGGGATATAACTCAAACAAGCTATGATGAATATCTTGATTGGTTTGGATTAAACAAGCTTAGCAGACGAAAATGTAAGGAGTACACTCAAACAAGGTACTCAATACAAGTGAGATATAGCTCAAACAAGCTATGATGAATATGTTGATTGGTTTGACTTAAACAAGCTCTGGATTTTTGATAGGAAGAGTAACTCAAACAAGTGACTCAACACAGTTGCGAACTCAAAATGAGATTTGAAGGGATTTGTGTCGGATGGGATTTTGTTAAACTTGTAAGCTGATGAAATAATGAGTGAACTCAAACAAGTCACCCAATGTCATTTTGATATAGCTTGAAACAAGCTATAAAGGATGTTTTGACAATTGATGAGATAAGGAGTGAACGCAAGTCACTCAATATCTATTGGATATAGCTGAAAACAAGCTATAGTGGAGTTGTTGTTGGCTGAAGTAGGCTAATGAAATCAGTGTGACGTTTTGATCTTCATTGTGGGATTGCTTGAATGTTTTGCTTGGTATTGAATCGGTCGAGAAATGGTGTTGTGGAACACGATTAGGATTTGAATTTTACAATAAACACATTGATATTAGCCAAGTTTTATGATAAAAACAATGCTAAACTATTTTGTTTACAAAAAGCAAGCAGTCATGTGTATCAAATTGTTTTGGCTGAAGAGGTAGATCCTTCGGGAATGATCATTGTTTCATGCAATCATACAAGTATGCTGTGAAATGGTGGATGCAGGCTCTTATTACTCCAAGAAGATGCATCCTCCGATATACCCTAGTCCTGATATACCTAATTCTATACGAGAGATAGAATTGGTACGGGGAACCCTTAGAGCACCTTTGGAGGAGACTCACCAATTCTTAGTTGACTGTTTCGGAGTGAATCACCACGTCCAAAACAGTTTTGTGAAAAGGTGGAAGGTGATGGAGGGATGAATGTGTATGGTGTCCTTATAACTCCCCAAAGATTTACTGAGGATGATGCCCAGCTTCGTGTTACAGCTATTTAGGCGTGACTGCATGCGCTACACGACAAACATTACCGTAAGTGAAGAGCAATTTGTGAGGTAAATACCGAATGCTATGATGAGATTAGGTCTCAAGGTGCAATGCAGATGCAAATGTTGTTGGTGCGTGGTAGTCAAGTCCACGTCACCGGTGTAGCTTTGGTGGTGGTGAAATCCACCTCGTCTACGTGAAAAATAATATGATAAAGTGATTAAACGCAGGGTTCTTTCCAACTTGAAATAAATCACTAGCAAAAAATAATTACGTACCTGAGCGTACTTTTTTTTTGTTTCAGCAATTGTCTTTGAATGGTGGTATTTTTGCGATATTTTTGTTGTTTTTGTTTTGTTTTTGGTTTGGACAATATTCCAGTAATGTGGTTCTACAGAAAACAAATTAGTAGTTATCCTGCAAATGAAATGTTAGAAAAGTGATCGTGGTTGTTTTTGATTTGCCAGATCGCTCAAAGGCGCAGGAAAAGAGCATACACAACCAACGACCAAAAAATATTAAGAATATGAAAAAAGAAAATAATTATTAAAATGACAAGTTGGAAAAAAAGCTAGAGGATCCTGCAATGTTAGAACAAGAAACTAAAAAAATGTGACCGTTTCTGATTTTCCAGATCGCTCGAAGGCGCAAGAAAAGAGCATACGCGGATACAATTGGAATAGTTTCTGATTTTCTGATTTTCGATTTTTTTAAAATGTTAATAATTATTGCAATTTAATCATGATTGCGAAATAGCGATAATGATTATTTTCACAAAAAAGAAAAACGATGAAAGAAGAGGGTGAAAACGTTATCTAGAAGTGTTGTCGTGGAAAATTTAAATGTAAGGCAAAAAATTAAAAATAAAAATTATTTTCTAGAGCTCGAGTGGCCTCACGTTTCTGATTTCCAAGATCACTTTTGAAGTGCGAGGAAAGAGCATACGTGTGAGGATGTTTCGTGAAATAAAAATTAAAAAAATAAAAATAAATAAATAAATAAAACTATAATTTTGTTGTTTTTTTGTTAAAAAGACAGGTGTTAGAAGAAATGAAACCAAAATTTTTCTGTAAGTCTAAATCTAAAAATTATTTTTTTATTGCATATATCTTTTCAATACCTTTCCGTAAAAAAAAAAATGAAGTCATTCCGAGTTTGGGAGCAAAAGTTATGGCTTCCGGAAGATGGGCTACGGTAGCACTCTGAATGAAAATTTTGAACGTGAGAAAAACGTCCCGGGAGCTGGTTTTTTTATTTTTGACTTCTGTACTTCACCTGAGAAGCTAAAATTTTGACAGCAAGGTTAAAAAATAACAATAATCAGAAAGAAAGAGTTAGATCATAAAATGATTGACTAAAATAAAAGAAGAAATAAATAAATAAATGATTAACTTCCTACAAAGCAGTTATTTTAGCAAAAGGAAATAAATAAATATATTTTCCGGATTGGTTGTCCCATGACACTAAGATGATAAACTAATGATTAGTGCTTGTGTTTCTATAGATTACGAGTGAATAGCAAAATCAGAACTACTAAACACCAAGCACCGAGGAGATCAAAGACAGGATGAGCTGCATAGTTTCATTGTTGCTATAACCTGCAGATACACCACAAGACACCACACAACAAAAACACTACCCAAAGCGTGAAGGTTAACCAAAGAAGACCATAAGGAACAGAAAAGGAAATAATAATGAACAATAATAAACAAAGAACAGATAAAACCACTAATTGGGAAATTAATGGTAACAGATCGAAAGAAACCGGGCGTGCCAGAATGTAAGCTATGAAAAATACACTACTAACAAGGAAGTAAAATACCAATAATCATACCTCCTCCTTCGTGTTCCGTAGCAAACCTCAGAATGGGCTAGGAAACTTGGATTGAGCCCTGATTTTGTGATATGTAGGTGCTTTTCTTCAAGATGGAGCAAGATCTTCCTGCAACAACGATCCTCTTACTTTGCACTAGATGGGAAAAAGGATTATGAGGCTATTTTGGCATTAGGATGAGGCAAAAGGATATTCTTTGCTCAAATGATGTAAGAACTTAGATATGGCATGAAAGCTTATTCTCCGTGTGTTTAGAGGGGAGGGGTAAGGTTGTATTTATAGCCTGAGGGAGTGATTAGCTTAGATTAATTTAAGTAATCATGGTTTGAAAATGTGGGCAAGATTAGGTGAGTGGGGACCACGAAGAATGGGTGAGGATTTGAATTATTTTTTAATTCATAAGTGGAGGATTTTAAGTGAGTGGGGACCACAAATGTTGGGTGAGGATTTTAATTTGAATTTTTAATTCAATAGTGGAAAAACATGGAGAATAATGACATGTGGTGAGGATTAGATTATTTTTAGATTTTGAAATGGATAATTAATCAAATTAAATTTTATTAATTGAAGTGTATTTTTGTGGGAAATGAGGAAGGGGAATTAATTGGTTTAAGATAGATGTGAAATTGGGGTGTCTATAGTACTGTCTCTTGAAACCTACTCTATACAAACCACCCCTAAGCTAATCTTGTCATGGCAACCCAACCTGGATGCACACACACACAATGTGCTCATATGCCCAAAAGTTTGATAAGAATGTATAACACATACCAAATCTCCTCGACCGATATAAGCCCATAACTCCCTATATAATTGGACTAGAAAAGATGGTGCTAAGGAAAAATATACCCAATCCATGATCATGTCATGTAGCACCCCATTAGTACTCATGGAAATATCCCACCCTCAAAATCTGGAAGAGAAAAAAAACCTACTACCACCATCATAAGAACAAATAGCCTAGTCTCCTGTGGATATGCTACATACATATCCCCATAACTTAGACTCACACTATGATAACTCAACATGCCCATCACCTCACCAAATACCACCACTATCGGCTCTACCAATGCCTTACTTGAAATTGAATACATTAGCTCCCCAACAATAGGAAGCCACATGATCCTATACATGTCCTCCAATGTGATGGTCATCTGGCTATTCGGTAGATGAAAGGTATTGGTCGTGGAGTCCCATCTATCAATGAGAGTGACCATCAAGCTAGGATCTCAACCTATACGCCTATAATGCCTAATCAAACTAAGTCCCACATCTACTATGTGCTCCCACTCCTCAGCTATCACGCTAGGCCACATCTGTACCAATAGAGGTGGTACTCTATCTCTCATAGTCAACTTATATCTCGCTTGTATCAACCAAACCAACACTGTCAAGTAAGGACCTTATCACATCACCTTTTCCTTGAACCTCGGTTGACTTCATAAATAGCCTTTTTACCAAATCATACTTAAAACCTTCAATCATACCTACCCTTTACCTATTTCACTAAAAACCCTACTATCTCCATTCGATACTTACCTACTATTAGCAATCATTACACCCATTACCTATCACACACCTACAAAATTGTGCCATACCTACACTCACTTTTCCCTCTTCCACCTACATTAGTCTTCACCTACCCCTACCTCACCTTTTTTCTTTCTTTCCCAACTTACTCTTGTTTAACCTAGTCATTATTTACAGACTAGTCTTGGTTGCCTTGATCGATACCGCTCACATTGAGCGGCGTTAGTCATCCTTTAATTGACCGATGATAAAAACCCAAACTAACGCCGACTAACCCTTAATTGACTTCAATCACTATTTTGGTGATAAACTGAAACCCCACGCCCTCCCATTTCAAAAAAATACCAAAACCCACTAAAAACCTATCCTACCCCACCCAAATTAAACCTACATTCATTTCCCAACATATTTAACCTATATTTTCCCTTCCCCAAGACAATTTTATCCATTTTTACCCATATTTTTAAAACAAAAATTCCCCCAAAATTCATTCATTTTACCCGAATTAAATAAATCTTTTCAATATTAAACAAGGCCTAAGGATTGATTCCTACCTCTACTCGGTGTCATCTCCTTGGTGGTACCTCAGGTCTCTATGTTGGTGGTTATCCTACTCACTCTCCCGGCTTTGCCATGGCCATGAATCCAATCCTCCGCTCACAACCAATCAAATGGATCCACTCGATCTCATGGGCCTGTCCACTATATGCCAATCACCTCCTCATATACTGTTGACTCCACTCACGACTTGGCACTGTCGTTTTCCACTTCCACACCTCTCACTTGTCATTTTCTATAACTGACAATCAATAAATGAATTCGTAAAAGTATTTTTTTACTTTTTTAGCCCCAAATCGAGATGATTGACGTTGGTCAAGTCATACCTTAGTCAACCAATATCAGTTAACTATAATCGACATCTATCACATTAATTAATCATGTGGCCTAAAAAATGCCAGCTTTTTCCAAAAAGATGTTTCTCAAAGAAGTTTTACCCTTACCAACACCTATTAAAACTCACCCACAAGCCTACATTACCTATACATTTCCTTACTTGCATTCAAGGACATGTTATTTACCTATACCTCAGCCTTACCTATGCCCCGACCTACCTACTCCCGACATTTGAATCACCTTTTATAAAATTCAAATTTGTGTTCTCGCTATAACTTACGATGATGATACTCATATGGTTTAGCCTAATGACCTTAAATTTCCCGATGTTGAGATGTTTATCCCGATCAAACCTTCACCGCCATGGAACAAAACCTTACCCATTCCTACACCTTTCCTAGTTGTCCTTGAGGACCATATACTATACCTTGGATTCGAATCACTACAACCTAGCTTGGATAAACCTATCAACCTTTGATGAAGTAGATTTTGTAAGATTTTCAACCTGGTACCTTATCGCAATCTATACATGTGCATGCATTTGATTTCCATTACCTATTACCCGACCGACCATTACCCTTACCTACAACCCATCCACCCTTTTTTATTAACAACCTATTTATCAAACCATTCACGACTCTATTTCCTACCTCCTTAGTTCCTAGTTTGAGGGGGATCACTTTCATCCATACTTGGGGCAACCTAATCTCCACTCATACCTAGGACACCAACTTCATGTTTTTTTCATTACACTTACCAATACAAGTTTCACAATAAAAACGACAAATATAGACACCAAATTTGGGTCACACTCCCCTTGGTCCCCTCTAATCAATTAATGTAACATATTCATCTAACCATGACCCCTTACCCCGCATTTATATTAATTTAATTACTTACAATTTTATTAATGTTCATTCTCACATTAATAATTAATTTAATTAAGTTAATTTACAAATCACCTAGATACCTCACCATGGACTTATTCCTATCCTATTAATTAATTAAGACTAATTCTTTACTTATCCCAACCAAATGGGAATTAGTCTAACCCTAAAATTAAATTCTTGTTCCTTCTCCAACAACACTCTCACTTATCTAAGTGCCAACCCTCACTTAAGACCCAAATTGGAAATCAAAATCATGCCAAAAATAGTAAAGATCTACCTATTTTTGGTAAATCTAGACTTACCCACATTAACCGATGCCAATTATCCCTCAACTGTCATCATCTGCTACCTAACCACCATCAGTTACTTTATATAGAATTTTACAACCTTTTACCTGTGTTGGTATTTTTAGTTTTGAGAGAGTGATTTCATTCAAATGTGAATCCAAAGCCTCTCAAAGCATCCAAACAACAAAAATACTAAACCATAGGCCAAAAAAAGCATCCAATTCTCCTTCCGAAAATTTGAAATACTCACAGAATACTATGGGATTATTGCCATGATAGTGACTCCCGAATCTTTTCACGGGCCAACTACCATCCACCTTCACCTACCAGATCTGTAAAGGAAAGTAAGTATTCATGATTTCAATCATATTATTATTGCTTAAAGTATAGATTCCTTACCTCTTTCATTATACTTTATTTCTTCCTATATTCCTTTATCTCCACCTCCTCAAAGAATCTACCAAACCTAACCACCTATATACTTTTTTTCCTTTTGTGACTTCCCAATGTATCCTGAATTCTCTTAGCAATATTATGAACCTAACCACACCCTTCTCATTCTCTGTGTAATCATAGAGAAGCCCAAAAGCATTTTTATCAAATTATTGTCAATTTCCCATACCGACGTAAGTTACCTAACCACCGTCGGTTTCACCTCTATACCGACATCGGTCACCTGACCAATATAAGTCTCTGTGTCATTTCATTCCTTTTGACCAGCAAGCCTCTCGACCAAAAAAACTAACCTGGACCACAAACTCGTTAAAACCTAGAATAACCTACCAAACCTCCAAATTTAATCATACCCTTTCTTGTTAGATTAAATTTTCTTATTTTATTTGTATGAGATACCTAAATCATATAAATACAATAGGATTTCCTTACTTCATGATATTTTTATTAAATTATACTTGAAACTGGATTGAAAGCCTTCTAGGAAACACCTCACTTCCTGGATCTAGCACTCGCATTAGGAAGTCCACTAACCTATATTGTTAATACTATTTGGTGGTCTTGTTGTGTTTCTTATATAGGTCATTCCTCCTAGCCAAAGGGAATCTCTTCATGATCAACTTGAATCAAAAAGTCAGTAACGCGTGCATTCAACCTTTGACCTACATCTCACAAGTATTCCTCCTAACCTATTTCGTATTCAATTTTAACAAAGTCAAAAAAATAGGTGAAAAAATACCTTGAATTAGGATGGTCTAGATAATAGACCCATTAATGGACCAGAAGTTTTGTAAACATATGATACACAAACTCATATTATTAGATAGAGGCGTAAATTAGCATCTTATAAGAAATAAATTTATATTAAACTTAAGAGAACTAGTAAGGAATTTGGATATGGAAAAATTATATTTGAGAGTATGGCATGAGAATAACTCAATTACATTTGGAATTCCTTCATAACTAGCTCCTAGATTTACTTGGACTTTTGAAATTTTATAAAATATTATCCATGCCATATATATGATTGATCTCCTTCATTCTCTCTATAAGGTTGATGATATGTTATATATATATATATATATATATATATATATATATATATATATATATATATATATATATATATATATATATATATATATATATATATATATATATTTCTTTACAAAGAATAATATTTTTCCTTATAATGTATTGGATTGGGAAAACCAACAAGTGGAGGATGAAGTAACAATACAACTCGAAATAGTGTAGGTATTAGAAACCAAAAACATAATGTTCAAGAAAAAACATGTGTAAATAGGTGTTGGTCAATGGGAGTAGATGATTGAGAGAAGTACTATTTAGGAAGATAAAAAAATCCTTGAAGAGAAATACCTTCATACTTTAATTAATGCCATTGGGATGTATTGTTTTAAGGAGGGAATGATGTACTATACCACCTTTTGGACCTTTTCATAAGCATAAATAAGTTCCTAATGGGTACATTGTGTATGAAAATGATTAATATTATGTTATATCACACATTCTCTATGAGGTATGACTAATTGATATTGTTGTTTAAAATTTGGTATTCATTATGATTTTATCATGAGGATATTATTGGTAATTATATTATAAATTTATTTATATGCATGTGTGTACCTAGGTTTAGTACTAATACGATTCTAGGGCCTTAGAGAAACTTTATAAGGATCACGTATCCGGTATTCAAGGGCCCAGGGAAGTTTATTTACAATTTTGGTATTAATTTTGATTATTATTATTATTTGTATTGAATTCATGATATCATTCTCATGCCCATTTATTTGGTAGGTGAATGATAAATGAAAATCAAGTAATGTGAGGTAGGCACCACTTTGGTAATAGTCATCCCATATATAGTTCTAGATGTACCAGAATCCCAAATGGAAACTCTTATTTTATCTCTCTCTATCTCTCTCATATTCATATTGTGTTAATAATTCTATATGATGTTTTTTATTTATAACGTGGTTTGTGTAGTAACATGTGTCTATTATTTGTAAAATAATAAGTGAGATGAAAAGTCTTGATATAGTTCACAATATGGCTATAGGCCTTGGGGGTTTAAACTTGTGTTTATTATGGATAGAATGCGGAGGAAAGTAGTTTAAATGTGTAACATATTACTTATAATACCACTGGTAAGGTGAGAAATCCACCCTTCTAGGTATGTACTTGTCTTTAGCTAAAAGACCCCGTCAAGATAATTATGCATTAGCAATACCAAATATGTATTATGGATATGATATAATGGTTTATTTCGTGACCTAAAATAATAAGGGGGTGTGAGTCATGATTGGCATAGCTATAATTTTATTTACATTAGGAGAAACACTATCTAAGGTACTTGAGTAACCTCATGGTTACTTACAATTGGATGCTAACCCACTTCTCTTTGCATTGAGTATTTGTACTCAATTTTAAGGAATTTAATTCACCGTAATTGTGGTGATTTGTAAGGAAAATACATTAGGAATAATATGGGAAGTAATTTTGAAGGAAAAGGTATGGAAGTGGAGTAGTTTTGTGAGACTAATAATTTTCTCAAGGTGTTAATAACTTTCTATTTTTGAAAATAATAGAAAATGGTTTCAAGGCCTAACATTGTTGAGTATGATGTTACTATCAATCTCTTTCTTGATTTCTAGTTATTTGTAAGTTCAAGGAGCTTGGAAAAGTTGAAAAGAAGGAAATTATTATTTTTAGGTAAGAGGCTTTGTTCTCCATTGTTAAGACAATTATGGGTTTGTGGTTAAAAAATTAATAGGATTTGATAATGGGTTGAGAATTCTACATGACACACCCATTTTCTTTGCAAATGGACATTTCCCCTCACATTATTCTATGTGAATGCACTTATAAGAATGTAAAAGTAGATGATATTTTTATTTTAATCCCTTTTGGATTGATATATTTCCTTGGATGTATGTATTTTTCCCTCAAATGGATTTTTCTATTTATCAATATGAGATCTCTATATGCTTGGATGAGTTGTTTGATTGTTCCATTATTTTATTTTATTGTTGAGAGAGGAATTTCCATTTTTATTATGTGAGATTTGATTATTGTTTTAATGAATTTACTCCTTCCATAATGATTAATCTTTGATTTCACCCAATCATCATGGAATAATTCATCTATTATAAGTTTTATGATCAAGGAATGATCTTCACAACTAGTGAAGCAACTCATATTTAGATGTTGGTTATTAATTTATTAGGTGTTCCTCTTATGAAGAATATTATAGGGTTAGATTATTTTCCTCATCACAAATATTATAACTCATTATTTTTTATTGTATATTTTCTCATTGTACTTAATATGTCCTTGGGCCCAAGTATTCTAAGTGTGAATTATGAAATTTATATAATTTGTTCTCATGCTAATCGTGCCAAGTCAAAAATAATTTGGGAATAGATATATTCTGGAATAATTAATGTTGATGTATCAATATTGATATTTTATATTTGAATGTATGTGAAGATATATGTTAATTTGTTTTGTGGTTGAATTAATTAAGATGGGGAATTTTTTTATGATAGAAGGTTAATGATAACCACTAAGGACATGCATCATAAATTTCATGCCTTTTTAATATTAATATGAGGGATCATATGTAAAATATTGTATAATGATGCAGAATTACATTAAATGAATAGTCTTATTTTTGGTAGTATAGAACATGTGGTTGTCTATTAGGGCTTATATGGATTTAATTATAGGTAGAAATGAATAATGAAAATTATTTTTCAATGTATTTTTAGTTTTATAGTTACATAGTTGACACAAGAATGTTTGAGAATATGATCATGTGATTTCATTGTTTGATTAATTGGTGATATATTTTTTTGAAAACTGGTTGTACATGGGTCTAAACCCCTTAAGGTGATTTGTGACTACACATACATACATACATACATACATACATACATACATACATACATACGTACATACATACATACATGTGTACATATATAAACACACACACACACACACACATATATACATAGATATATGTATATACATACACACATGCATATATCTATTTGTTAAGAGTTGAATGAGAATATCTCACCTCTACTCCTTTGAATTGATCAAGTAATGTAAGGCATGACTAGTAGTCTAATGTATTGAGTTATAATTTGCTCCATTAAATTAGATTGATTTTAACTATGCGAGATAAAGTGCTTAAGTGGTTTCATTTCTTAATCTTGATCATTATTAGTGTTGTAAATAATTAATGAGTTGATTAGTTAGATATAGTCTTTATAATTCCAAAATGTGATGATACATGACTGATACTCTTTCAATATTGATAATGTATGGATTAGTGTGAAGCATTGTTGAGATGTTAGTGATATTAATTATGAAAATTTAAAAAGAAATTAGAGATCACATTATTTGGTCTCATGTTTTATGGATTGCACCATTGGAAGATTCATGTATTAAACTATAAATTATCTCTAAATGATAGAGAGTAAAAATGGGGAATTCTTGTGATTATGTCATGGGTGAGGTCTTCCTTGATTGATTCTTGGGCAAGGAATTGATTTTTAAAATTAGTGACATAAAAAGGGTTGTAAATCCTCTTCGTAGAGCCTAAGATGAGCCACTTTAATGCTGATAATTATACCTTTATTTTTGACATGTACAAATTAAATAATTTTTTCACTTATTTCTCAACTTATAATATATTAATATAGATAACATAATGTATATTTGTGTATTATGATAATTTATACACTATGAATAGTAACTATTCTCACTCAAAATATGTTATGTGATTGGAAATGTCTCTATTAGGTGCATAATCATGTGATGTGCATGAATTTTAACTAATTATATATATATTAGTATTTTATTACACTATAGAACTAAGATCGTGAATTATTTGGTGGGTTTATATTCAATGTCTGTGAGATAATGGAATTTAAGGATTCTTATGGTTGCTCTATACTTACCCTTAAGGGGAGAAAAAAAAATTGCTTAGGAACCATGAATGTAGTTTTAGATCAAGGTTTTGTTAAATATGTTATATTTTGGATTGGTTTCACTTGATTTTGACATTTTTCAACTATGTTTTACAAAACATAAAGTCTAAATTAATCCTTATAAGGGGTACATGTTAAATATTTGTATGATTATATTTTGATTAAGTACTCTTTTCAAAGGTCTTGACATCAAAATTTTACTATCACCTTAAACATAAGGTCTTGTGTAGGTCTTAGTCTATAACATAAATGATAAGTTTTTAGTTTAGTATCTACCCTCTATGATTATCCTTAGAGAGGTCTTGAATATGGATTTTTCTTGAAAATATATGTTAACTCCTCCAATCTATATTATTTTAGTAATGTGTGAAACATTTAATTCACCACAGTTATAAGGTTATTTGTAAACATTATTAAAATTGTATGGTATGACACTATAAGTAAGGATTTAATGAAATATATTATTGAATTCTATTTTCTAGTGCTCTTGCCCTTATTATTGCAAAATATGAAAGGAAATATAATACTACGAGGTTAAGTATTTAGGTGCTAGCAAAGTCTCTAGCATATGAACATGGATTGTATTACCCTTCTTATTAAATGTGAGTATGATTACTTGAATAACTATATGATTAAGCTCTATGTGATCTTTCCTTTGCCACAAAGAAAGGATGATAAGTAGGGTGAACTTAGTACTTCAAGTATTTTAATAATTGTTGGTTGTCAAATTAGGACTTTAATGAAAGCAATCAGGGGACAGAAAGTCCCTCCTCTTTAATGGGAGAGGTTCCCTTATTGAAAGAAAACAACACAACTATTTACAAATGTACAACTTCCAACTTTGATGAGGAAATTTGATATCATGAAAGTGTTTTAATGCCAAGACAGATTACCAATACAAAAGAACAGAAGAACTAATGGAGGGAAAAGGTAGAATAGAACTTTCAGGAAGTATAGATAGCAAAATATTTCCTTATAAATGCTGAGCAAGGACAATATATAGAACAAAATCATTCATATTAAAACCACCAGATGTTATTTCATAGACACAAAGTTCCAGAGATGACATCCACAAGAATACAAAGCTTCTTAATGCAAATAGATTAATGATTCAACAACTTTAGACAAGTAAGAGGGAATAAATAAATGCAGATAGAAATAGGAAGGAAAATCTTCGTATTGATAGCTTTAAGTCCTTTTACACTTTCAAAAATGATCAGAGTTCCAGCCCCTTGGAATGGTGAGGAGAGCTCAATAAATAGCTTACAAAGTGGTTACATTTGGTAACCGTTTCTTTTAACCAAAATATTAATTAAGGAAATGCACAATACAAAGTCCTTAATTAAATTACAAGGAGATCGGCACTAAAAATAGAAGAAGAGAATGAAAATCTAGAAGTAGAGACATCCGATTATGACTAAGGAGGGCCCACTAATTTGAGGATTCGATGCCTAAATCTTTTCAATGCTTCTACTATTTCCATGCCTCTTGGAATTGTTGTGTTAGAAGTAGCATGTGTCCACATTCCTAGACATTTCTCCATATCTTTATCAAACTTGGTATGCTCTAGATATTCTTTATTAGCCTCATAGAATAACTAAAAAGAGAACAAATGTCTTTCATCTTCTCCTTAGTGAATGAATCTTCTTTGAACAGATCATCCTTGACAAAGGTTCTGAACTGAGCCTTGATTTCTTGAAGAGAAAAGGAAACACCTGTAGTTTCATCCTGAAGATGGTAGTGAATATCCTTGAAGGCAGATAAAACATAGGTTTTAAAGGACTCCCCTTTTTGCCACACATTTCTCAATTCTCCCAATGCTTCCTCCAGAACCTTTATCTTCCACTCAATGCTGAAGATCCATGTCCTTGACAAGTTATTATTTGCATCATCAAACACATTGTTGGCCAGCAGGATCTTCTCATCGGTTTGGCCCATTAGACAGAGGTCTGTAATACATCCACTCCAGACCTTCAGCTCCTTGTCCATGGCTTTGATTGAGGAAGTGAGTTTCTGTTGCAAATTGATCACCTTCTCATTGGTTTTGAAGGCTTCCTCAATGAAATTCAAACCTTCTATAGTCATATCATCAACCATGGCCTCAAAAACCTTCCCATAAGTTGAATACCTATGTATGTCCTTGATGCTTTGAACCTCATCTTGACTGAGAACCATGGGAGGTGGGAGAGTAGCCAATGGAGCTAGATCCAAAAATTTATCTTTTGTTAATAATGATCTGATAAAGTTGGAAAGAACTTGGTTCTATTCTTCCAACTACTCCATGGTTTGCTTGCCTTTTTCAACCCATTCAATAACCTTAGTGACAGTTTCTCGAAGGTTATGAACCTCACTCTCAGGTGTAGATTCTCCTAGTGGAATTCTAGAAAGCTCCAAGTCAGAGATCAAAAGATCCTTCTCCTCCTTATCCACCCTAGGTCTAGAAACCTCAAGAAACTATTGACCTTGAGCATCAGATACAAACCTTGAAGTAGTCTTTTCTTTCTTTGCTAGAGGAGGAGGAGTAGTACAAGCAGAGCTGCCACAACATCAAAATTAGGCCCGGTTGATCGAGAAGAAGACTTTCTTTTCCTGTTGTCTACTAGGGGCTATACAAAGAGGAGTCAAGGGGTTCGAGTGCAAGAGAACTCATGGCACTCAAAGTCTAAACTACTATTTCCTCTAGTGGGGAAGGGCATGGAACCTCAAGAATTTCCTTAGAGAGGAATCTATTAAACTT
This sequence comes from Taxus wallichiana var. yunnanensis, assembly GCA_018340775.1. Taxonomy (NCBI): domain Eukaryota; kingdom Viridiplantae; phylum Streptophyta; class Pinopsida; order Cupressales; family Taxaceae; genus Taxus; species Taxus wallichiana. Next base: position 275,554,023 of record CM031244.1, read on the forward strand.
GGAGGTTTAGTTCTTGATTCTTCCTCCTCCATCTCAGCAGTGGTTGCAAGGGTTTCTTTTGGTCCTGTTGTCTCATCATCCTCATTCTCGCTTAGAACAATAATGTTCTCTAGTCCAATAGGCAATTCTGAGTGCTCCAGAAGATTCTCTTCCTCAATTGGTTCTTGCTTAACCTCTTTGACCTTCTTCTGATACACTTGAGTGGAAGGAGTAGACATTTCAGGCTCTTTCAATGAGGAAGAAGGAGGATTTTTCTCAAGTACCTCAGTACTGGGTGTATGTACTTCCTTCCTAGGTGTGGAAGTTTCTCTTGAAGAAGATCTACCTTGGTTTTCTTGAATTCACAAACTTTCCTATCAAACCAAACCTTAGTTCTGACGATGACAGGGGAAATTATCTCACTCAAATCATCCTTCTCCTTCACATACCAATCCAGGGTTTCTAGAGGTGTGTGCTTGATGGATCTTTCATACTCAAAGGATTGCAAGCCCTCATCATCATCCACAAGCCCTTCAGGCACCTGGTAGAGATTAAGATCTAAGATCTGTTGCAGAGACAATCTACCAAAATGCCTCCTCCTGGCTTCAAAATCATCAACACAGTCAGCCCAATAATCCTCTGTGTCAAGACGATGATAATAGGTTATTCTGAGATTTTGATCAATGAATTTCTTCAGATCAAAACAAGTCCTAGACCTGAAGAAATGAACAGTAAGAGGAGTAATAGCCCTTTCTATATTTTGGGCATCTAGGGCTATCTTGCATGTATAATTCCCCAAGGAGATAGGGAAATGAAGACCTGTAATCTTCTTGTCTCTGTAGGTTCTATGGAGTTTGTCTAGCTACCTACACACCTCAACCAGAGCCATTTTATCATTACAAAACATGGGAAGCTTGAGAGGTGCACTTTCAAAACAAGCCAATATGATGTATGAGAACTTTCTAAATTGGATGAAGAAAGCCCCATACTTGGCTATCAGAGCCATAGCCTCATCAAAAAATCTCCTAGTAGTGTCACCCTCCAAAAGTCTCACAATGTACATGGTGAAAGCATCATTCACCCTTCTAAAATTATGATTGTTGTCCTTGAGGGTAAATTGAGGGCAATATGTGTATATGGGCTCATCCTTCTTGCCCTCAATGTAAGTGAAGCCAAACCACTCCCGAGATGTTGTCAGGGTGTACATGAGATAAGAAGTCATGTAGAACTTCTTAGTTTGTTGAACATTTGTCAATTGTTCAGTCAGGTTCATACAGATGATCTCAGCCCAGTTTAGGTTTTTTTTACCCTCACAGATGATGCTTATGAAAGGACACATCCAAAAATAGAAGTCATTGGTAGAGGGCATCCCCATAATATGGGTGAGCAAGATGATGAAATATGATAATTATTCATTGAAATCAACCCTATACAACACTTTGGAGAGTCGGGATGCTCCCTTCTTAGGACACTTCAGCCATGACTTAGCCACTCGTGCCTTATATTTCTTGTTATCCTTATCAAATAGAGCCTGAGCTTGAGAAAGAGTGAGAACAATGGAGTCTTCTATCTTAGGAATGCATAGGGCAATAGCGATGGTGGCAACATCTAGTTTTGCAATCAATTCTCCATGCACATTAACAAATTCCTTGGTATCTAGGTTGAAATGAGCTCCACAAAGCGAGCACGATGTCGGCACACTTTGCAGAGATGGGAAAAAAAGCATACGTGATTCCACTGTCATTGATCATTTGGGCCATGGGAGCAGGGTTGTCGCACGTTAACCTGCCCTAGAAATCATCAAAATCTAAGTGCCAAACTTCACTATCCCCGATATTAGGCACAGAGGTCTCTAGAGGTGACAAATGCTCATGCCCTTGAAACTTGATCTTCATTTTTGCAGTGCATAGAGGAATGACCTTCAAAGAATAGATTCGTGATAAAAATGCAAAGGGATACAGGAAAATGACTCAATTGCAAGAATGCGGGCAAGAAATAACAAGCAAGCAATGTGACAAATGCATAGATGGTGGTCCCTTTAAATAGCCGTTCAGGAGAGAGAATATCATAAATGCACATTAAATACCCCTTGCACCGACTCAAAAAGGTGTTATGTAGGAAAAGCGGAAAAAATGGCCCGGATGGTCCATGGGACATGTGGGACACAAAAATCTGATTCGGCCGATGTGGGCCAAAAGAGCATGGGAGGTCCAGGGACACAGAAATGTGAAGGACGTGAGGACTCGATTCGGCCGATGTGGGTGATGTGGGAAATCGGGAACAGGAAGCCCGGGTGAACTTGGGACAAATGGGCTGAAAAAGTGCGAAGAAGCCGACAGATAAGAACTTGCGGGAAAATTGGCTGATCGGTGAACAAAAGGTCTCACTGGAACTTGGGACATATGGGACAAGAAGACCCGATTTGGCTGATGCGGGTGATGTGGGGAATCGGTGAACATGAAGCCCAGAGGAACTTGGGACATGAGGGACAAAAATGTCCGACAGACCCGCAAGTTACTTAAAATGACCCCAAGAAATGGCATTTTCACTATCTCTTCAAATTTCCTCTTCACTAAAACATTATTGAAGGGTGCCAACTCAAAATTTTCAAAATTTTCAACTTTCAAAAGAGATAAATTTTTAGGGGACAACAATAATAAGGGAAGTTTAGAACTTATTTGTATATTTTGTTAGTAGTTGATACTCTATTTTGGGAATCCAATGGCTAAATTCCAATTTCAAGGGTAAATGCAGATTTAGGTAGTTACTTTAGAGATATTTTTAGTCTAAGGAAAAATGCAATGTTATGGGCTAATCTCTTAATTTCCAATGAACTTTGCATATTTTCTTATTATAGTATAGAATCAACCCCTGCTCCATTTAGGGTTGTAAGGTTAGATATTCTAGTTGAAGAAGGTAAATTGAACTTGTTGATGAATCTTAACATTGGTCTTATCACCTCATTGTAAAAATGGGAAAAAGTATGTGTGGATGGAAAAAGGAAAACAATATTTTACTCTCATATTAATGTGGAAAAGTAGAACCATAGGATTTAACCATGGAATATCAATACATAGAGGATACTTGACAATTCTACTTCACTCTACGGCTTCCAAAACTCCATGGGTTCTTTGTTGCATGAAATTTGAATATTACGAAACATACTTACCTTTTCCAACCCGCATAATAATATATCTCGACCTCTATGGCCTTAATTTTATCGTTCACAACTATTTCTTACTATGAAATTTTTAAATATCTCATACTTATCTATTTCATGCTCCCATTATGCTTTGAACCTCTTCCTCTTTGTTGTGTGGAATTTTTATCGTGTCTATGTTCCTTTATTCCGCAAAATTTCAAATTTTGTAGAATACTACACTTTGGGAAACACATTGGGAAATGAGTTGGTGTTATGGGGCTCCCACACTTAGTCATTTCATAACATACTTTTATTTATTTTTCCTTGTACAACATGTTCTTCTTGCATTGCAGATTATCCCGAGGAGATCCCATGTTTCATTTACTTCCGTGAAGCACTAATTATTTTCACCACTATTGTGAAATATTAAAACTTAAATAATTTGTTTTGTGGATCTTACATATAAAATCTATGGAACACTAAATTTTTCAATGAAAATTCTATGGATTTTTCTCCCTTAACCAAATTTGAACTTGTAAATTAAAATATCCAATTCAAATGTTAAAAAATAGTTAAGGCTCTTGATACACACCTACATATGCCAAAAAACCAATAAGTTTTCATTGAATTTTTGGGTCCTTAAGAATGGAGCCACGTGAGTCTGAAACTTTGATGAGTTATATGAAATAGCATGGGGTGATATTTTAGACACCGATAATAATTTGGAAAAGGCTCCAAAGGACCATTTACAAGAAAGATATTACAATACAATCCAGAGACTAGTCAAAATATCTATCAAAAAAACCGAGACAAAAAAACTCCAGGTAGGATCAACAAGACCATTGATCCAGACAAAAATCCCTAATGGAAAAAACAGAAAACAAAAAAACAAACTATACATAGACCACAGTCAGCAAGAAGGTCACAAAAAGGGCCTAAATATTTTGGTTCTAGTATGAAGAGCTTGGCCCCACTCCAACCTCTCCACCAGTACCTACAAAACATTTCCTTTTACTATTTACTCCCACCACTAAGCCTTGAAGGGTATCCACCCTATTCTCCAAAGATCTGATCTCCCCATTTGACCGTTGCATACCCCTAAGAAGATTCCTATTATGAGCTTTCACTTGGGTAACAACTTCTTCCAAGGCTTCCACTTTGCTTGCAAGAAAGACAAAAACCGTATCCTTCTCCCCTTCTTCATCACCTCACCAAAAAGATCCTACAAAGCCGACACCATGTTCAGCTCCTTCATAGCCCTTTCCTTCATTTTAAATAGCTTTGCATGATCAACCAAAGGAATATGATCTTCCCAGTCACTTTCCATATGCATACTAACCCCCTTTGTGTTCAAAATAGGCTTTCCACTCTAACCAACAGTAAAATTAAACCTTGATGTAAAATCAAGCCATCTTTCTTCTCTTTGAATTTTTAACCGAGCCACTCAGAGAATTAAAAAGATAAAAGGGAATACTAATCTTACGGTTCCTTCGAAGTGGTTAAGCAGCGTGTAAAATGCTGAGAGTGAACCTTCCTATATCTGCCATCAAGAGTAATATACTTCATAAGATGAAAACAAACCTCTGCCCACCGACCTGGCAAAGAACTGCGAGCTATGCCATCTTCCATAAAACAAATTCTTTCATCGTCCCCCAAAAAGATCTTGACTTCCTCCTGTAGGTGAGATCTATCCTTGTAAACCTTAATGCCATCACAATCCATATTAGCAACCTTACTAATTAAATCTTTCGAGACTAGAAAACTGACTCCTCTCATCTCAACCAGACCATTCTTCTAGGTGAGGGAAAATTCCTGAGAAATGACCTCATCATAACCCTTCAACCTTTGAATGAAAGATGAAATACCACCCACTTTGAATAGCTCCCAGATAAAAGCATCCCTTTCTAGGTTAGAAGATGATGATGGCTCTACCCTTACTCTGGCTCCCCCCATCTTCCCCTGTCTGTAAAAATGAACTACTGAATTTTTCCAAACCTCCCAAACTATCGATTTAAATGGCACTTCTCCCCCATGGCACCCCAAAAAATGATTAGGAAAACTAAATACACCCGTAATGAAAATATTTCCCCAATCTCGGCACTCCCATTCTCATGCTTGAGATCTCCTTTCTTCATTGAGTTTGTCCTTTGTCCTTATCGGTAACCCTTCCTCCTCCCTCCACCAATTTTTATGATTACTTAAAATTCCCACATTTGCTAAAGTATCCGCACATCCATTTGCCTCCCTATACACATGCTGAAACAAAATAATTTCAAAATTTGAGATTATAGTTTTTGCATCTTTAATAATGGGATCTATATTAATGTGATGTCTAGCCTTACCATTCATCACATTAATTATATATTGAGAATCTCCTTCCACATAGAGCTTCTTGATATATAAGGAATTCACCCATTTTAACCCAATTAACATTGCATAGGCTTTAACATAATTGTTAGATTTATTACCTATAGCCTCCGCATAAGCAACCTCCATTTTACCAACATCATTTCTGATAATTCCACCTACCGCAGCTAACCCCAAACTCCCCTTCGCAGCTCCATCAAAGTTAAGCTTCATACACCCTTCAGGAGGAGTAGACCATTTTGCATTTCTTCTCTCCATAGTTTTTACCATGGAAGAATTCTTCACTCTCATTCCAAAGGAGTGAATAATTTCCTGCTCATGGTAAGGTAGAACCCCTTTCTCCTTAATTTTTACAATAGATAGATTGTTTCTCAAAGCTCCCAGAATCCCACTTCCCACCCTCTCTCAAATTTTTTTGATTTTCCTTAAAGATTCTAGCATTCCTTTCCAGCCAAATTCCCCATATAAAATGAGGCAAAACAAAACTCCAAACCTTAGCCAAATTTAGAGAAACAAATGGACTAGTCCATTGTTCATACCAGTCAGCAAAAGTCTCTGGATATAGCCACATTATTTGAATTTTTTTTAAAATATAAGCCATAACTTTTTGTGAGAAAGGGCAGTGTATAAAAAGATGTTGAACTAACTCATTATTCTTTTTACATAGAACACACCAGTTAGGAATCATCATACCTCTTTTCTGCAAATTGTCAATAGTTAAGATCTTGTTCTGAATGACATGCCACAAGAACAAATTTACTTTAGGGATAAGGTCTTTGTCCCAAGAGATTTTTCCACAGTCTTTGAGAGGGGGGACCATTCCTAGCTATACCATACCCTGATTTAACTGAATAGTTGCCATCCTTTGTCAAAAACCAAACCTTTTCATCCTCCCTCTACCCCACCGATATATGCAGACCTCTTAAGTTTTGATTTAAGGTTCTTATGCTTTCCTTGAACAACATTCATCCCGTCCATAACCAAAAGTTTCCAAGACCAACCCCAATTAGAAACCTCCCAGTAATCTCTAACCCAAGTTCCCACCGACAGCTGGAAATGATTCACCAACTCCCTTAAAGGAGCTTGACTATCCAATGGTGCCTCCATCAACCACCAGTCTTCCCAAAATTTAATCTTAGAGCCATTACCAACTTGCCATTTACAACCTTTAAGTAAAATATCCCTACATTTACCCAAACCATTCCAAAAAAAGGATCCTTCAGGTAACACATCATTAGAGATAAAAGCCACCTGATTAGCCATTAAGTACTTTTCCTTAAGGATTCTTACCCATAGCCCTTGTTCATGCTCCAACCTCCACCCAATTTTTCCATAAGAGCTAAATTCATACTATGAATATCTTTCAACCCCAACCCCCCTGCTCCTTTGGGGAGTGTGACTCTATCCCAAGCCACCAGAGGAAGTCTATCCTTAGTTTTCAGTACCAGACCACAGGAACCTACGTTGAATCTTTGTAATAATTTGTGAAACCTTTACTGGCATTATAAACATAGACATGAGATAAACCACCATACTTTGGAGACAACTCTGCAACATTGAAGCTTACCTGCTTGAGAAAGCAAAGTTCCTTTCCATGTTGCCAACTTCTTTTGGAACCTCAAGATAAGAGGATTCCAACTTTCCAACTACATCCTCCCCTAAACAAAGGCATTCCAAGATAAGAACACACAACTCCTGAATAGTACAAGCCAATATATCCACAATTCTAGTTTGGACTTCAGATCAACATTGAAAAATAGAACAAAGCTTTTCCTAAAGTTTATAAGCTGACTTGTAACCTGCTCAAAATCCTGCACCACTTCTTTGAAACCCACACCTCTCCACTGAGTAGCCTTTCCCAAGAGAAAGGTATCATCCACAAATTGTTGTAAAATTATAGGATCTATACCATTAGAAATGATTAAACCATGCAATTTATTTTTCTGTTTATAATCAAAACAGAGTCTACTCAAAGTCTCAGCAACAATGATATACAAAAAAGGAGAAAGAGGATCTCCCTACCTAAGACCCCTCCCCACAGAGAAGAAACCCTTTGCCTTGCCATTGACTAAAATAGAATATTTAGGAGTAGAAATGCATTCCATAATGAGATTTATAAAATGTCTATGAAAACCCAGTTTCCCCAAAATAATTTTCAGGAATCTCCATGAAATTCTATCATAGGCTTTGTTCATATCAATTTTAAGCATCATAGCTGCCCTTTTTGAAACTTCAACCGAATGAACCGCCTCATGGATAGTTATCACACTATCTAGAATTTTTCTTCCTTCCACAAAAGCTCCCTGATTATCAGAAATAAAATGTTCCAGCAACCCTTTTAATCTTAAGGAAATAATCTTAGTTATTATCTTATACACCGTATTACACAAACTTATAGGATGATAATCAAAAACTTTTTCCCCCCTTGCACCTTAGGCACAAGGGAAATGAAAGTAGTATTAACTTCCTTTAGCAATTTACCGGTTTCAAAGAAATCTTGTACAACCTCTTCCACATCCTTGTGAATAATTTCCCAAAAGGATTGGAAAAACAATGCAGGAAAACCATCCGGGCCCGGGATTTATCCCCATCAAGATCAAAAAACAGCAGTTGCAATTTCCTCAAGTAGAAGGAATCTTTATCAATTCTGCATTTTCTGAAGAGAAATAACAGATTGAAAAAGATTTGCAATGTCACTTTCCTTACCCATTTCAGGATCCTTATCAGCTGCAAGAAGATGGGAGAAGAATCTAACAAATTCTGTGAGACATCACCCTAGTTACTTAACATAACTCCCCTCTCATCCTCAATTTCCCCAATGAAGTTTTTGTTCTTATGCATAGAAGCAGTGAAATGAAAAAACTTAGTATTTATGTCCCCCTCCTTTAACCATTTCACCCTAGAATTTTGTTTCCAGTAGGCCTCCTCTTTCACTTCCAGATTATGATACTCGGTCAAAAGAGATTTCTCCTTATCTTTCAATTCTAACGTAAAACTAGAAACCTCAACCTCCTCCTCCACCTTCTTCAGAGCTTCACTAATCACAGATTTCTGAGAAAAGATGTTACCAAAAGTCTCTTTATTCCACACCTTCAGCCTAGTTTTTTAAATTTTTAATTTTTCCACCAATTTAAACATCGGATTTCCTCTAACAGTCTTTTGCCAACTCAACCTAACTTCTTCCTCAAAACCAGGATGCTGAAGCCACATCTTGAAAAACCTGAATGGCCTTCCACCTACCTCTTTGTTTAAACCTGTATGAAGATAGATAGGGCTATGATCTGATCCAATACGAGGAAGAGCCACCACAGATCCCATCAAATTTTGAAACCAAGACAGATTTATGAAGAACCTATCCAACTTAATTTGAATCAAGTCATCCCCCAATCTCCTATTTGACCAAGTAAAGAGTTGTCCTCTTAATTCAATATCCACCAACTTACAGGAAGTTATAAAGTCAGCAAAATCCTCCATACTATCACTATAAGCCCCAGACCCACCTTTTTTGTCTTCCATACAAAGAGGAGTATTAAAATCCCCTCCAATTAACCAATTTAAATCTTGATACTGGCTACGAAACAAAATTATATCATCCCAAAGCTTCCTTCTTCCAATCACCGAATTTGGGGCATAAATATTAGAGCATATCCACTCAGAACCATCTAGTTTCTCTTTAAATAAAATAGCAACATGATTCTGGGAACAAAACAACAACTTACCTTCTCTATCATCTAGATTCCAAAAGGTGACCAAACCTCCTGAAGCTCCCACCGATGATACACTTTGAATCATAGAACTAAACCAAACTCTATTCTTCACCTCCTTCATTTTTCCAATTGACATCTTTGTTTCTTGGATTAAAAGAATATCAGGCTTATTCTTCTTCCTAAAGGAAGACAAAATATTCTATTTGTTTGGGTTATTAATCCCCCTTATATTCCAAGAAATAACCTTCATTTCAATTTATTTGGAGTAATACTCTCCTCAATGGAGTGTTGTCTACCTGAATCTATTTCCTTAGCTACAACTTTCTCCCTTCTATCCTTATTTGAGATATTTCCCTTTTTTGTTGGAGCCTTTCCACAATCTGCTTTACCTTTGTCTTGTTTTTGAGTACTTCTTGTAAAGACCCTCTTCTCCTCCCTTTCTACCCTTGATTTTTCCAAATTTAAGGAACAAGGAACTTCCTCCATCTGAGACATCAAGTTCTCCTCCTTTGATTCTGATTACTAAAGGACAATTTTACTGGACTTTGAGGTTCACTCTGTCCCCCTCCAACCTCTTGATCCTCCAAACCCAAAACTTCCTCATTCGAATCCTCCTTTTGATTTTGAATTTTTTCACCTTCCTCCTTCTGATCCCCACTTTCCAACACATTTTATTTTCCATCTTGTGAAACATTCTCATGTTCACCTTCCTGTTCCTTTTCCTCATCTTCCACAGATGAAATTTATTTAAAGACACAAATTGTTGTTGTAAAGAACTCATTTCCCCCTCCAACCTAGGTTGTTCCTTTTCCTTTTTTCATATATCTACTTACCTTTCTTACCCTCCTTACACTACCTCTATTCATGTCCCATCCTCCTACATTTCTGACAAAACAAAGGAGAGGCTTCATACTCAACCTTCTGAGTCCACTCACCAAATTTAGATTTAAGAAGAATTTATTTTCTTAAAAGATTACCCACTGGGACAATCACACAGAAATGAGCATACATTAGTCTTGTTCTTGCCCTTGTTATAGGATCAAACACCATCAATGACCCCAAAGCGTTCACTATTGCTCTTAGAATCTCATCTTCCCAAAATTCCATAGGTAGTCCTGGAAGTTTCACCCAGACAGGCAACTCATCTAGTTTTTCCTTAAATGGATCGAAACTGGAGTCCATTTTTGAATAAGTAGACTCGATCTACCCATAAACCAAGGACCCCTAACCAAAATATTTTTGCAGTCCTCCTGGTTTGAAAGGTTTATAATGAAAAACCCATTCACATAGGATGCAATATCTAATGCTCCCTTTGGTTTCCACTTTCTTTTAGCCCAATCATGAAACCATTCCACATTCGGTCTTGATCCATAAAATTTTCCAACAGAGCATATTCCATCCTAGATCTAGCCCGATCCGCTAACCCATCAGGGATATCAAGGCTTATCATACCATCTTTTTCACCAGCCATAATGTTTTCATTACAGTGGAATTTTTTTATGAGTACAAGTTAATTTTAGGTCAATTCACCATTCTTGTGAAATAGGAATTTTGATACTCTCCTTTATGCTATCGGTCGGTAGCATTTTTTATGTTACTGAGCAACAATATAATATATGCTTTTGGCCACTAGCATAAAATATGCTACTCTTGATTAACATCATATTTTATGATATTGAACAATAGCATAATATATGTTGTCGACTTCTAGTATAAAACATGCTTCTTGAATGACAACAAATTTTATACTACTTGTTGGTAACATACAAAATAACTACCGAGTTGATAGCATTTTAAATTAATGTTGTTAAATTAAAAAGTGTATGGGATTTTTTCTTCTTACACCATATTTTGTAAGGAATGATTTCTCCTTGAGATGATCATTTATATTGCTAATATAAAAAAATTCAAAAAAATATTCCCTTCAAAAATAACAAAATTTGCATTTTTTTTTCACAAAAAATCACTTTTTTAGTTTGCATCATATTTTGTGAGGACATATTTCTCCTCGAGTCGGTCATTTTAACTCATTATTTTCAAAAAATATTTTTGAAAAAATTACGTATGTTTTTGGCTGACATCATATACTATTAGCCAATAACATAATATATGATGTCAGTTGGTAGCATAAAAAATGCTACCGGCCCACAACATATTTAAATTTTCTTCATATTTGATATTAGCGCGAAAGTCAAATTTCACATATTTCTAAAGAATTTATACCATTTTTTTTAGGGTGGGTCTTAAATTTTTCCCTGTTCGAGAAGATGGGTGCAACACAATTTGTTGCAAAATGTCTAGGATGTCAAATATTTAAGGTTAAGCATGTTCATCTAGTAGGAATTCTCTACCAACATGATCTACCCATGTGGAAGTGATGGGTAATTATATGGAATTCATAAAGGGATTTAATATGTAAAAAAACCAACATGATGATAAGTTGACAAAGGTTTCACATTTTATACCTATAAATATAAAGGATGATACACTGGTAATTGCAATATATTCATTAATAAAATATTTTGATTGTGTGGTGCACTTGAGAGAATTATCTTCATAAAAAATAATCACGTGACTTCTTTTTTTTGTTGTATGCTTCTTGAGAATGTTGGGGTTAAACCATATAACAATGTTGCACAGATCTATAATCAGATAAAGCATACAAGCAATGAATGTAAAAATAATGAGAAGATAAAATAAACAAGAGAAAGATTACACCATATTTAATGTGGTTCACCCAATGTGGGATACATCCACTAATAAATGGCTATTATTATTATTCGGTGCTTTACAGAGGAAATACAATGAATATCTTATGTCTTCCAATACTTCATAGGATGTTCAATGCTTTTCCCTCATTCAACTACTCTTTCTTTCTCACCAAGAAAACTTACATGTAAACAATTGCTATTTTTCTTCTCTTCTTCTTACTTACCCTCTTACAATGCATACATGCATATATATCTATTTTGGGTAACTTAACTATGATTTTACAATCAATAAATCATCTTTAAAACAAGTGATTTATTCTAATTTTCCTAAAAAAAAGAAACGTCGCACAAGTAACCTTTGTGCCGGTTCTTGCACGAATGTCGACGATCACTTCTTGACACTGGACTCACGGACACCGGTTACACACCTAACCGATGTTGGTTACATCTTTGATCGACACCGATTACATCTCGACCGATGCCGATTCTTTGTCAAAACTAGTAACATGTAAAAGCAAGTTTCTTGTGAAGCAATTAAGCTCCATACTCAACAATCTCCCACTTGGAGATTAATTGTTGCAGTATATTGTACATCACCATCCTTGGTTCCTTTTTCCTTGGCCCATTTCTTCCTCTTAAAGTCTTAAACTCGAAGACCAATAGAAGTGGAGTGAAGCTCCAACTTCTCCCTTACCAATGGCTTCGTTAGCATGTCTACAGGGTTCTCATCTATATGGATTTTCTCTAAATTCAGCTGTCCATTCTCCAAAACTTTACGTATAAAGTGATACCTCAACTGAATATGTTTCGTTCTTGAATGAAATGCTGAGTTCTTTTCTAGATGAATCGCACTCTGCCTATCACTGTATAATCTGCAATCCTCTTTCTCCTTACCCAACTCTTCCATATACCTACTCATCCATATCATCTCCTTGATAGATTTTGTAGCTGCAACATATTCTGTCTCTATAGTAGAAAAAGCCACAACCATCTGCAATCTTGAAATCCAACTAACTTCTGTTCCACCTACTATGAAAATATATCTATTGGTGTTCCTCCTGCCATCTAAATATCAAGCCATATATGAATAAACATAGCCACGTAAAGAAGTATCTGACCCTCCATAACATAACTCCATGCTATATGTCCCTCTCAAATACTTGAGAATCCATTGGACTACTTTCCAATGTTCTTTACTTGGATTAGCCATAAACCTACTCACAACTCCCATGCTTGTGCGCAATGTCCGGTTTAGTACAAACCATGACATACATAAGAATTCCTAATCTTGAAGCATAGGGAACATGTGCCATGTATACACCTCCTTGTGTGATGAAGGAAACTGATCTTTACTCAATTTTAAGTGTCCAACTATAGGTGTACTAATAGGTTTTGATTTTTTCATATTAAACATTTCTAACACCTTATTGATACAATACTCCCGAGACAAATAAAACTTCTTATTTTTCTGTCTCGGTGAATTTTCATGCCAAGCATTTTCTTTGCAGCTACCAAATCCGTCATTACAAATGTGTGAGATAACCTTTCTTTAATTTTACCAATGTCCTACATTCTAGATCCTGCAATCATCATATCATCCACATAGATTAAGAAAAACATATCTCCCATTTTCAAGCTTTTTAAAATAAACACAATGGTCGATTCACATCTCATATAACCATACTCATGAATAAAACTATCAAACCTCAAATACCATTGTCATGGGGCTTTCTTGAGCCCATATAGGCTCTTTTCAATATGCACACAAGTTTCTCCTTGCCCTTGACTTCATAACTAAGAAGAAGTTCCATATAAATATCTTCCTCCAAATCACCTTGAAGAAAAGTCGCATAACATCAAGTTGTTCTAAATGAAAATCTTCTGTTGCAACCAAACTTAGAACAAGTACAAATAGAAGTCATCTTAACTACAGTGTAAAAAATCTCATCAAAGTCAATACGTTATTTTTGTACAAATTCCTTTACCACAAGCCTCACCTTGTACCTTTTTAGCCCACCCTCTTCTTCCTTGATTCTGTAAACCCATTTGTTTTGCAATGTTTTCTTACCTACTGAAAACTTAACCAAACCCTATGTCGATTTTGTTCCAACAATTTTATCTCCTCATCCATGTCATACTCCCACTTATCGTGGGTATCTACCTACATTGCTTCTTCAAATCTTTCTGGTTCACCACTATCAATCAATAATAAATAAGAAAAGGAAGGTAAAAATATCTCGGAGGTCTACTTACCCTTTGTGACCTTCTCATTGAGATTTGGGGTGTCTAGGGATAATTTTAGGCATGTTGCACATTCATGTCATTCTTTGTCAAGTGATCGATGCCGGTCTGATGAATCGACCGTGGTTCCTCTACTGTTGATGATTGCAGTTGCCTTATCGACATCATTTCTAGGAGTACCGACTTCGGTTCCTATAGCTGAATTCTTTAAACATGATCATGTCGACCATAACGGTTATCCGATTGAAATCGGTTCTTGTAGAGCGCGTCGGTGTATGTGGATGTTTACTTTAGGTTTAAAAATTTATTTTCCTTCAAAATCTCCTCAACTTGTTCATGTTTAGGCACCAAAATTGATCCTTATACATTATTTTTTCATTCCAATCAACATCATGACTCCTAACAATCTTAGAATATTCTAAATCCAAAAATATATATCCAAAATCACTAGAACCATAACCAATAAAAGTACATGTCTTAGATTTAGCATCCAACTTCCTCCTATTTTCCCTATCAACATGCACAAAATCTTCTAAGCCAAAACCTCTATGAAAAGAAAAATCTACCTCTTTTCCAGACCAAGATTCTTCTAGTATTCCACCATCCAGTGTTGTTGAAGGCCCATGGTTGATCAAGTATACTATTATATTCATTGCTTCTACCCAAAAATTCAAAGGCAAGCCAATATGTATCCTCATGTTTCTAGGACATTCCATGATTTTTCTGTTCATTCTTTTTGCCACTCCATTCTCTTGTGGAGTTCTAGGAACCATTATTTCTCTTCGTATTCCATTCTTTGAACAATAATCATTAAAATCCTCGCTCATTGCAGTACTCACCACCATTGTCATAGCTCAAGCACTTCAATTTTAAATTTGTTTCATTTTCTACAAGGGCTTTCCATCTTTTATAAGGTTCACAAACTTCATATTTACACTTAATACAATAGATCCATACCTTCCTTATAGCATCATCAATGAAAGTCACATAATATTGGGATCCTCTAATAGAAGCTATGTGGGATGGTCCCCACACATTTGAGTGTACAAGCTCCAATTTCTACTCCTTCTTTGTTGACCCATCCTTGAGAAATCTCACTCTCTTGTGATTTCCAAATATGTAGTGCTCACAAAATTCAAGATCTAATTGTTTCAAATATGATAACTTACCCTTAGCCTTTAAGATCTGCATTCCTTTTTCACTCACATGGCCTAACCAATTATGCCACATGTTTACATTTGAATCTATAGTAGATAGCACATAAAAGGAATTAGTAATACAGGTAGAAAAATATAAATTTCCTACCTTCTTACCTCTTGCCACAACAAGAGATCCCTTGGTAACCTTCCAAGAGGTGGCTGTGAATGTAATCACGCATCTAGATTCACTAAGTTTGCCATGTAGATATTAGATTTATTTTAAGGCTTGACACATGCCTTACATCTTCAAGATACCCATGGGTTTCCATTATATAAATTTAGATAAACATCACCTTTACTAGTAATATCGCATGGCTCATCATCACTTAAATAAACTTGTACAAAATCACCTTGAACATAATTTCTGAAATAACCCTTATTAGGGTAGTATGGAAAGAAGCTCCAGAATCTAACACGCAAGATTCTAATTTATTATCCAAGGAGAGAATAAGGGCATCGGCTTTACCTCACTTACAATGTTTTCCTACTTACCTTTTTCTTTACCTTTGTCGATGTATTCTCTTTGTTTTCCTTATACCAATACTCCTTTGTGTGTCCTCTCTTTCCACAATTCTAGCAAAGTAAATCTCTATACACGGATCTAGATCTGCCATGTCTTGAATTTGATCTCCCATTATTCTTACTCTTAGATGATATCTCTTTAGATATTCCCCTGCTTTCAACAGTTAAAGCATTTCCAGATGATGCTTCTCTTGAGCTTTTCCACGTATTTCCTCACTAAGGATTACACTAACCACATCATCAAATTTTAATCCTTTAGAAGCAGTCGTTGTATTACTAACAACCATTACTAAGTTATCCCAACTATCTAGCAAAGATCATAAGAATAAAAGTGATTTCAATTCATCATGAAATGGAATTTCTACCAATTTTAATTGATTTACAATAGACCGGAAATCATTCAAATGATTAGATATAGATCCACCTTCTTGCATCTTAGAATTAAACATTTTTTTCATCAAATATACCTTATTCGAAGCACTAGGAGTTTCATACATTTTCTAAATATTTCATCAACTCTACCATGGTTTTTACATCTACAAAATTCCAAGTCACTTTGATACTTCCGGGCTCAATCTTATAGATCCAGAGCCTTTCTGTCAAGAACTTTCCATTCTTCATCAATCATTATACTCGGATTTCCATGCTCATCCAATGGTAAGTATAGATATTTATGATACAAATAATCCTCCACCTGCATCTTCCATGGTTGATAGTTATGATTGTCAAATTTCTCTACTCAGTATTTACTATCTCTTCCATTGCTCTTCACCCACTCAATCAGAAAACCCTCTAAAAGTACATCCTATCAACACACAAAACCTCTAAACGAAGCTCTGATACCATTTGTTGGGGTTAAACCATATAACAATGTTACACAGATCTATAATTAGATAAAGAATACAAGAAATGAATGCAGAAATAACCATAAGATAAAATAAACAAGAGAAAGATTACACTGCATTTAACGTGATTCATGAAAGGAATGATAACTAGATCATACCAAGCCAAGAACACGAAGATGCTAATCAAACACCATGATTAGTAAGATGAAAGTAATTCACCGAATAAGCTTGTACATAAACCTTTGGAAACAAATTAGCAGCAATATCATATATTATTATGGAACTCAATGAAATACAATGAGAATGGGCCTTGCTTATATAGGCAAGGAATAACAATCTAAGAAGATCAAGGTCGTAGATCAAGCCATAAATCATGGAAAGAACTAGCCATCAAAGAACTAGTCAAGTCCATAGATTTATGAGAGAACTAGACATCAAGGATCTAGTCAATACCATAGATCTAGGAAAGAACTAGTCAATACCATATATCAAGGAAAGAACTATACCTAACAACTAGATAATATCTCCTAATATCTAAATAAATAAAAGAAATATCCACACACATAAGTGGGTGATGATAAATACAATAATGTACCTAGGTGAACATGAGCCAAGGTAAATACCTACTCTAAAAATTCACCAAAGTGTGGGCTATGTCCACCAAGAAGCGACCAATATCGTTATTTCATGCTTTACAAAGGAAATACAATGAAGATATTTTGTCTTCCAACATCTCATAGGATATGCAATGCTTTTCCCTCACTCAGCTACTCTTTCTTGCTCACCAAGAAAACTTACATGCAAACCAATTTCTATTTTTCTTCTCTTCTTCTTACTTACCCTCTTATAATGCATACATGCATATATATCTATTTTGGGTAACTTAACTATGCTTTTAAAATCAATAAATCATCTTTAAAACAAGTGATTTATTCTAATTTTCCTCAAAAAAACAAAAGTAGCATCACACGGTGTAACCGTCATGATAGTTCTTTGCTTGACCGTCGATGGTCACTTCCTGACCTAGATTGACCAACGCCGGTTACACCACTGATTGATGCGTTACATCCTGATCGACGCCGGTTACACTCAAAACTAGTAACATGTAAAAGTAAATTTATTGTGAAGTAATTAAGCTCCATACTCAACAGAGAACATTTGGAGGAAATTAAATGTTAGTTCTTCATTTCAAATTGATAATGATGAGTAGATTGAGCATGCAAATTAGGTTCTAAAGGACATGTTAAGGATGTATTGCATGGATCAATAGTAAAAGTGGGAAGAGTATCTTCCTTTGGTTGAGTTTTTCTACATCACCTCATACCTTTCCATACTAAATATTGATTATTGTAAATATTTCTATAGAAGATAGTGTAGGACTCTAGTCATTTGGGATAACATTAAGGTTAGATAGGTAATTGGACTTGAAATAATCTTTGAAATGAAAGAGAAATTTAAAGTTACGAGGACACATCTTAAGGAATGTATGGATTGGAAAAAGAGTTATGAAGATGAAAAGTAAACCAAAAGGGTGTCTTTATTTGGGGATAAGGTTTTCCTACTTTTAAACCAAAGAGTTAGCACCTTGCTCTATAGGACTATTTAATGTCCTAGAGATAACCATCCCATTACTTATAAAGTGGCTTTTCTACCTATATTTTCATGGTTACATGTTTGTTTTCATGTTTCTATACTCAAGAAATATACTACGAGATACATCTCATGTTCATGATTGGAAATATTTATAAGTTCCAGGACCTAACATGGTAATAATTGATCCCATAGGATCATTTCTATTTGAAATATTCACTTATAGAATCATGAAGTGGGTTATATCAAGGTCTAAGAGAACAAATATTATGAGGAAAATTCCAGTTGGGAGGATTAGGAAGACATGATGCTTTCTTTTCTACATTTGTTATGAATTATTTTGATGGATTTATTACTATTGTATTGTTTATTTTGATTTGGAAATTTGAATCATAAAAAACTATTTTGATACTTTTTAGTATGATATTTGATTAGTGACATAGTTGATACTTGTGCCCAAACTTTATTTAGCCATCAATATGATGCCTTTTCCTAGATGGGAAGGATGTCATGACCCAAATTTATAATTTCATTAATTGTGGGGAAAATGTTAATCTATAATAATATTTATATTGAATTATATGATTTATAGCCAAATAGTTAATATCATAAATTTTTGATGTAATTCATGATAAAATTGATGGATTAAGTTTAAAGAAAATGCATCTATAATTTTTATGATCTGATGTTTTAACTTTAATAAAATTTAATTAATGATTTTAGCTATTTAATTTGGGTTATTTTATTATATTAATGTATGAGTTAAATGGTCATATGGATATAGATTTATAATCAATTTCATGTTTTGATGAGTTTTGATATATGACCATTTGTAGGTCCTCACTAAAACCTAGATACCTAAAGGGAGGATATCATCGAGGAGAGAGGATGTAGAAACAATATGAACATCACAACACAAATAGGTAAATTGAGAAAAATACACATATGTACATAGTTTTTATTAATGGAAAATAGTTTTAAAATGACTATACCCTGATACAAAAAGGCTCAAAAGCTAGATAAACAAGAGAAAGTAGAAAAAAGGATCAAAATCTAGATATTACAATAAGTCAAATAGTAGCCAAAAAAGGAACTACTAAGAAAGAGCATGATAAGTATAGAACTACTAAAAATCAACAGTTAAACAACAAACTAACAACAACAAAACAACATCCACGCTTAGTAACTAGAATGCTCTGAAGAAATTTAATTCTTCGAAGCCCTGTAGATTCTTGATTTAACAGTCTGAAGTGAGGTAAATAATGCTAGAGTGGTGATATGTGTAGGGTCATTAGCATCTAGTTGGGAGATCATATGGTTCCTTTCAACACTAGTGCCCCAAATGTCTGCTGAGATGCCACTGAGCATAGTAATGCTTCTAACCCTTTGTTCTACAAAATCACATATAGCCCTGAAAATTAGTGTGCATAGATTACTGATTGCATGGTTAATTTTTATTAGTGTGCATGGATTGATAGGTAATGGTTGCTAGTTTATGTTTTGGTAATTTATTATGATGTTTTATCTTTCATATGCTTGGTTTTAAAGCTTACTTACAGAGGAAATAAAATTTTAGGCTACTAAGAGCATTGAAAGTGATGATAAGTTACTTGGGACATCCCAAAGAGTGTGCACCACTATTCATATCTTTTGTGTATCATTTTTAATAAGCTATTTTTATCGAGTAATATTTCTAGTGATTAATTAAGTTCATTTTTAGTATTCACTTTTATTTTATTACATCAATTTAATTGATGGTTTATTAACTTATTATTTATGAATGTTTAATACACCACGAGTTCACGAGAACTCAACCGAAACTATGAATTGACTACAATCCATAAAATTCATAGCATCAAATCATGACGTGAATCTATTATTTAAATTGTACAATTGGCACAAGCCACTTATAATTAAAAATTAAAAATGTGGATTTCGGTAAAATATCATAATAATGGTATAAATAAGTTTGTTGTTATCTATTAATTATATTTCACCTTTCACAATGTGGCAACACGAATAAATTATTTTATGACCCTTCACATTTTCATTTGATCAAATAAGCTCATGACACATTTTAATAAAAGTTGTGATACTACAAATATTGGTGGTGGTGTAAGACAATTCAATTTCTATTTGGTAAATTAATAATAAATGTTACTATGTATATTTCTCATTTGGAGGATTGTGTTTAAAGCCATGTATAGTGATGGTGAAAGGTTTTGGTTTAATTTTTAATAAACAAGTTATCCACGTATAGTGGCAGTTGCACTTAAATTTTGTTTTCATACCACATTGGTGGTATACTATAGTTTAATCTAGGAGCTAATCCCACACGTGTATGTGTGAGGATTGATTATTGAGGTCACTATATGGTAGGAAAATTATTCTTAATATTTTTGAATCCCAATGTAATGGAATGACCAGAAGTTGGTGGTAGATAAAAAAATTAGAACTCAAATTTCAACGAGGATTTGCATTTATTGTCATTTATCATTTTGGTAGTATTCGAGGAGTCCTTCATTTTAGCTTGTATTTGAGATCCATGATTTCAAAAATAGTTTGGAAGTCCTACCACCACTTGGCGGAAATTTTTATTTATTTTTCTTGTGATTATATTATGGAGTCTTTTATTACCAAATTATTTTCCTTGATGTTTTATAAATTTAGGCAGCCATATATTTATTCAAAAATGCCTCTATTTTTATTTTTAGTAATAGGTTTACTCCTAATTATTTGGGGAACTATTTTTGGATTTGGTTTGGTTTCTCAACTACACAAGAGCTTGATTTCAATTATGGGTAAGCATGGATAGTTAAAAAGAGTGCATTATTGCTCATTATAAACACATTTTAATTTCGTTGACTGTCATAATCCATTAGGTAAGTGGTTAAACAATGGAATTCTATTGTTGAATTTAAATATGTGTAAATATTTATTGTCTAATGAATGTATAAAAAAACTTAGGTTTATTTTTAGTATTTATTTATGTTGTTCAATATGTTTGAAAAATTAGAAATGTAGTTTTAATTGTTAAAAATAAAGACTCTACAATCATTTCAACCCGTATTGGATACATTCCCGATCAACTTACTGATAATATTCTTGATAGGGTTTCCTTTAATTGGTTTCATTTAGAATTTTTTAGAAACCTTGAAAACATATGCTTCACATAGATAAGGGGTATGGAATTTTTTTACTTAGTTATATTAACAATGTTGTATTTTCATATTGTAAAGCGATGGTCTTTTGGGAAAAATAGAAGCGTAAGTTACATTTTTGATAAAATCAACAAAGTGTAATATTTTATACCATTTTGTAAGCTCATTGGGAACTATTCTATTAAAAAGACAAATTATTAAACATTCAAAACTGGGTTATATGAAAATAGTAGGATAGTTATCTACTATAATTATTAATGAAAAGGGGTTTATTGGATTACACATAGTTTGTAACAAATGGATGTTTTTAAATAGTATTATTATAAGAGAAATATGTATTTAGAAGTACACTTTGAGTCATTAAAGTAAATGTTGAACCTTGACATGTAAGCAATAGTCTTAAGATTGGTAACCAATTATTATGTTATGATATATTATTACTATTATTAAAACTATTGAAGTTATGAAATTTAAACTTGGAATAGAAGTTATAAGGTGGAAAATGAGATCGATAATTTTTAAAATTCAACATTTGGTTTCCTTGAGTTCTGTTTTAACTTAAATGAATTCTTGTAAAAATGAAACACGTGTTGGATTTTCATAAACCCATGAGTAGTAGGAGTATCATACTCTAATTTGGTGATTATATTGATATAATATTATTCATGTGTTTGTTTTGAATCAATAAATAAAAATCATGTATTTATATCTTTAGGTTTCTTATACCTAAACTAAATGGATTGATAATGGTGAGATAATTGTTTACTCATTTAATTACTTACTATTTAGAAAAACATTCTTTCTATTGAGAATCATAAAATCCTTTAGGTTCAAAGTGAATTGAATTTTGTATGGTAATGTAAGTTTATTTATTTTTATTTGGAATGATTATTAAGAGGCTACATTTTATTACAATGAGAGTATAAGATTTAATGTATAGATTATATAATCATTATAGATTCCGGAATTAATAATACTAATTTTAGTGAATGTATGGATGTTGATCAAAGAATACTTGTCAAAGATCACACAAGGAGTCCATGTGGGATAGAAGGCCCAAAACCAAGGGTGCGAAAGGACAGGAAGGACCCGCGTGCGGAAGGCAAGTTTAGATTTTAGGACTTAGCCGATTTTGAGCATGAAG
The DNA here is from genome assembly GCA_018340775.1 of Taxus wallichiana var. yunnanensis. Taxonomy (NCBI): domain Eukaryota; kingdom Viridiplantae; phylum Streptophyta; class Pinopsida; order Cupressales; family Taxaceae; genus Taxus; species Taxus wallichiana. Next base: position 275,576,631 of record CM031244.1, read on the forward strand.
ACCTATTTTTAGAAGATGGCGTGCGGAACACATCAACGATGCAGAGATGTGTGCACCATGCATTGTCTATCTTTGGAGAAGCGGTTTGAAGCATTTATGCATGGAGATAAGCTGAGAATAGAATTAACACTTCAGTTAATTGCAAGAGGACTATAGATAACACACTTGCATGTGTGGCTATGCTTGTAAATGGCGTATGGATATCAATAGCATGTGACCTATTTCTGGAATAGATAAGTGGTGAAGGGAAAGTCCCCACCCTATATATATGATGTTAGGTACATAATAGATGTATGGAAGGAGATGTATGTATGTATGTGTAATAGAGAATATATGTATATGGTGAATCACTGTATCAGTTCCATACGCACATTGGTATAGATTGACAATACTGTAAGGAGATTCTTTATTTATCAATAGATGGAAGATATTAGTTGAATCTAAGTGTCATTTTGTGTGTGGTTGAGTAGTGCATGTTATTGATTCAATCATGATTGTTGTTTAAGCTTGTTCTTTCATGGATCTAAGTGTAGCATGCATTTTCAAATGATGGATTAGTTATGAATCTATATGTTACAACAACCCTACTGAGAGGGACTTGGTACCTTTGCACACTTTGGGTGAGCACTTAGTCTAGGATGAGTGATGTGCCAGTGCGAATAGGGTGTTATCAAGTAAATTCTAGGATGCATCATTGGTTCCATTGTCGGGACCTCTTTTTAGTTATTTTTAGGATGGTTCGCGATGAAGACATACAGGTTAACTCTAGCAAGTATTGATGAATGGATACATGATGTGGAGAAAGAATATGCATGGTAGTTGTAATGGATCTAAGTTTAATGCATGCACTTGGGTAGAATAGAACCCGTATGACAACTTATATGAGAGCTTTTTGTTATCTTTCCAACGAGAACTATACGAGTGGCTTCACGATTATGCATCTCGGTGGAATTGGAGGTATCGCGCACTTTTCTAGACACAAGAATAATTTTAGGCCATCTATGATGTTGATCTCATCTGGACTCGTGCGGTGGATATGTGGTTTTGCTTTGTTTTAAACGAGTTATGTTACGGAATATTCAATTTCGACATACTCTTGGCTAGAGGTAGTTGAGTTCCAGTTTTACAAAGATATCAAGAGGAACACATTTGTAAGGTATTCCACTTTGGTGATCAAGCTCTTAAAGGTAACTTTGAACTGGAGAGTAAACCGATGGCTAACTAACTTCACCATGAGCGGGGGTAGGAACAGGTTTGGTTTAAGATGGCAGACCTAGTGGTAGAGAATCAGAGAGAGGAAAGGTGGTTTAAGTATAATGAGGTGTGTGAGAGGGAGATAGAGAAGCAACATTCCATTGCAAAGTGTATGACATGGAGGAGATTGATGGCTCGTGAAGGATTTATGGCTCGTGAAGGATTTATAGCTCATGTAGAAGACTTGGATCCAGAGCATCAGGAACTCCCCCATCTTAGAAAGCATGACAGAGATCCCCCCTTAGCCTCACATAGAAGTACACCAGTAGATACTACCTAGACCGCGAGCGTGCATCTTAATCCACTTGGTGACCTAGCCCTTGCGCTTGGTTTTTTAGTATCTAGTATGACAAGTAGCCATCAAACTAACTTGGGAAGTAGGAGAGCAGGAGTAAGTCAGGGATCAATTACATTAATGGTAGGATAAATGACTTCAATGTCATTTGGAGGAGAATTCTTAGGTGCATCATCCACATAGAATGTGAGCGTGAAAAATGTTGGATTCACCTCTGGAAGTGGAACTACCTCACATCTTTGTAGGGTATAGTATAGTAATACTTTGTCGAGCATAGGGAGTACATCTACGGGCCCTATTCAAACTACAAGAGGTAGATCGGGAGGTATAGGTGGTTCTAGTTTTGGTGGATCTTGTGGTTCTGGAGGTATAGGGAACACAGGAGGTTATGGATTAGGTGGTCAAGCCCCGCAACAACCACATAATATTTATATGGAGATGTCTCTTGGTCTCATGGAGTATAAAGGTATAGAGGATGCTACCAAACATGTGCATATGTGTGAAATCTTGTGGCGTGCTAAAGGGATCACAGTTGTTTAGTGAAAGGTAAATCAATTCGCCACTACATTACAGGCGGGCACACAGCTGGTATAGGAAATTTGATGTTGATTAAACTTGTGTGGATTATGCAGCATGGAGAGATTATTTCTTTAAAGAGTTCCATTTCCACGAGTTTGAGCAAAAGAGTATAAGTGCACTCAAGGATATCAAGCAAGGCACTATTGAGAGTGTACATGAGTATGCTTCTCATTTTAAGAAACTTCTATCTAAGTTATCTTATGATATTCACGCTAGTCAACATACACAATGGTTCATTGAAGGATTGATTACACCTTTTAGAATGGTGTTGTGACATAAGACATACACCGATCGGTGAAGTCTTTGGAAGTAGTTGTACATGCTTTGAGGTAATTGGGAGCATTGATATTGGTATTAGTCCATTCCTAGAGGCATAGATTTTGGCTATGCTAAAGCAATTAGAGAAGCTATCAACAAATTCAGCCCATGAAATGTGCTCAAGAATTTGGTGTATAGATTGTGAAGTGGAAGGTCACACCAAGGATAGTTGCCCTCGCAGATCTGTATGCTCATTACTTTTGGACTGTAAAATTTTTCATTTAAATTATGATGCTAGTCACTGTCCTTTGTTACAATGCACAATAAGGAAGAATGTATCTTGATTTTGTAAAATTTACAGGTCCACGACCCATGATACTAAGGATTTTCAGCTCATTGGTCAGATACAAGATGATATAGACCTTGGGGTATGATAGACAAGTATAACAGATAGTTTTAAGGGTAAGAATGAGCACCAGGATTAGGATCATAATCAAACATGCTATGACATGAATGAGGGGCACTTTGAAGAAGGTCATGGAAGGAGACATTGATATCATGATGGATATGGAGGATGAGGCCATGGTGGAGGAAGAGGAGAGTTCCCTCATGGATCATGTTATACATGTGGATATCTTGACTAATATAGATGTGAATGTCCTCGAGAATATTGCATGTTCTTTCTATAGAAAGAACCATAGGTATTAAGAGTGCCTAGAATTATATGAGCATTTGAGTAAACAACATAAGTAAGAAAAAAAGGCCTTTGGGATGGTTAGAATCCAACGTGTGGTAGAGGATCGGTGGATTCCCAAGATAAAAGAAGGACCTAAGATATTGATAGTAAAGATTAATACATGTGCTGAAGCAACACGCGTTAGAGAGGTATTGCACAGGAGCCTACGATCACCAAGGAGGAGTTTTTGCATGTGGGGTACCCATATCTTGCTCCTCGAAGAAATTTTACCAGGATACCATGGAAGTGCTAAGGAATCTTCAGGGTAAGATACATTACCTAAAGTATCAAAAGAAAGCATCAGAGATAGTCCAAATTGATATCGATGATCTGCGAGAGGTGTGCAAGATGTTGTGCTAGGAGAACATTATTCCACTATTAGGAAGTTGGTTAAAAGGGAACACTCCGCACGTAAGTCTTGAGACTAGACAACAGATTCTGCATGTAAATATTCCCCTTGATAGCATTGACTATGGTAAAGAAATTACTATGAATATTGTTGTGGATGGGTCACTATTGAGAAACATATTGATCGATACATGTGCGGAAGTAAATGTACTTACATTAGATGCATGGGGACAAATGGGGAGGCCTCCATTGCAGCCTTCATCTAATGTGTTATTTGTTGCAAACTAGACTAAGGCCACACCCATAGGAGTTTTGAAAGATGCATCTATAACTATACAACGGGCCAAGTTCACTAGGGATTTTGAGGTATTAACACTTGTAGAAGTAGATAATTTTCCAGCTCTGCTTGGACACCCTTGGTGTTATGCGATTAATGCTAACTTGAGATTCAATAAGGGGTATATCAGCTTTGAAAACAAGGAGGAAAGGGTTGTGATACCTTTGACAGATGGAAATTCTACACCATATGTTGAACCTATAAGTGAGGAGGATTTAAACAGAGTCTATGTACGTGTTATTCAGGACCCAGAGGTCAATGAGCCATCAAAATAAGGCATCCTACAATGGGAGGATTCTCATTCTATTAGTGATACTATGAGTATTGCTTGTGACAATTGGGCTCATGGTACATATGAATTAGTAGGACACGAGGTGAAATGTGTGGTTACGCATAGGAATGGACTTTGATCAATTTGATGGATAGGTAGCACAATACCTTGGTATATAGGGACAAAAGATCTTCCTACCTTTCTGAAGGCCATGGAAACACAGTGGACAAATCAAATTAAAAGGAGATATATGTTAGTATATACACTACGCGGGACAGCAACGCACTAGTGGGTAGTCCATAGAGATAATCTTATAAATTGGGAAGAGATTGGAGTAGCTTTGTCTACTAGGTTTATAAGGAACAATGCACCTACGCAAATATACACTTATCATGGTGATCAACTGTTCAGCATCACATTCAATAGTGTGAGAGACTCTAGACAGTAGGATAGGAAGCATTACCACCTTCACTCTAGGTGCATAGATTATATTCTATGCTACAAGGATGCGCACACACTTGGTATGTATATGCAGAACTACATCAAGAAACTAGAAACTAGTAAGATTTGACTGCAAGAATGATCTAGACTTTCGACTACTTCTCGACTAAACCTCCTGTAGCAGAGGCATTAAAATTTTCAAGTGATTAACTATGGGAGATAGTGCAAAATCCAAGGAGCATATATAGGAATTATTTGGTGATGCGAGTTGAGCATGTTTTGAAAAGGAAGAAGAAATGGACTCCTTTCTACTTGAACGCGATTGCCTTGAGAAGAGAGAAAAGAAAGATGGTTTATGTCGTAGATGATGAGGAAGTTAAGAACACTGGATATTGAAAATTCACATGGGGTGTACGAGGTCTTGGAAAGTGTACACGCGCCTACCATGAACCCATGAAGATAAAGAAGGTGAATATAGGTTCAAAGGATGAGCCTAAGGAGGCCATAATTGGAGATTACTAGCTCTGACTCGGAGGTAGCAAAGATCATCAAGTTACTCAGGGATTATCAGGACTTATTCCCTCAAGGATATCATGAAATTAAAGGTGTGAATGAATTACTTAGGGAAATTAAGATCAAAATTAAGGGTGGTGCACGGCTAGTTAGAAAGAGACCTTATAGAATGAATCCTAATTTGTGTGAAAAGGTAAAAAAAGAAATTGATAAAATGTTGAAATTTGGAATTATCAAGCCCCTTAATGAGTCAGAATGGGTTAGCCCAATGGTGATCAGTATCAAGAAGGATAGCAGATTAGGATATGTGTGGACTACAAGGAGATGAATGTTGCATGTGTCACAGATCCATTCCCTATGCCATTTACTAAGGAAATACTAGGAGTTGTAGGGTGTGAAATATATTCCTTCAAAGATGGATTTTTCGGGTATCATCAGGTTAGGATTACTCAAGAGGATCAAGAAAAGACAACATTTACTATTGAATGGGGTAGTTTTTCCTATACTGTGATGCCCTTTGGATTGAAAAATGCACTTATTGTATTCTCGTGCATAAATGTTCAGACATTTAAGGATTTTATTCACAAATTCTTATAGGTCTACCTAGATGATTGGAAAATATATGGGATTTTGAAAGATCATTGTGATAATTTATGCTTAATGTTTGAAAAATGTAGAAAATTGAGTATCTCTTTGAACATTAAGAAGTGCATATTTACTACACCATTTGGGATACTATTAGGACATATAATCTGCAAGAAAGGTTTCTTTAGTTGATCCACCAAGGTTGCGGTCATTTTAGGCACGGAAGAGCCTACGAGTTAGAGTGAGGTGTGCGGATTTTTAGGTCATACAGGGTATCAAATAAAATTCATAAAAGGGTATTGCAAAACTAATTTAACCTTGGAAGAATTGCTTTGAAGGGGAAAGGCATATTTTATTGGGAGAACCACAACAAAGCATACATTTGAGATATTAAAAGAGAAACTTACTACCACACCATTTTTGCACTTTCCCTCATGGGATAAACCATTTTATGTGCATGTGGATGTTTCGGCATGGCCATTGGCACTGTGTTAGCTCAACCTAGAAAAGGTATTATAGATAATCCAATATGTTTTGCTAGTAGGAAGCTAAGTCATGCTGAACAAAATTATACAACTACAAAGCGCAAAGTGTTGTCAATGATCTATGCATTGTACAAGTTTCGATAGTACTTGTTAGAAAAACCATTTGTGTTTTATACAGATCACATGGCCTTGAAGTACTTGGTAAACAAGCCCATCTTACAGTGGGGAGAATATGCATATGGGTTCTTCTATTCCAAGAGTTTGACCTCATATTTGTGGTGAAGCCAAGGAAAAGCAATTCTGGACCAGATCATTTATCTAGAATCAATTCAAGAGAGGATGCACAAACAATTCAAGAAACAATGTCGGATGCACAATTATATAGGTTACAATGCGTGCCCATGGAATTATAAGACATTGTTGTCTTTCTATGAACAGGTATGGCACCAAAAGGAATGAAAGCATTAGAAAAGAAGCAACTTTCTATATGTGTGACACCATTTATGTTAATCAGTGGTGACCTCTACAAGCTAGGTAGAGATGAAGTATTACGTCATTGTGTATTGGAACATGAGCGTAAGGATATTATGGAAGAAGCTCATGGTGGTATTGTAGGAGGCCATTATGCAGGTGATGTTGCCTGCTCAAAGATCCAACTTATTTGGATTATGGTGGGAGACATTATATAAGGATTGTAAAGAATATTGTAAGGTGTGTGATTATTGTCGGTGCTTAGAAAAACAAGGGAAAAGAAATGAGATGTCATTGAGACCAATTAATACTACCAAATCATTTGAGAAAATGGCCATTGATTTTGTAGGACCTATTTTTACCACGACCACTTGGCAGGCGGGATGCGTTATATCATTACTTGCACGGAGTTATCTCATGCGGTGGGTAGAAGTAGCACTCTACTAAGGACCGTACGACAACTACGGTAGCTAGGTTTTACGTGGGATAATTTTCTTACAAGATATGGATGTCCCTTAAGCTTGATAAGTGATAGAGGTACACACTTTTTGAGTGAGACAATTAGGATCCTATTAGAAGATTTTATGGTTGCACACCATAAAACTACACCTTATCATCCTCGGGAAAATGAAACTATTGAGGCCTTTAATAAGATTTTGAGCAGACTTTGAAAAAAATTGTGATATTAGAAGAAAGGATTGGGATGAAAAAGTATCGGTTGTGCTTTGGGCACATAGAATAAATTACAAGAGATAGAACAAAGCCACACCATTTCAGTTGGTGTTTGGCACATAAGTTATTCTCCCATATAATTTATGTTACCTTCTTTGCACATTACGCGTGCTTAGAGGTCTAGCTGATGAACAAGATTTAGAATAGCGCATCGAAAATATGATTCATTTGGATGAGCGTCGAGCCATAGCATGATGGAATTAGAAGCGGGAAAAGGTGGGTAAAATTCATGACATGATAGAAACATAAGCGATAAGAAGTTTGAGATTTGACAAATGGTACTTCTTATGACTCAAAGTTATTGTGTCATCCAGAAAGCTCAAGGTACATTGGTTGCGGCCGAATGTTATCACTTCTATACTTGAATCAAGTGCTTTCCAATAAGAAGCACTTGATGGAACACAAACTACCCAGATTACTTTAATGGGAGTAGGCTAAAGCCCTACTATAAATAAGTCTTCTTGGTGTTTTTAATAAGGCAGTATTGCCATTTAGTTTAAGTTTTCAATTTTTATTTCCTTAATGTATTTCCTTCATTGTCGCTATGCTTTGTCAATTTCATTGTTGTTCTTGTGTAATAAGCACACTTTCGTGCACAAAGCTAATTACTCTATGAAGATTGTTTATGTGCAAAGGACTGTACATACTTTAAGTGTGGGGTGGTTGTAGTTATCGAAGAAAAATATTGTGGGAATTGAAAGGTGAAATGAATAATCTACTATGGGTGTGCTTTAAGTCAAAATAAGATTGCTTCTCAAAAGTGACCAAGGATGGAGATGAATGAAAGAACAATATAACACAAGGTAAGTGGAGGCCATGATAGCTACTAGGAGAAGGTACAATGATGAGGTACTGCGGTGTAGGAGCATGCATTGAAGAGAAGTCTCGTGCTTTCGAGGTTAGGATGGTGCACTAGAAGGTTATAGTTGGGTGTGAAGATGTACCACACGGAATGAATGGATTTGGTCAATGAATGAGGGGATATTTGGTAGGTGGATTAATAAATGCATCAAAATTTGAAAAATTTATATAAAGATGGGATGTGGATTCATTTTTACCATTGTAACTAAGATTATTTGAAGAAAGAGCCAAGTACGAAGACCCAAGTGATCGAGTTAAGGTGTGAAGGGTATGAAACCAAACATGACAACCAGATATGTGCTATAAGAAGCTTACATCCCCAGTGGTGAAGGGTTTGAGCGAAGCCAGGAGACATAACAAAGTTAGGTTACAAAGTTTCCACCTAGAGTATAATTGAATCGCACTAGGGGTGGTTTACAAAGTTACTGAGTTGAAGAGGAGACAGGTTGTAAGGTAAAAATGGCACCAAAGAAGGCATCTACAACAGCAGTAAAAGGAAAGAAGAAGGAGGTCATCGAGGAGGAAGAGATGGCACCCGAAAGCCAATTTTCAGAGACGTGATATCTAGAAGGAGTCATCATCGGGAAAGAATGGGATTCACCCATCAGAAAGATAAAAGTGAGTGAATATAATCACAGGAATTTGGAGAAAAAGAAGGAGCTCAATTCCTTGCTCACTTCTAGAATGAACAAGCACACGGTAGAGGACATGCCAATATATGACAATGCGGGTGAAAATATTTTGAAGAGAATTGGGGTCTACCAGTTGTATCAGCTACCATATTTCAGGAATTATGAGCCCTTGTATTAGTGGCTCATAAGTAGGGTGCATAAAGACTTCTTCTACTTTGTAGGACGCAGAGCTAGAATGTCATATATTCTTTTATCATCGATTCAGGTTTGAAGGCCACAGGAGAAGATATAAAAGGTGGTCTTGCAGCTAAATCTATGATTCTAAATACCAAACAGGAGTTGGGATAGTTGAAGGGTCAACGTGGAATGGAAATAGATAAATTAAAGAACTGTTTAGTTATACAAGCTGCAGTACACCTTGTTACCAAGTTGAATGTTCATGAGTGGTAGTCTCGGGTGAATACTATGTGGTTGCATGTGGCGTGTAAGATGTCAGAAGGAAAATCTATAACATTATAGACTATATTATAGAGAAAATAGTCGAAGAAGTGCTCACAAGAGGAAGATCAACTTTGGGGTTGTTCAACTATCACTAGTATTTATGTAGATCGGAGTACCAGATGGACCAAAGGATAAAGTATGGGAATGCCCCATGGAGAACAAGTCCCTAGCTGAAAGATTCAGAAAGTACCTATGCAAGGAGGCCATGACGGATGATGTAAATCAAAGGGTTGAGAAGTGGTATGAAAGGCTCCATGTGGCATTTAGAGAAGAGTGGTGCATTCAAAGGACCTACCGGCGGTGGTAGGGAATCAAGTTTAGTTTGCTGTATATCAACATTTATGCATCGCACGATTCCTAATGAAATATGGAGGCTGGAGCCCTTGGTGTGAATTTCCTTACACATTCACTACAAGGTATTTTCAAGAATTTTTCATATATTTACATACACATGCCGACTGGTCTTCAATGCAGATAAGGTAGACTATGATTACCATATGTTGAGGAAGAAGTATGTGTATCTTGGTAGAAGTGCTTATACAGAGAGGATCATTTCAGAAGTATTGAATATCAAGCCAATAAGTCTGGTTGTACCAGATGTGGGGGCGACATTGGTGTATCTCTAGTTAAGGCCAAAGATGGAGGATAAAAATATGTGGAAGGTGAGTTCACACTTCCAACACCACCAAAGGGAAAGCATACAATGGAGAACATCCTAGCACCTAAGCCCATAGAGCCAGTTGAAGTGCAGGATGAGGAGGAGGAGTGCAAAGATAGTGGTGGTTTAGAGCATAGGGGTAGGAGACATCCTAAAAGTAAGGGTAAAGCTGAGCGTGCCATTACACCACAATAGGGGGATGATGAGGACTTAAATGCAGTCCAAGGAGAGCACAGTTTTAAAAGGGTATTTAGGAGAACAAGGACCCAAGGTGCTACTCCAACCACTATGCACAAATCACCCAAACTCTCTCCACAAAAGGAGGTGACCGCGTAGAGAAGGAGGAAACTAAAGTTGAATGAGGAGGCGGAAGAGTAAGAGGAAATCATGCCTAATTCTCCTACACTTCTAGAGGACACAAAAGAACAGGGTGAGGCATCAAAGAAAAAGAAGAGGAAAAGAAAAGACTAGAGGAGACAACTGCAGAGGATGTTTAGGACATGGAGACACAAGTCCCAAACTTGGAGGCTAAATTTCTTAAGCAGTAAAGTTCTAGAAGGACAAGTGGAGAGCACATTCCACTAGCCATGCGGTATACAAAGAAAAGAAGAAAAATTGTGCACCCACTTTGAGCAAGATAGTGCAAAAGGATTTATTCAAATTGGGAGTTATGGGATGAAGATATGGCAATAGTGAGCACTTGAAAGAAACTATCATGGTCTATGCACACCCATATGGATGAGCCTGACTTTGATGTGTGTGAAGATTCATGCGTTTCAAGATGACTGAAGAAAGCACCTCAAGCTAGACACATAACATTAAAGCCTACTGTCATGTCAGATGAGTAGGTCAGCAATGCATTAGTAAAATTTTCTACTGAGGTGGCTAGAAGAAACTTGGACAAAGCTGCCACGATCAGAGTGCTATGCTAGGAGTTGAAGACAAAGGACACAGAGATAGCACGCATAACACAGGAGAGGGAATTCACATAGAAAAAGAATGAGGTGTTCATAAGCATCGCAGAGGAGATTGGGGACAATGTAATCAAAGTAAGGCCACACTTAGAGGCCAAGGTACCACAGAGATTTCCTTCAGTGATACACTATGTGGGAAAGTTGGTGGACTTGGTACTTGTATGCAAGCACCAGAATGCTCTAAAAAAGATGCTGAATGGGAGAAAGCATTAGTAATAAGAAAAATTGTATCTTATGAAGGGCTATTGCAAGCATTACAGGGAAGCATTCAAGAAAGCAGACCATGATTTAAACGTATGCACAACTCCGGATGTTCTTATCAACATCAAGACCCTTGAAGATAACAACGAGGTCAGAGAGTGATGAAAGATAAGACATTGGGGTGCATGCGAAATGTTTTCAATGGTTAAACCGACACGTGAGGCCACAAGAGACAAGAGCCACACAAGACTTAGATAGAAGAGCTTAGGAAGCTGATTGCACAGAAGATGGACCTTTTAGAAGGAAGAATGACATCAATGTCCAGTGTTGTGTTGGTTTTGCAAAATGAGAAGGGATAAATTGTGAGGGATGAGTTGGAATCCATTGCTATGGATATCCCAGAAAAATTAGAGCAAGCACTCACTGACTGGAAGGTATTAGAGGTTGAAATAAAGGAGGAGTATCCAAATTTGATACTTGAAACTAATACAAAGGAGGTTTCCTAATAACCTCATCGAAATTATTTATTTTATCTACATTCTTCCATTCTTATTCTTTCCATTCTTCTATTCTTTCCTTTAATTTTTGGAGATACCCATTTTCGGGACGACAATGAGATTAGTGTGGGGTAATGTTGATCAAAGAATACTTGTCAAAGACCACACAAAGAGTCCTCATGGGATAGAAGGCCCAGAACCAAGGACGCGAAGGAAAGGAAGGATCTGTGTGTAGAAGACAAGTTCAGATTTCAGGACTTAGCCAATTTTTGAGCATGAAGACCTATTTTTAGAAGATGGCATGTGGAACATATAAAAAATGCGAGACATGCGCATCATGCATTTCCAATCTTTGGAGAAGGAATTCGTAGCGTTTATGCATGGAGACAAGTCGAGAATAGAATTGACACTTCAGATTACCTACAATATGACTATAGATAGCACACTTGCATGTGTGGCTATACTTGTATATGGCATGTTTCTATCAATAGCTTGCGGCCTATTTCTCGGAATAGATAAGCAGTGAAGGGAAAGTCCCCACCCTATATATATGATGTTATGTACGAAGGAGATGTATGTATGTGTGTGTAACAAAGAATATAGGCATATGACTGAATCACTGTATCAGTTCCATACGTGGATTGGTATAGATTGACAATACTGTAAGGAGATTCGTATTTATTAATAGATGGAAGATATTGGCTGAATCTAAGTGTCATTCTGTGTGTAGTTGAGTAGTGCATGTTATTAATTTAATCATGATTACTGTTTAAGCTTGTTCTTTCATGGATCTGAGTGTAGCATGCATTATGGAATGATGGATTAGTTATGAATCTATATGTTTCTTCCTTCATCATGTTAACATCCTATTACAATAACCCTAAAGAGGGACCTGGTACCTTTGTGCGCTTCAGGTGAGCACTCAGTCTAGGCTGAGTGATGTGCTAATGTGACTAGGGTGTTATCTAGTAAATTCTAGGCTACATCAATGGATATGAATTATAAAATATCATGTTTCAATATTCTTGTTTATATCTAAAATCCACTTTCATAAGTTCAAAATAGTAATAGTGAATGAAAATGTAAAAGATAACATTCTCTTAGTTATATATGAAATAAATAAGTTTTTATTTAAAATTATAAGATCGAGAAAATAGAGCCAAGATACAACTCATCATTGTATGTATATTATGATCTTTTCTTATGTTCTTAAGCTTAAAAAAATTCTCAATGGCTAAGATATAAAATTTTAGTCTTCAATATGAATCACAAAACCATGAATGTTTAGAATTAAAACTTTCTATTTAATTTTTTTTTATTTAAGTTATTTTTTTGTTATTTAAACTTTGAAGCACATGGAATTGAATGCACACATGCATGGATTTATGAATCACCATGTACAAGATGGAGATGATCTTAAATGGACCTTGGAGAAAAATATAGGCCCAAGAGGAAAATATCCTTTCCTCTTAAGACCATCATGTTCTCCTTAGTCACTTTTAGGTAGTGTGTTTGAGATGGTTATGTATGAACTTAGACATATCTTATTTTTTGGAAAACATCCCAATATTGCACTACCTATGTAGTATAACATGTTTTGGCCAAAGTAGTGTGATCATTGTCATTACATAATGATCTATGTTTTCTAGAGTTGTATACCACTTGTAAAAACCATCTTGATTGAGGATTTCTTAGTTCGTTTGGTTGAATGCATGTAGTAGAGGTAGGATTTATTATACATACATTGTTCTCTATTTTACTAATTCATACTAAGATACATGCCCATTTCTACTCACTTTGGTATAGGGTATGAGCAATTTATATTTATAGAATGTCAATGGAGATCCCTTGTGGTATGTGTTTGGAGGTAAAAGGATATGATGATAATCACCCTTAGCTACAATGACATTAAAAACACAGAATAATGTATATTTCACTTGTGTTAATTACTATTTAGTCTTATATATGTATTTTATTGTTGTCTTACCTATTATAAAATTTTAAAATGTACATTTAGTTATGTATATTTGTTATATGTAGTATAGGATTATTTATACTTTAATAAGTTATAGTTTTCAATTTTCAAAATAAGAAAGTGGCTTATTGATGAGATTACAAATGGATGTATAGTTTCTAGATGAATTTGTCAAACATTAAGATTATAACTTGATATATAAGTTATAATTTTTAAGAGCTATAAATGTTTTCTTACTAATTCGAGCTATCATAAACAAATATTAAATATATATAGATTCTTGAATTCATATGGATTATAACTTATCATGTCACATATATATCCTTTACTTGAAAAATCATGTAGTAAACAATTAAAATTTAACTAAACTAATGTTAAATCCTATAAAGTATATTTTTGTATGTTAAATTATTATAGTTATCTCACCTAAAAACCTCAACAATTCAATTTTTCCTATATTTTCTATAACTCGTGTACTTGATCATTAACATTCAAACTAATAAGTCCTTTTCCGTTACACATGGATAGAATATGAGCTTCCACTATATCTTCCTTTTCACCTTATATTTCTCAATCTTTGTAACCCATTGGTCTAATGGATTGTACCACATGGAAAAATCATGTATTCCCACATTTTACATTTTTATTGTCTTTCCTTACCTAATGAGAAATACCATGTAATATGAGCATGTGGATATCCGACACAAATTGCGATCTATAATTTTGGGTGTGGGCTTATTTAAACCCTTGCAAGACCCTTCTAAATCTTTATGTGACTTATCTTTTATGAATTTACGTCATGCAATGGAAATCCACATTTCTTATCTCTAGAAACATTCTATCTTTACCTCTCTTCTTATTTATGTAGACCAAGGATTCCATTATTGTGCAATATAGCACTATAATATGAATCTAAATAGCTTCATAATTTTTAACACTTTATCCTAACCTCAAATCCTCTCAAATCATAGATTCATAAATTTTTAGTATGTCTCTAAAACCTAGAGAGTTCTAATTATTGAGTCATGTATTAGGAATTTTAGAACTCCCATATAAATATTTAAACCTACCTCAAAAGGAAAATTTTAAATCTCTAAGCCTTTCAATCACCTCCATTTAAACATGTAATCATCCTAGCATAAATATACCCACTTATAATTTTATCTAGTGGATGTGAGTGTTTCACCGTTTTCTTTACGTTTTCAAGTGATGAAACAGATAAGGGTAAAGGCCAAGGAGGAATACCTATTAAATGCTGGTGGTTGATGGTTGATGCACACATTTTGTCTTATTGATCCACAGTGAATGTGAGAGCTTCCTTTTATCTAGGAGGAACTACCGTAATAGAAAAAATACCACAAAAAGATAGGTAAATGATATATGACAATAGACTCGCCTAGCGTATGCTAGTTCCAAAAGTGTGATACTTCTTAGATGGTTGTCAATCCACTGTTTAAAACAAGTTATTGTGAGAAATAAACAAAGTCCTACTATAGTTGATATGATTTAGATATCTCATTTAAGTACAATAAGAAAATCTTAACATAACAAAGGCTAGGCTATGGTCAGATCAGAAAGGTAGGTAGTTGGTAGGGTGCTTGGAACTGGTCAAGGTCAGATTCTAGGTTGTTTAGGTAAAAGGTGAGATGATTGTTGGTTCTATTCTTGGTGAAGGTATAAAACACAGAGACCGACATTGGTCTGGTGTAACTCACGAAGGTTTAGGTAGACCAAAGCAAAGGTTAGGTTTTGGGCTATTTAGGTCACTTGGTAAAAATTTGTTTGGTTTTCTTATTAGAAAATACGTAAAACACAAAAAGACCGGTTTCGGTTGGGTATAGTGACTCAAATAGATTCCGGGTATTTGGCATCCGTATGGTCAGGTGGGGGTGAAAGGAACTCAATGAAATCTGGTTGGGGGATTGAGTTAGAGCTAAATAGAGATGGAAGGGTAGAGAGGGAGGTAGGTAAAGGTCTCAGGTATGCTCAGAGGTGGGTAACAGTGAGAATGGGTGATTTGGTGGTGTGGGTAGAAGAATGGTTGAGTCTACAAGTAGGTAAGAGGTGGAAAATGGACATGCAAGGTATGAAATTGATAATGAAGTAACGAAAGTGGATATATTGAAATAGGCTATGCTAGTAGAAGGTATACTTACTGTGATGTAGATTTAGATGGCTGAATGGAGGTGGTTGTTGATCAGAAGAATGGTGTTGGATATCATAGTAGTGGCTCCTAGAATGATTCTATGAGTGTAATGCCTCCAAAATATTTTCCTGGTGATGGCTCTAGATGTCTGGATATGTGAAGGGATGTTGGTTTCACTTGCATGTAGCTCTGATCTCATTTCTTTCTTTAAGAATCTACCAACCCAAAAATAAGGTTATTTAGGTGAATAAATGGTAAACGACGACGGTTCCAGCTTGATCGACATTGGTTTAGTGTGACCGCATCGGTTAAGTGGGATTCCCTAGGTTTACTAAAATTGTGATCTCACCTGTTTTAGCTTAAGTTTGTTCCTTGATCCGTGGATTTGGAATGGACGTTACGTTTTTTATGAGCGTGAAGGTGGTTAGGGAGATTTTAGGGATTGATTTTAGGGTTAGACCAAATCTTAGCTCATTAAGGAAGGTAAGACTTAGTTATTGTTAGTTATGGAAACATGCCAAGAATAGGTCTAGGGTGAGGTGGCTAGATGAGGTGTCTAGGTGAGGTGGTGGGGTAGAAATTAGGGTAATTAGATATTAAATATCGTGAGGATATATATATATATATATATATTTAATTTAATTAATTAAATTAGTGGTGATGTGGGGTGGAAGGGGCCATGGTTAGATGAGTATGATTGAGGTGGTTATTTGAAAAATGACCAAGGGGAGTGTGACCTAATTTTGGTGTCTACATTTTTCCCCTTTTGTTCGTAGTAACCTATATTAGTAAGTGATGCTTTGACAAAAATAAGATGTGGTTGCCCCATGTTTGGGTGAAGGTGATCCCCTCAAACTAGGAACCTGATGTGGTAGAAGGTAGAATCGGTGAGTGGTTTGATAAAAGGTGGATGTCATGAAGAAAGGTGAACACTGGGGGTAATTGGGTAGTAAAGATCCAATTGGTTAATCTAGGTAATGGGACAGGATCAAAGGTAGTAAATAGTCAATGCACACACATGTATAAATATGTGGCATGGTACCATGTTGAAGAGCATGCAAACTCTACATCATTTAAGGTGATAGGTTTATCCAAACAAGGTTGAGGTGATTCTGGTATCCAAGGTATATGATATGGTGTAGAAGCATTCATGTGAAAGTGTAGGACGTTTAGGTATGTTTTGGTACACCAAAGGTAAGGTCGGGATAAACGGTACATCAATAGGAAAAGTAAGGTCATTAGGTCAAACAACACAGGTAACAATGTCACAAGGTATAGCAAGAACATGAGGTCACATAGGTCAGTAACAATGTTCTAGGTCTAGGTAGCTAGGTCAAAGAAATAGGCAAGGTAAGGTCATTAGGTCAAACAACATGGGTGACAGTGTTGCAAGGTATATCGAGCACATGAGGTCATAGGTTATTAACAATGTTTTGGGTCCAGGTAGCAAGGTCATGGCATGGGT
Organism: Taxus wallichiana var. yunnanensis; assembly: GCA_018340775.1. Lineage (NCBI taxonomy): Eukaryota > Viridiplantae > Streptophyta > Pinopsida > Cupressales > Taxaceae > Taxus > Taxus wallichiana. The sequence goes on from CM031244.1 coordinate 275,593,846, forward strand.
AAGGTGAGGTAAGGCGAGGGTAAAATAACAAGTCTCTAAATGCAATGAAGGACATGTATAGGTAATGTAGGCTTGGAGGTAGGTTGCAATAAAAATGGTTAAGGTCAAATGGTGGAGGGGTTGGGTAATTTGTGGGAAAAAATAGGTAAAAAAAAAGAGTTATAAGTGAAATGATAGGTAACCAACGTCAGTTTATTTTTAACCATCATCGGTTTACTAGGGCACGATATGACCAACATCCTTTGGGACGGGTTGGGTATTTAAAAAGAGAAATATAAAAAGGGGATTCATTTGTGTATTTTGACTTTTGGGAAAATGACAGAGCATGGAACCTTTTGTGCCTTTGCGAGAGGAAAGTATAAGGTATAATACCTAGTTGAGGTGGAGAGATCAGGTTGGTTAGAGGAGCAAGTAGTGGGTCCATGAGATCGGTGTGGAGGATTTGATTGGAGGTCAAGAGTATTTGTGTTGGTGATTTAGACATGGCCGAGGTAGGAGAAGGTTCGGGTGGGCCACCGGTTCAGCCAACCATACCACCACACCGGTGACACCGAGATGAGGTAGGAGTCTATCCCGATCCTTCCTTTTTAAAGTAGAAAAATGTGATGTGGGTATGGGTTTCATGGGTAGGAAAAGATAATGAAGTTGGTGGTGAAAATTGATGCAATGAGGGAGGGGGGAGGTTCTAGGTAGGGTAGATAGGGATGGGCAGGGGTTAGGTTAGCTTTGGGTAGGGTAGAGTAGGTGTATAGGTTAGATTTGAAGAATTTTGGAAAACAAGAGAGGGGTTTTACGTGTTTGTCTTTGCGAGTAGTGACCGATGTTGGTCAAGTGTTTGGCCAACATCGGTGGTATATGTGGTAGCATCGGTCCAAAAGTAGGTGACCGATGCTGGTTACACGCTTTTGATGATGGTCAAGGCTGACCGGTGGTGGTAGTATTTTGGGGAACATAGAGCAAATAGAGAGAAAAGGTAAGAAGTGAGGATATGTCAGGTGATGTAAAGATAGGTTTCATGAGAGGAAAGTAGGGTAATAAGTATAAATGACATGAATAGATTGGTTTAGCAATGGGTAATTTGTAGGGTGGGTGGAATAAGTAATGAGGGTTGGAAATGAGGTTTATTAGGTAGGAAGTGTGTTTGGTATGTGGGGGTTCTAACAATAGTATTTTTTTTGTTGGATGCAGGTGAGGGATCAACTACGGATGCGGGATAGGGTACTACCTTTATTGCTAGATGTCCGAGGAGATGTTACTAATGAGGAGTGGAGGCACATGACTAAGGTGGGTCTGATTGGGATTCAACATTATAGGTGCATAGTTCGTGATCCGAGTCTGATGGTCACTCTCATTCGATAGATGGGATTCCACTGACCAACACGTTCCATTTGTTGATAGGGAGATGACTGTCACCTTAGAGGATGTTTACAGGATTTCTATGGCTACCGATAGTAGGGGCGCAGGTGTATTCGATTTCATTGGAGGAAATAGAGGATTTAATGCTGATAGTATTCGGGGAGGGGATGGTGGAGATGAGATTTTATAGTGTCAGCTTGAGCTATGGAGAGATGTATGTGGCCCATCCTGAGGAGATGAGGCTAGTAGTTTTGATTATGGAGGTAATGTGTTGTTTCACACTACCGGATGTAGAGGGTGGGAGATTCCCATGAGCACTAATGGGAGTCCTACATGATATGATGGAGGAGAGGACTTTCTTTTCCTGGGCACCTACGTATTTGGTACAACTATACTAGGAGCTATGGGCCTACGGGAGATTACGGAGGTTCAACTTATGTTGTATGTTTTTATTCTTCATTGTTGGGCATATGAGCACATTGTGTGTGTTCATCGATTGGGTTGCCCTGGCTAGATGAATTTGAGCCAGGTATGGTCCAGGTTGGGTACAGTGATGGGTTCCAGTTGGTGGGGTGCGGTGGGGACTAGGGCTACACATGATGTAGCTCACTACAGAGTAGATACTAGAGGGGTTATCTAGGGTAGACATCATTTAGAGGTCATATGTGGACTTCCCATCATACAGGCAGATGGTCGTGGAGTTAGACATGAGCTACAATTTTCTCCGATGGATAGAGGGGTGCCGTGCAAGAGAGCATGAGATGATACCCAGTAGATAGGGTTAGATAGAAGTTTGGGTTTCCACAGGATGTACCTCCACCATTCCCACTATACAGGAGAGATGATGTGGAGATGCCTATGCCTCTACCATAATCGACGGTGAATATATAGTAGGGAGGAGAAGGTGGTCGACCAACGGATTGATGATGTTGGAGTTACATATGGGTATAAAAAGTGGTGGGTAGCACAGCACAGCTATGAGCCGTACACCACCGAGGCCAGGGTATCTAGACACTTGGCCACCATTATAGTGTAGAGACGCCCTCCAGGGGTAGGTGGTGACCCTAGTTTCATAGTTGGGGGTAGTGCAGGGATAGTTGACAGGGTCCGAGGCACATGTGGCTGCTTTACAGGCACATGTAGCTACTTTATAGGCACAGATATTAGGTTTCAGATAGGCTATTGGACACTACACAAGTGAGGTTGTGGACCCTACAGGCCCAAATATAGGCAAGGATGGGACAGGGTCCCTCAAGATGACATACACACATAGGAGGGATAGGGACATGGTCCCTCATTATAGGTACCAATGGGACAGGGTCCGAGAGGTAGGTATGGAGAGAGGCGAGACCAATGGCTCCACCATAGATGGTACCTATGGCCCAGTTCAGAGATGCCTTAGGAGAGGCATGATATTATCAGGATCATTTGATGGCCTCAGGGATAGACGTCCCATCCTACATAGAGTACAAATCACAACAGGCTTTGAGTGAGAGGACCAGTCTCATATGCACAATGTAGAGAGTAGATGGGGTTTTGAGCCCCGAGATAGGGTCACCAGGGTGAGGCTACTAGTGTATGGAGGCTAGCCCTAGGTGAGGTACCAAAAGAGCTCTCAGCCAGGGCCGATGATGGGTGGTGAGATGCTAGTTGGACGTCGTACAGGGGGGGTGGAGGAGGAGGAGGAGACAGTGAGACAAATATTAGGATATCTAGAGGGTGATGATTAGTCATGAGAGATGTTTTGTATAGTATATTTTTTGATATATAGACCATAACGTGTGTCTTGAAGATAGTGAGGATTTGCATGAGAGTTTGTATATTTTTGATAATATACTAGCCTATGTGCCGAAGATGGTGAGGATGTACATGAGGGTTTTTGAGATTTTTGTATTCATTTGTATCTATGTACATATGTATGTATACAAATGTCATGATTTATAGATGATGATATTTATACTATGGATGGTGTACTTGTTTTAATTTCCATTATTATTTGTGTATGTGATGGAAACTAGGTGAATTAGGTATGATGGAGTCAAGGGTCGTGTAGGCATGGTGGAGTTAGGTCAGTTGGTTAGGCATGATGGAGTCAGGTCATAGGCATGGATTGAGTCATGTTAGGTCATAGGCATGGATGGAGTTAGGTCATAGGCATGGATGGAGTCAAGTCATAGGCATGGATGGAGTCAGGTTGACTTAGGCATGGATTGAGTCAGGTTGACTTAGGTATGGTTGAGTTTAGGTTGGTTTAGGTATGGTTGAGTTTCTAATTCATTAATTTGTGCAATTAATGATGATGTGGATCATGTTAAGATGTTTTGTAGGAAAATGTATGATAATGGTAAAGAAATGGTAGACAAGATGAAATGAATGTATGAGTGATGATGGTAAAGATGTGAAGCAATTGTTGTTTGTTTGGTTTAATTTCCAATTATTGATATAAAAAGGAAACTAACTAGGGTAGAATGTGAATAGGAAAGGGAAGAGGGAATTGGTTAGGGGAGAGAGTGGCCGAGCTATCCTCCAAGGGCCCCATGCCCTTGGAGTGTTGCCTACATAGTCCCGACAAAAAGGGACCTCAAGCCGATGTAGTTCTCCCATAAGCTAGGGAAGATTAGGGTGAAATAGTGGAATGGGTTGATAGGTGTTAGGCATGGGTGATGTAGGTCATATGCATGATTGAGTTTAGGTGGTAGGCATGGTTGAGTGATTTTTAATACAGGTGTTGAGGAAGTCATGTATAGGATAATCAATAAGTAATGAGGAAGGTGAATGGTAAGAGGTGGTAAAAGAGCTACTTAATTGATAAGAACCCTAATGAGTCTACCATACCCTAGATGGGCTTATGAATGTAAGACCCTACAGGCCTTGCATAATGGACTATTCTAAGGGTGAAGAAAAGTCACATGATCACAAAATGTCATGTTTCATGGCAAGTCCCTTGAGTAATGAGGAATTTAGGTGAAAGAGGCAAGGAGGTGAGAATGAGAGGTTTAGCATAACTTAGTGTATGATGACGTGTATTTCGGGACAAGAAACCCAAAATCCAAAATAGGCAAGTCCATGATGAAAATTTCATTTTTTTTTTTTTATAATAGACTGATGATGTGGGAAGTCTATATGGGATGGGTATATTATCTCCTTGAGGTCTTTGTGAAGTTGATCGATGCGGGAAGCTTTTGAATAGTTATTATATTTTTTAATGACTGTATATAGCTATCCTTCAAGGGAGCAGTCTATTTATAGTGGTAGAATATAAAGAAGAGATGTCCCTTTTGAGGGAGTCATCTTTTGCTAGAAGTTTGACTCAAGGAGTTGTATCCCTTTTTGTTTTTAGACGTTTAAGTCATGGACAAGACTATAGAGGACGATTAGGTTCTTGTTTTAGAAGACAAGATCGTAGTGCACAAAGATTAACTATGAAAGAGGTGGTTTTGAGTGATGAATGACCATGGGATTCCATCTTGAAGAAGATGAAAAGTATCCATGAGAATCATGCTATGAGTAGAGCCGTGGTACTCATATTGAAGACAAGGCTAAAAGGTGACGGGTAATCACATGATTCTTGTTTAGTCATGGATCCTCAAAATGGGTAATTATGGAAGGTGAACAATGCTCAAGGGATGAGCGATCAATTGATAGAAAGTGATATAGGACTTGATATCAACAATAAAATGGTCAAAGATGCAAGGCATTAAGGGGCTCAGGTTGAGTTTACCTTCGAGTGAAGACAAATGATAAGCACCTGATCCATAGGCATGGGTGATGATATAGGGTCCAAGCTAATTAGGAGAAAATTTTCCCCATTTACTTTTCTCCTCTTTGGTTACATGTTGATTTTCCTTCAGGATGAGGTCACCGACTTGAAAGGTTCATTGTGAACACATTTTTCATAGGCATGTTTGATACATTTTTGGTAGATTTGGAGATGGTCAAGAGCATTGAGACGATGTTCATCTAATAATTCAAGTTGTGCCAAATGATCCTGGTGAAAGTCATCATCATTGAGCATGTCTTGTAGTGAGATGTGGAGAGGGATGGAATATGGACTTTGAGAGGTAATACAGCCTCAGTACCATAGACTAGAGAAAAGGGGGTGGTAGTAATCAAAGTGTGAATACTAGTGTGATAAGCCCACAAGGTGAAAGGAATGTGCGTATGCCAATCCTTTCCCAGTATCATTGAACTACCTTCATAAGAATTTTGTTCAAGGTTTTATTGGTTGATTCATCTTGACCATTGGTTTGTAGGTAATAAGGTGATGAGAAACTGAGTTGGATGCCAAAAGCATCACATAGTTTGCGTAGGGTTTTGTTTTTGAATTGTTTTTGTTATCCGTGATAATACGGTGAGGGACACCAAAGTGATAGATGATGTGATGGTTGATGAATTCACATATTTTCTTGGCTTTGGTGGAAATGAGGGGAATGGCTTCTACCCATTTAGTGTAATATTCAGTAGTGGTTATGATCCATTGGTGGCATTTTGAAGAATGGGGGTTGATCTCACCGACAAGATCAAACCCCATTGAGAAAAGGCCAAAGGTCTTGCGTGACTTATAAGGCATGTCTAGGGGTGTGATGGATATTAGCATGTTGTTGGAATTTTATGCAACATTTGACATAATCACAATAGTCACGGTTTAGGGTTGGCCAATAATAGCCTAGGTGAAGAATGCATTTTGTGATAAATGAGACCACTAAAGTGACCTCCACAAATTCCATCGTGGACTTCCTTAATGGTGTAAGGAATTTCAGAACTTGTAAGGCATCGTAAGAGAATGTTTTCAAAACCAGTTTGTAAAGAAGACCACCCATGATGACATAACGAGAGACACTTTTAAGAAAGGCACATTGTCCATTACGAGTGAGATCGGTGGGTAAAATGGAAAGGGAAAGATAGTCTGTATATTTCTTATACCAAAGGTCACTTGGGTCAGGAGCAGTGGTTCCGATAGAGTAGACTTCATGAGGCAAATAAGAGGGTGATTGTAGTCTTTGTATGGTGACAAATATTTTAGAGTCAGTGGGTGAAGCGGGTATTTAAGAAGCCAAGTAGGCCATGGTATCTACAAATTTATTGGTAGAATGTGGGGTGGTTTGAAGTGCATAATAGTCAAAGGTGGTCAAAAGTATGTCCACGTGATGCTTATACTTTTGAAGTATCTCATTATGACATTGGTATATACCATTGACTTGGTTTATGACCAACTGAGAATCACTAAAGATGTTGATTGACTTAACATCTAAGGCATAAGCAGCCTGAAGACCCAATACAAGTGCTTCATATTTAACAATATTGTTTGTACAATCAAAATCAAGTTTGAAAGACAAAGGAAAGCATAGGTTCACCATCAAGTGAAATGAGGATAACACCAGCCCCACCCCATGCTGACACTTGGAGCCATCGAAGAAGAGTGTCATTTAATAAGTGGGTTCATTCAGGAAAGGGTAGCAATAGACTCATCTAGAAAGTTGAAGTTAGAGGGTTGATCCCTGGAAATAGGTGCATCAGCCAATTGGTCGGTGATAGTTTGGCCCTTGATGGAATTTTGATGGATGAATTGAGGTTGAGGTCCATAGAAGCATAAGCCAACATGCGGCATGTTGATTTTGATAAGGTTTGGCATACATGTAGTGTAATGGGTCAGTATTAGTAATGAAGAAGGTTTTGTGGTTGAGTAGGTAATGGTGGAGTTTGGTGGTGATGAAAACTAAGGCTAGGAAAAGTTTTTGGCATGGGTATATCTAGTTTCGTAGTCAAGAAGGGTATGGCTTATGTAATAAACCACTTTCTCTCGGTGTTGGTCATCGCGATGAGCAAGCATGACACCTAGAGAATGGTTCAGTGGTGGAAATATATAGGTAGAAGGGTTGGTCATCCTTAGGAGGAATGAGCACTGGTGGTTGAAGGAGGTATTGTTTCAAGGCTTTGAAGGATTTATGAAATTCATCATCCCATTTGAATGAAACATCTTTCTTGAGAAGATGATGGAATGGTTAGTCGTGGTGGAAAGTTGCGAGATAAAATGACGAATTGATTACAACTTTCCTTGTAGGCTATGAAGTTGATGGAGATTAGTGGGTGGTGGAATTTCAAGAATAGCCTTGACTTTAGTAGGATTGACTTCTATGCCACGTAAAGAAATGATGAAACCTAGGAGTTTTCTAGAAAGTACCGCAAAGACGCACTTTTTTGGTTGAAGATGAACACAATATTTGATGAGGTGGTCAAAGATGACTTTAAGAACAAGGTGTTTGGTTTGATGCTTGGATTTGGCAAGTAGATCATCTACGTAATCCTCCAATATGTGATGCATGATGTCATGGAAGATGTAAGTCATGGCTCATTGATATGTAGCACTAGCGTTTTTGAGGCCAAAAGGCATGACTTGATAGTAGAAAGTCCCCAAGGGGTGATGAAGGAAGTCTTGTGTTGATCCTTGGGAGATAGTAATATTTGATTATAGCCCAAGAAACCATCCATGAGTGATAACATTTCATGGCTAGTGGTGAGATCAACTAGTTGGTCAATGCCTGGTAGTGGGAAATCATCTTTGGGACAAGCGAGGTTGAGGTCATAGAAATCCATGCAAATGTGGAGTCCCCCTATCACTTTCATGACAAGAATGATGTTAGAAATCCATTGGGGATAATCAATGGGTAGAATGAAGAAATTGAGAGAAGGTGTTGAAGCTCTTCTTTGACCAGAAGAGCAATGCGAGGATGCATTTTTGTAGCTTTTGTTTGATGGGTTTGGCATCAAGAATGGTTATGATATTGTGAACCATGATTTTGGGTCAATGATACCGGGCATATCGGCATAGGACCAAGAAAATGTTGCTATGGTCCCGAAGGAAAGAGGTGAAGGCTTCTTGTTTAGTAGCATCTAAGGATTGGATGATCTTTAGAAATGTGGGTCATCCTGAGTATTAATGTTGATTTCGATGGTTGATTCATTCAACATGGTTTGCATCTCAGAGGGTAACGACTAATGAATATAAAATTATTTACACCAAGGTAGGTGAGGATGGACTCATCATCCTGACATTGAACAATGTTAATTGAAGGTGTATCGTCATCGATCATGTCAAGATATAGGAATGGGAGAGAAGAGGGAGCCTCGCCATCATGTTGATAGGTTAGTGGTCCCAGGGAAATGGTGTTTACGAAAAATTTTTTTTAGGAGGTATAGATTCAGGATCTATGGACTCATGGGTGAAGATGGTAATGTGGGTGAATGAGAGGGGGAAGATTTCTCATCCTGTATAAGGTCGATGTGAACCTTCTTGGAGGGTGGAGCATCAAAACCAATGCCACTATGGTCATTGTGTTTATAAGAGGTACAAGAGATGATAGTGTGGCGGCCTTGTTCATAAAACCGAAGCCAAATCCTTTCCATGTGCACCGGTGGAGGAAAGTGTGAGAAAAATGGTGGTTAGTGAGGGAGTGTAGGTTAGATGAAAATGGTTAGGTTTGGGATGGAGGTTTGGGTTTATAGGTGGCCATATCAAGTCCCCCATACGTTAGTTGGTGTGAAGGTGGGGAGGGCCATAAGGGAAAATGTCACGATGCGAATGTCATAACTGGGGTGTTGACATAGATTCCCATACTCTTGTGGGGTGAGGAAGGTATCAATATTGTATAGGTTATTCCCTAGAGTGAGGCATTGAAAAAACACCTTCTAAGGGATCAGTAGTTGGTATGTGGGTAGCTGGTATGGATGGTTCGCTAGATGAAGGGGTGCAGTGGTAGAGGCTATAGCTACAGTGGGGATATCAAGGTTAGATGTAGTAGAAGTAGTGGTAATTTTGGTGGATGGGCTCATGGGTGAAGGTGAAGTGGTTGTGGTGGTAGATGCCTTGACCGGTACAAGCACATCATTGGGTCGATATATAGCATGTTATAGGTATTGAAAGGTGAGGGGTCAGTAGGGATGGTGTAATTATGTCCTCATGTTCAAATTTGAGGCATTGATGTAACGTCAAAGGGACACAACCCATAACATGGATCCAAGCTCGGCCAAGCAGCAAGTTATACTGGAACTCCCCCTTAGGACATAGAAAATTTTTCAAAATAGTGTGGGGACCTACACGGACATGGAGAACAATAGTACCTAGGGTAGACGTCATGGCATCATTGAAGGAACGTAACATAATAGGGTTACCATGCATGCAATTGGCAGGTATTTACATTTGGTCGTCATACACATGGGAGGAGATGATGTTAATGATAGCACCACCATCAATCATAACACATCATATGCATATATTATCGATGAATACGAAGATGAAAAGAGTGGGGTCAGGATCATCGGACTGGAAGGGAGTAGTCTTTTCATCTAAAAAGTTGAGGGCGGCCTCGTGATGAGTTGGTGGAGGTGTAGAGGAAGGTAAAGACCTAGTGAGAGAGGCTACGTGATGAGGGGTAATGATGGAGGCCACATGTGTGGGGTCATTTGGTAAGACTTTGATAGATTTAAGGACCTCCATGAGGGCTTTGATGTGACTCGAGAGGTTTGGACGAGGTCATATAAAGACATTTTGAGGGGGATTGGTGTAGTTGTTTTAGCATTGTGCGATGTGACCCCATCGGAAATGGGGTATGCATGACCTTTAATAATGACTTTGGGTGTAGGTGCAGATGGTATATTGGGTACTAGGTTGGTTTATGAGCCACTTTCTTTCTCTTTGTCTTTGTCTTTCTGAGTACAGGTGGCAATGTTGATCATGTTAATACTGAGGAGAGGTGGATGAAGAGGGTGTGTCATGGAAGGTATACCGGCATGAGGGACAAAACCATAGTGGGGATTCAATCCTTGTGAAATGAGTAGGGCACATTGGAATTTTGGTGGTGGTTTGGCCAATTCTCTTATGTGAACCATGTTAATTTTGAATCTTGGGGATGGATCCAAGAGTTGTGGGGGTGGAGATCTTGGTCGCTAAGTAGGTGATGGGAGAGGATATGTGGAAATTGGTGAAGGTGAAATGGGGTCCTCATCAAGAAGATCATCATCATCAAAGTTTTCTTCAAGAGGACACAATTGGACAAGAGTGGTTTTTAAAGCCTTATAGTTCTCTACATCGTGTCCTGACACATGATGGTAGGTGTAAATTTTGGTTTCGTCAAACCCTTTTGGTTTGGGTTTGAGTGGGTCGTAAGGTCTAAGGGTGGTAATGTGATGATGGAAGTTTTGAGGAGATTGGTTAAGATTTTGGCATAGGATCCCGCTAGTGGATCACAATGGGAGGTGAATGTGGGTTTGGTTTGGGAATAGGAATGGCTGATTGTGGAGGAAGAGGTTTTACAATAGGTGGAGTAGGTTTTGTAACTAGTTTGATGTGTGGTGTGGTCTTAGGTGCTTGGGTATCTTCTTGGGTAGGGGCATGGTAGATGAACTGAAATGGAAGGTTTGGTTGGTTTAACTACCTTATTGGAGGGTAGTATATTTTTAGCTTTTGTTACATGTTTTTGGGAAAAGGAGATACGTGCGTATGAGATGTGGAGGTAAAAGTAGATGGTGGAAGAGGGCAGGTTGCCCATGGGGGTAACCGAGGTGATGTGGAGATAGGTGGTGTGGGTTGGGCAAGAGGCATGAGTGAAAGAGAAGGGAGTATCATGGGTAGTGAAGAAGTTATTGATGGTATTGGAGGTATGGGTGGTAAAAAGGTTTCATGAGGGTAGAGGTTGTGCGGGTTACTTGGGTATATTAGAGGTTTGCGATGGGGAAATGGGTTGCTACGTTCTTGGTTTACCAGTGGATGGGGGTTCTTGGCAAGGTGAGGTCCTAGGATGGATGGAAGGGGTGAAGGTGATAAGGGCGTGGTAGGTGAGGTTATGGTATGATATTTGGGAGATTTTATCTTTGTTTTAGGGGCTAGTTTAATTTGGTATTAGTTTTGGAAGAAGTAACTAAATCTAATTTGATGGGTGGGTGAGTAAGGCTAGTTGTTTGTATGATCCCTAAGGTAGGTGTAGGTTTAGGTAAGGGTGATGATATAGGTGAGGGTAGCTATTTGGGTATAGGTATATGTTGGGTTATGGGAGAGAGGTGTGAGTTGGGCGGTGGTGGTGTCATAGAAGGCATTGTAATAGTTGTGATTGTGTTTGGTTTGGATGCCCGAAACACTTTTGGATAGATATTGGAGGTGTCAACAGGGGATAACTACATTTGTGTTGAAATAGGAAGTAGAAGGCATCCCCAAAGTAAGGCTCTATTGACATAATCTAGGTGATTAGCCAAGCATGAAAATGGTATTGACGTAGGAAGGGTTGAAGTGGATCGAGTGGAAATCCCCGTAAAATGTGTTTGAGATACAAGGAAATGGTTAGCCTTGGAATATTTGGTAAGAGAGAGACGAAAGTAGATCGGTATGATCTGAAGTTACGATGGTGAATGGTCATCTACAGGAAGTGGTAATTCTATAGAATCATCCATGGGTAGAGGAGATGACAAAGTCACCGAAGTGGACTCTCCTTGTGTTGGTGTAGGTGGTGGACTACATCAGACACCTAAAATTGGTTACTCAATTTAGTGTCCTCTTACCCATTTACGTGCTTAGGTAACTTTGGGGCACGTTTGTACCAATTATCCCCTTGGGATATTATCCAGACTGTGACTTAATCACCTATCTCTAAATTTAATTCATTTCATCATATCTTGCCCATGGGTAATTAAATAATTAAATATTTAATTACGCTTCTTAGCATGCATCTTAATCACTTATCTACCCCAAATTTATTTTACCCATGTACCACATCTATTCTTAATCTTCCCTAAGCGGGATATTTTCCCGTAGTCGGATAAGCCTTTTCTTTCTCGAATCAATCAATTAAGGCACCTCGGGAGTTTGACATGATCGGCGCCGACCCATATGGTCGGCGCCGATTATAAAGCAATTAATTTAATTAATTAAGTTCTAGGGACCGAAAAGAAGCGAAGAGACCGAAAAAGGCGAACGAGTGAAAGGAAGCACTTACGCACGTATGTTGCAGACAGTGAGAAAGAGATCTTCTTAGCATCAATTGTCTCAGTTAGGGCAGATCCTGTCCTAATCAATCCCTGAGAGGAGCACCGTTACTCTGGCCGTATCATATCAACACCATACACCATTATCTATCATCTGGTGACTCTGTTCCAGCGTCTCTCCATCTTCGGCACATCCTAATGACAACATTCACCTTCCGCTCCCGAATCTCGAACCATACGGTCCCGATTGGTCAAACCAACCTTATTTCAAGGTTGACACCGATCTTATAGGATGGCGTCGATTGCCGATCCCAAGTGCAAAATGGCGATGTCTGTCGATGCATAACCGATCATTAACCGGGCATCGATCGCGCCGATTCTACACAGTCGACGCCGATTTCCTGCCATGAGTGGGTAAAAGATCTGGGTAACACAAATTTAGCATTATTTCTGTTCCTTGTTTTTGTACTTCTGTCTGAAACATTTAGTAAGTTCTTTTTTATTACCGCAATCGAGAATCTAGTCTTTATTTACATCTTTTATCATGTATGTAGTTTTGCTTTTCTTTATTGAAACGTGGTGACATCCGCCAAGGAAGCTTATCGCTTCTCACCGCTTCTGGGCAGTCCACCCATATATCTTCTAACGCCATCTTTTTCACAAGCACCGGCAAGCAGGTGTTTTGCGAGTTACTCGGATCTATTGTGCGAATTGCTCGTGTGCGCCCGTCTTATCTACATCGACTTCCTCATCCAAATCTACATCTTCATCGATGCCAAATATCTATTTCATTGAGGTTTTGGGTTTTGTGTTTAGTTTGGTGCATTAACTTGGACAGTAACAAGCACGAAATTCTTGATCTACACCTACATCTTATATGAGTAGGAGAGGTGCCACTAACAACTTCTCGGAATTTTGACAAGTCAAAGGTGGTGTCCTAATTATAGGATCTTCTACGGGTGAAGGGGAACATGAAGGGGATTCATTTATGGGTAGAGGAGTAGATGAAATAGATTTACGGTGTAGGTAGGGGAGCGCGGGATAAGATTTCATCTATGGAAGGAACATGAGGCAACCTGGGAATCAACATGTGTGTCATTGAAAATAGTGTGGATATCATGGACATTACCATCATTGTTTGAGGTATCACCACTTGGTTAGAAGATGGGGCATGATTAGGGAATGGTTTATGAAGATATGCAAGTTTTGGTTAGTGGGTGAATTTGGGCTATCAAGACTAGATCTCCGTTGTCAACATTTCTTGGACAATATTCTTGAAGGTGATGTAGTTTTTATTGTTATGACCTTTGACACGATGATATTTACAAAATTCATTTTCCTCATACCATGAGGGCATGTGTTGCTCAGGTCAAAACCAAAGTATGTGGTTTTATAGGTGGTAGGGTAATGGCACCAGCCTTCACAAGATTTTCCAATACGAGAAGAATAAGATTCTCCTATGGAAGTGTATTTTCATTATTCCCATCTGAATTGGAAAGCTTGGATAGGAGAGAGATTAGAAGGGGGTTTGGTTGGGTTTGATTGATGAGGGGGACCAGCTTTGAGAACTATGACATTGGGGAACCCTTTGGGTTTTGAATGAAGAAGATATGGATTTAAAGCTGATGTTGAATAGTTATCTTCTTTTCTTCGATAGCACGAATTTCCAATTTCCATACCATAGTGAATGCCTCATAAAAATTATGGAAGGTCTGCACTGTAGGGTTGGTGAAATGTGTCTAGCACAAAGCTAAGTAAACAACTCTATGAGTTTAGTTTGAGGTAGATGAAATGTGAGTTGATTGATTATCTTGCTGCGCTAATGAGTGAAAAAGTCGGTGATAGACTAATCCGTCGTCTTGTGAGTGGAATAAATATTAGTCATGGTAATCTTCTTGACAATATTAATCGAGAATTGGTCTAAGAAGGCCTGGGCTACTTGATTGAACGAGTAGATGGAATGTCTTGGTAGCCCACTATACTAGTCTAATGCAGTTCTAGTCAGGGACATTAGGAAATTCCTCAAAAGTAAAACGTCATCATGGGAAATCAAATAACACCCATGTTTAAAAGACCACAAATGTTGTTTTGGATCCTCTTTTATATGAAGTTCTTGAACTTTGGCATTTACCTATGTACATGGTATGGTCGAATAGGAATGGATGGGTGAATAGGCTCATTACAAATTTTTTTTTCATATGTGAGGGAATTACGTGACTGGAAACTGATGCTTCAAAGTGTCCGCATCTTTTCAATCATCAACTTGATGAGATTAGTGGTAGGTTGTGATGGGGAGACACCTCTTGTGGCATAAGGGGAAAATATTGAACTTGGTAGGGAGGTTGAGAATACAAAACCGACATAGGAGGCACATATCGAGAATGGGTGAAAAACAAGATAGGGGATTGCGATAGTGGGTGTATGTAGGTGGGAGGTCATCGTGACTCGGTAGTGATTGGGAGAAATATTTATGGGATGGAGAGGATGAGATTATGGAATGGATTAGGGGTCACCGACACCACGGGTGGTTGTCTTTGCAATGGGTATTTGTGAGACAATGGGTGCAAACTGTGCTATGGTCTAGGTGGTCAACGAGGGGACAATAGATATGGTAGGAATGAGTGAAACTGTAGATGTAGTGGTCATGGCAGGTATGGGGCCTAGCTATGAAACTACCGAGGGTGAAGCAAGTGAGGGAAATCTCACATTATTAGGGGTGATGCAAAGCAACAAGAATAAGGGTAGGAGAGATGGATACATACATGCCCGAATGGAAGAGTGGGAAAGGTAGAACTGTAAGGCCATGGGATTCTGATCAAGGAGTCGTGTAAACTCTTCATCACCTGTAGCAATGGTGGTAGGTAAGGTTGGATCCATGGGTGACAAGACGGAAGGTGGTGAGGGACTAGGTGGGAGTGGTTGATGACTACTAGTGTGGAATATGAGTGCATTAGTCTGGCTATGAGTTAACACCATGTGAACAAGTGCTTGACTGGTAAAGCGTATTCGTAGATGACACGAGAAAAAGTAGAAATAGAGAATAGTGGGGTCCGAGAGGTGAATCTGGTCAACAACTAGATTTTGAAAATCAAACACAGGAAACCGATGACATGGGTTAGGTTGACGGTTGATCGATGGTGACGGGTTGAGAAAACCGATGATGGTTTCTGAAATTGATACCGATCATTGTGAAAGAAACCAATCTCAAATAATGAAACAAGAATGTTGGATGTGTACTAAGAAAACTAGGTATGACAGTAGGTATCAAGAGGGAGAAATATGATGATGCCCGAGGGTCGAAATAAAACAAAAGCTGTGATGAAGGCTATTCTAGGTAAAGTAACTAGAAAATAAGAAGTTTGACACTAGTTATAGTTTAACCGATGATGGTCAGATGTGAACCAGTGACGGTCGCTAGACCAACGTCGGTGACTGTGAAATTAGAAAGAAATGAAGAAAATGGGTTTTGTGAATTAAATTAAGTGAAGAATCAAACTCAGAAACCTAAGAATGAGGAGATGGGGCCCGACACACTCAAAAAAATTTAGAATACTCCAACTATGATGGTGGAGTGTGCAAGGAAGAATAAAAATGGAGAGTAGTAGTCTCATACCTCAAAACACAAGTCAAGAAGAACGTTAAGAAAAAGCACAATCATAAGAGTGATTTTATTATGTTTGTTTAGCTTATGCTATTTAGGACTAACTGTGTGTATTTAGAACATAATTTTTGGTTAGGAAGGCATCCTACGAAGAAGGATATCTAAAAGGAGAGGTTTCAGGTATGTTATGGCGGGGGTGGGCCCTCCTTTGAGATGATGAATTGAAAAAGGCAATGAGTGGGAATACCTATTAATCGAGATCATGTGATCACTGATAGATGTTCCTGAGTAAGATGTTGTTTAAGAAATATGTGTATATTTTGATTTTGTGCAAGTTTGGTAAGACACACGAGAGAGAGTGAAAAATGTTCTTTTACAATTCTTTGTGTCAACCATTTACTGGGCACGACTTCCAAAGCATATAGGTTACCCTTAGTTTTAATGTGAGCTAATAATGTAACAAATCAGAATGCAATGCAAGTGTTTTAAACCCAAATCGAAGTGTGATATTTGATGTAGCAAGTGATGAATAGGAAGAGGGATGCTCTTTCACTAATGCAATGCAAAAGAAAGGAATATGTGTTCTTTTTAAAGCACCAAAAATATGATTATTTTTAGACAATAGAAAGAAGGAGAATGATTCCAAAGAAGAAAATTAATGTGGAAGATTTTCAAAGGGAAACAAACACACAAATTTGACATAGGAATGAATAAATGCAAAATAACCTTTGATGGGTCCGACCAGGCATGCCAAAAATTTTCACTATTTTATTTACATTTTCAAAGTGACGAAATAGATAAGGGTAAAGGCCAAGGAGGAATACATGTTAAATGTTGTTCGGTTGATGGTTATTGCATGCATTCTAACTTCTTGATCCACAGCTGCATGTGAGAAATTTATTTTAGCTAGGAGGAACTACCTGTAATAGAAAACAAGACCACAAAAAGATAGGTAAATGATTTATGACAGTGGACTGCCTAGCGTATGCTAGCTCTGGGAAGTGTAATACTTCCTAGATGGCTGTCAATCCACTATTTAAAACAAGCTAATATGATAAAGAAACAAATTCCAACTGTACTTGATATTATTTAGGTATCTCATTCAAGTACAATAAGAAAATCTTAACATAACAAGCTAGGCTATGGTCAGATCATAAAGGTAGGTAGTTGTGTGATCTGGAACTAGTTAGGGTTTGATTCTAGGTTGTTTAGGTCAACTGGTGAGATGATTGTTGGGTCTATTCTTGGTCAAGGTATAAAACATAGAGACCGACATCAATTTGGTGTAACTAACGATGGATTAGGTAGTGGCGATGGTCAAGTTTTTGGCTATTTAGGTTACTCCAGTAAAAGGTTGTTTGGTTTTGTTATTAGAAAATGTGTAAAACACAGAGACCAATGTTGGTTGGGTATAGCCGATGACGGTTCTAGGTATCGACATCGGTATGGTCGGGGTGAAAGGAACTCAATGAAATCTAGTTGGGGGGATTGAGTTGGAGCTAAACAGAGATGGAAGGGTAGAGAGAGGTAGGTAAAGGTCTCAGGTATGCTTAGAGGTGGGTAACAGGTGAGAATGGGTGATTTGGTGGTGTGGGTAGAAGAATGGTTGAGTCTACAAGGTAAGAGGTGGAAAATGGACATGCAAGGTATGAAATTGATAACAAAAGTAACAAAAGCCTATATATTGAAATAGACTATGTTGGTAGAAGGTATACTTACTATGATGTAGATTTAGATGGATGAATGGAGGTGGCTATTGATCAGAAGAATGGTGTTGGATATCCTAGCGGTGGCTCTGGAATGATTCTCTCTGAATGAAATACCTCCAAAATTTGTCTTGGTGCTAGCTCTGGATGTCTGGATATGTGAAAGGATGCCGGTTTCACTTACATGCATCTTTGATCTCCTTTCTTTCTCTCAGAATGTGCCAACCCAAAAAAAGGTTGTTTTGGTGAATAAATGTTAACCGACAATGGTTCTGGCTTGACCGGCATCGGTTTAGGGTGACCGGTGTCGGTTAAGTTAGGATTCCCTAGGTTTACTAAAATTGGCAGATCTCGCCTCTTTTAGATTAAGTTCATTCCTTGATCTACTGATTTGGAAGGGACATTACATTTTTATGAGGGGGAAGGTGGTAAGGGAGATTTTAGGGATTGATTTTAGGGTTAGACCAAATCTTAGCTCATTAAGGCAGGTGAGACTTAGTTATTGTTAGTTATGAAAACATGCCAAGAATAGGTCTAGGGTGAGGTGGTTGGATGAGGTCTCTAGGTGAGGTGGTTAGGTGAGGTGGTGGGTTAGAAATTAGGGTTAATAAATATTAAATATTGTGAGGATATATATATTAATTAAATTAATGGTGATGTGGGGTGGAAGGGGCCATGGTTAGATCAATATGATTGAGATGGTTATTTGACAAAGGACCAAGGGAGTGTGACCCATTTTGGTGTCTACAAGTGAGATAAAACCTTAGATGAATTCCATGGCATGAATATTTAATATGAACCTAAAAAAATTATATGGGTCTATAAAGAACAAAAAAACTCTTTTAGAAGATGAATTTAACAATCTTAAATAAAAGTTAAAGAATATCATTAAGAACCCAATAATTATTTATTTATTTGCATGCAATCCTAACTCTCCATTAGTATTTGATAAGATCTCATTGTAACCCAATATGTTTCTCTAATTCACCCATAATCTTAAATGTTAGTTTCATGTGCATAAGCTCAAGACAAAATTGTGGGAACTCTATAAAAATAACACCCTTATATTGGCCTATCACATAAAGCTACTTTGTAAACACACTCGAGGCATGAGAGAATACTAGTTGTTATCAATTTTGGCCATCATGATAGATTACAAAAATCTCACAACAAATAAATAGTTAAATAATGAATCTATTCGATAAAATTAATATATCATAATCATAATGTTTAGTACATCAATGTATTCAAATGATATTGATTTCTCAACTCATAACTACTACTCTATAATATAAAGCATTAGATGGGTATTTATACCATTAGTAGGCTATTTTCCTTCACTAATTAAATCACTACTTTCATGAATTTGATTAATGACTTACATTAGATATATTATAACTATGGGATTGGTACATATTATCCAACAAATTATATCTCCTATCGGAACATGTCTCATGTATTTATTGATATCTTTCTTTACTACAATTTTTTCTCTTATTCATGTCATGTTAAAAGTTAAAATATGTTCCTTGGCATGCTTCACTTCCCTTATGAACTATTTTTAACACCGTGTAAACCTTAATATATCCTTATCCTCCATATAACATCTTCTAAATAGAAGTATGAAGTAGTAATAGTATTCACTACCACCACTTATAGTCCCACACGTTAAGTGTTTCGTAGGGTATCTTTTTCTTTCATTTTCTAGGTGGTGGGAACTTTTTCTATCATCACATGTGCCAATGTCATGGATTTTCAAAGGCCCCCATTTGGGATAAGTACCGGTTCTTCAAAAGAGCAGTACATGTGATGTGTTAACCCATTCTTCATATAAAACCATAAATCCCAAATGAAAAGGGTTAAAAAATATCCTCAAATCTACACCTTCTCAAATAATATCCAAATGACATATGCTTCATATAAAATATATATTTAGCTAAAATTATATACACTTAGAACAAATGTGATGTCAAAATTGCCCCACACTATTTAGGTTTCTTAAGCTCAGGTAACCCTTTATTTTCCTCCTCAACACTTTTGGGTGCCTCCTTATGTAGTTTTTCTTAAAAAAATCTTCTTAGAGAATGTGGTTTATATAATTGGTATCAAATTATCTAAAACATGTAATAAATTATGTCAACATATTTACATCTTTCTAAGGGGTCAATAGATTATAATTTTAGTGTCAAACTTTTCACCCCCACATATTTTATTATTTCATCAAGTTGAATATCCTCTATGATTTTTTTTCTTTTGAAGGTTGATGAGGTAAAAATTGAGTTTATATTTCTTCATCACAATTTATTTCTCCATTTAATCCATGTCTTCTAGAAAATGTTTCCTCCCAACATTTTCCTTATTTGTATACATGTGCATTCCTATGACCTTGAATTTTCTTCTTTGGATCGATGTAATCTTCTAGAAGAATGTATTAATGTGAAAAGATCACAAAGATCACAATTAATGTGGAATTTTATATTAGTTTTATCACCAAGTCCTTGTAAGCCTTAATTTTTATTTTTAGATGGAATTATCTTTATCTATTTCTTCCCTTACGATCTTCCTTTCCGATGTGCCATTATTATCCATCCTATTTTTTAGGATAATAATGACCAAGACCTTAGGTTTTCCCTTTCCATCTAGTTGAATAATCCTTACACGGGATGATAAGTTTCTATCCTCCTTCAAGATCCATTAACTCATCTTAATAGAATTGATGTAGAATGCGTGTACTTATGTTCTAGCTCTATATACTTTTCCTCATTGACCTAGATGAGTTATTTTTGGCCTTGAGATATTTTAATATTTTATGTGTGTTGGATATTTACTTTTAGACTGCTACGTTATTATGAAATATTCAACATTCTAACTGACAAACTATTTTTATTAGCACATAATATTATTATTTTTAACTCATATGAAAAGAATCCACATAAGATACTACTAAAACTTTTATATATTTGATGGGATTTTGGTACATACTAAACATTTGAACCTTTAATTGGGGATCATTTATGTATCTATCCATAGAAAAATAAAACCCCATCTAGTTTACTTTTTTAAGTTCCTAGGATTCACGGTATCCCAAATGTATAGGACCTTATCCCGTTTGTCATCTTGAAACCGATCATGAATAATTTTCATTTTATCTTATTCATCTACTTACACATGTTATTCTATATAATTTTCATTTTAATTTCCTTTGTTTCCATTCATGTTTATCCTACCTTTCTTCACTTTTCTCCTATTCTTTGTCAATTTTATGGCCTTTAGGTTTCCTTTAAGTGGTAAGGTTTATCTTACATGGACATCCTATATGATTGGTTCCATTTTACCTCCCATGTTTTCACATGAGAAAGGGTTTTATGTATTATTTCTTATTCATGCCCCTCATATTACTCATGCTCCACATAGCTAAGGTCTTTACTAGGTTATTACTCTTGACTTCATCCAAACTACCCATCTTCTCCTCAAACATTAATAGATAAACTAGTTGGTCCTCATCAATTAATTATTTTGAGTCTAGAAAAGATGGATCTTAATATGTTTTTGTTTAAATCCAAATATATGTTTACACATCTCCATCTATTCTTATAATATTCCAATTCTTCTATATTTTTTAGGTTCTACATCACATTCCTCATATTGTTTATCCTGCTTGTGGATTCGGAAAAAATCTCTAGCGTTTTTTTTTTGTTTTTCATTGAATATTTTTTTGTAAGCTACCCTTCTTGAGAGAACATAACATTTCATATTATTTGAAATGATATTTCTCACTCTCAACCTTCATCTTAGGATCTGGGAAATAAAACAACTTACACACTTCCTTATCTGTAACAAGTTTTTTTGGATTGATGTCACATAGGTTTGACTAATTCATCTCTACAAAGAAACACTTCCCCATGTAACCATAACTAGTAAACAATAGATTAATATGTTTAATGATGTGTTATACATTAAGTTTTATATTTTCTACATTAATAATTTGGTTTCATGAATCTATAAACTAACTAGGTGTAAACCCAAAGGGGATTTTAAGCTAGAAGGACATACTTTTATCACTTACCGAATCCATACAGGAAAATAGTGTTGTATAACAAAAAATTAGGCCTGATGTTTGAAATTTTTAGGATTCTTACAACACTCCTTAATTTATAAAGGTGGAATTTAATTAAAATAGTTTATTATCCAATTTAAATTGGTATGACTTTATCATAGTACTTTGGAAATTGTGGTCTTTGTAATGATTGATAGGGCTCATTTTATCCATTGAGAAATCCTAATTTAAATATATTAAAAATTAGCATGATAAGGATCATGACCTAAATATGTTTTCATCTTACAATATAAACTATCTTCATGTCCTCTACCATGCACTCAACAATGTAATGAGAAATGTTGTAGTACACCCATTTTTAAATCTTGAACACTATGTGAAATAAGTTCTTTCACCTCAACCCACCTCTCTAAGATAGCTATTTTGGTACTAATAAAGTTCATTTCCACCCTTGTAAGAAGATTACCAATATTAAAAATTAGGGATGTGAGAACTACCATATTATACTTTATCTCTTTATTATTGTTTTCTTTATAATCATCCTCCCTAAAGCCTATGCAAAGTTATTTTCTAGAGAATACCAAATTTGATTCCTTGGTGATAGAGGAGTGGTAATACTCATTCCTCAGTATAAAAATTAAAAACAACCTTCATGGATGTATGAGAGGAGGAATTGGACCAAATCCATTAGTTTTTAAAAATAAAGAAACTCAAACAATCACAACACCCCCATTTCTTATAGCACAAGATTTTATGTTGTTAGAAAAAAATTATTCCTCCCTTAAAAGTATTCCTATTTATTTACACTACATAATGTCTTAGTGTACAATGATTGTAATATATGACTTAACATGTAGTCAATATGGATACCCACTCTTATCGAGAAACATTATTGTGGGATATTGCATCTATGAGAAACCATTAGATATGGGTGGTAAGGATATTAGGGTTCTTATTTGATTTTCTATTTGACATTATTTTTAATAATTTTACACTCGATATTACCCATGAAAGAAGAACTTGGTTGTGATTCTTATTCCTTGAAACATTTTCCTTCTACTTCATGTAGAATGATTCTTGTTGTGTCCTCCGCCACTCTTAGTGTATCTATGTGCAACTCGAAAATATCCACTTTTCCTTCTACGGCTTAGTGTCATGAAACCGCTATGGTTCACCCTCGAGTGAATTATCTTTTGAATCCCCTCAAATTGAAGGAAATAACTCTACATAAACATTAATAGAAACTAAGATATCTATAACCTGTAATAATATGGTTTTGATTTTCTATCTTCTCCACTTATTTATGAAATTGTGAAAAGATTCAACATCAGATATTGGAATACAACATGATTTTTATGTTCTCTACAATTCGAGTTGTAATTTTATTTAATAACCATTTTTTTGGGAGCTCAAAAAATTGAAGCGTGAGGTGGCGGGGCTGAATTTTCTCACTCTTTTTTATACCTCTCTAAAAATCAGTACATTTCTTCTCATTAATTCCTTCACACACTCAAGATTTGAAATTGCCAATTTTTACATTTATTACTGAATAGATTCATGTTAATGTCACTTATTATGCCCATGCAAGTTGTGAAATTTAAAGGTAATTCAAGTGTGTGATGACATCACCATTACATTATTTTGGAGTGATTCATGTGGGTTTCTCAATTTTTCTTCTCCTTCTATGTTTTTGTATTCTCACCTCCTACATTCCTTGGCCATACACTTCATTTAGTACACCAAAATGCATTTATTTATCTTGTAGACATCCTTTTCAAATAGATTTCTTGCATAAAATTTCTCCTTTTCCATCTTTTTTTTTTTTCCTTAAATTTATTCTACTATGCATTTTTCTTAAGAATTTTAAACCATTTTCTCTTCTTATAATTTTAAGTCACTCACATGTTGTAAAATTTAATTATTCTCTCATACAAAGAATAAAAACATGGTTTATTTCCAAAGATTTTAATTCTTAGAAAAATTTTGTATCACCACTCCAAAATAAATATTATGTGCATTCCTTTGTGCATGCTATAAAGTTTAAATTGAGTGGGTATGGAATTTAGAAAAGATAATCCAAATCTTAATTCAATTACTTTTTAGCACTGCAATGGTGCATGCAAAAGAGGTGTGCCCATATAAATGAAATGATCAATTTAAATTTGTACTAAAAATTGTATTGATTTCTAGTGACTATATGGGTGTGTAAATACATGCTTTATTGAAAAAAATAACTTCATAAAATCATACCTATCCTAACATTTTATATATTCTCTATCTAGGACTAGTGACATATACCTAATATCATCACAAGCATTTCCCTTTAAGAGTGGTAGGACTTCAACATTCAATCATTGAAGTGACCCATTAGCATTTATCCATTTATAATCTTAAGTTTATAATCCCTAGAGATCAATCTATCATTAAATTAATAAGATCATAACTACTGAGTCTTTAATTGACATGTTATCCAAAATGCCCTTGGGCTACTTTGATAACCTATTATTTCATATCAAACTTGGGGGAGTAAAAATGATCAGAAATGGAAAAATTTATGTTTTAGGAAGCTTTCATTGGTTTAGGGAATTTAATCTTCTCCTTGGGAATCCATTCAGGCCCATCCATAATTAAAAAATTCATTTTTATGAAAATCTCAAAAAATTCACTAAGTAACAAGAGTTTACTTTGTGTCAGGTTTTCGGGTCTTTCATACATAGAAACATGTCAATCCATTAACATATTTCATATCACTGGTTTTCCACCCTCGAATATCGAATTTCCTTTGTTTCATGTTTTCCAATGTGTAAAACAGGGTCAAAGTTCTGTTGTTTGTGTCGGGTTTCAAGATTCTTCATCATCAGAACATCACAGTCCAAAAGCATGTCACATGTTCCATGTTCTCTCGCTTCGAAACCTATAAATATCCTTCATTTTGGGTTTTGAGTTTCTTTTGCATCAGAACATGTTGACCCAAATACATGTTCTGTGTCATATGCATCCCGGTCCTGAAATCCCATCTTCCTTTGTGTTGTGTTTTCGAAAGTCAATGTAATCCATTTAGGTCAAAAATGTTTCATGTCAGTTAACCTCCAATTCCCGAAAGGCTATTATTTTTGTGTTGTATTTTTCAAGGTGATTAATAATCATTTTTTCCCGACAGTATTGTAGATTTCTCATGGTACAAATAGGGGTTGAAGTTCGATGGTCTTTCTTGTTTGTGTCGGGTTTCGAGGATGTTTGGCATGGTTATGAACCAAACAGGAGGTTTGATTTAACAACTAAACCACTCACATTTATTTAAGGATGGCATGATGAACTTTCAAATGGCCATAACTTTCTCCCTATAAGTTTTATTTTCAAAAATTGGAATTTTTTGAAAGGTCTCATCATGTTTGGTGAAAAGGAGGTAATACAATCACTACATTAAAATAAAAGTTTCATTAGAGTGATAAACCACCAAATTTTATGAAGTGTGGTTCTATTCCTTCTTTGACAAGAAAATTATCATAGTGGAATGGCCTTATAAGGGTACACATACTTATTTTCAGACATTTAATGCTTGTTGTATGTAGTTGAAAGGGAAAATATGAGTTTACCTCTCTTTTCCCTCCCCCTCTCTCTCTCCCATATTCTATATAATGTAAAATATCTCATTTGTGAGAGGAGGATGTTATAAAATGTAAAGGAACTCTGTCAAAATTTTTCCTAAGAAATGTCATTTTTATACCTTCATTTGAGCTTGGAAATGTGTTCTTGTGCCTTCTTCTTCACATGTAATTGTCTGTGCATATTTTGAAATCAATAAAATATTTTTTTGTGGTGTTTCTCAACCCTAACTTGTTTTTTTGCATTTCCTTTCCTCTCCATTCTTTTTTTGTGTTTTATGTATGTATTTCTCACTTACAAGTTCATCTTATTGTGTTTTATGGAAAATAGATGGTAAATGAATTCTTTGGTTTATGTCACCTCTATTTGGCCTCTCCCTTCTCCATTTTCCTTCTTCCTTTTCCCTCATTAGAGTTTCTTCACCCTTTTATTGGTGCTATCACCTCTATTTATCTTAGGATTTCCATTTTCATGCAGCTTCCTCTCTCCTTGGTCACTTAGATCACTAGAATAGTATTAAATAGTTTCATTTCCTTCATTAGGAGTAGTTTAGCATTAGGATTAGGTAGAGGAACCAACCTTCTTTGGAGGTCTATCTCAAAGTATAAAATCGAAAAACTTGAGAGATAGTCCCATGTTATCCAATAACATTGATTTCTCATCATTCATTTTTGAAAACTCAGAGGGTGATATTTTTGGAGATAACATTACCTTTATGGCATGTGTATTTTAACTATGTAAAAACAAGTGTCTTTATCAAAAAAACTTATGTTTAATGTGTTGGTCATGTCACACCATTTAATGGCCTTTCTCAATGTTTTACATCATAAAATAATGCACTTATCATCTAGTTGCATAAATTATTCTAGTTATTCTTGTTATTGAGAAAATTTGTAGATATGGAAAATTAGGTGTCTCCACCAACATTCATGAGGCTACGCCCTTCTGCATTGAATGGTGCAGCTCCCATTATTAAATGAAAACTAATCTAATCCTATCTAAATGTTGTAGGTTAGATAGATAGTCTAGGGATCACATAGGATCACTCCACTAAACTTGTGACAAAGTTCTTGTATGGGGTATAAGGGAGGAAATTCCAATGATTAGGGGTGAAGGAGAGAAGTTAGGAAATGAAAGTTATTGTTGTGAGTAGGTCAACTACATAGTTCACACCCAATAACCAGATTAGTTCATCATTTAATATAGAGGAAAGAAACAATGAAGCTATTAGTGAGACAAAAAAACCCAAACACAAAGTTCTTAGATTCATCTATCAAAGATACAAAGCTCTTTCTTGATCACTATGCTTACAAGGTGCATAAAAGAGAGGAAATAGAAGAACACATGAGAAAGGGAAAAAGAATAAATTTATCTTTTATTTCATGTGCATTGATGACATAAACTCCAAAAATAATAATCCACAACTTCTATAACATAGATGCTATAACCGTCTAATAGTTTTAGGATTTTCTAGGATGCCCTAGAATGGAGAAGCCATCCCAATTTATATAAATGTGAATTGACCTTTCATATCCCCCCACATGACTCTTCACATTCCTATTCCACTTTTGACCTTTCATTTGCCATTAAAAATAGAAATTAAATATTTCTCTTATAATTTTTAGAAAATAATTTTACAATTTCAAAATATGTCACTTAAGTGAATAGGAAAAAATACAATGATTATGCTCAACAAATAATTAGAAGAGGGAGATAAGAAAGAGGGAAAAGTAGAGAAGAAGGGAGAAGTTGAAATTTCTGATGAAGAAGATTTCTTGATGAAGAACTTGTTGATTCATGTTTCCCACTCTTATTCCTTGAATTCTTTGTTAAATTGAGTTATCACAACCATTAACTTATCTACCTATAGAATTCTCATACAAGCCAACACCTTGATCCATGTTCGGGAACAACACTTATCTTATTACATTGAATGAGCCATATTTTATGGTCTATTGCAATTAAAACAATACAACTTCTGATATTGGTCATGGACTCTAAATTATTTTCATTGAAGGAAAGAGAGTCACCTACCTCTTGCTTGACCATCTCCTAGAATAAAATGATGAGATATTCAGATGATGAGTCCTGAGTGAGAAGAGGGAACTCAATTCTCTGAAA
The DNA here is from genome assembly GCA_018340775.1 of Taxus wallichiana var. yunnanensis. Taxonomy (NCBI): domain Eukaryota; kingdom Viridiplantae; phylum Streptophyta; class Pinopsida; order Cupressales; family Taxaceae; genus Taxus; species Taxus wallichiana. Next base: position 275,621,264 of record CM031244.1, read on the forward strand.
AAATGGTAGATATAGTTCAATATCTCAGAATTATGATTCATGTATGAATCTAACTTGGAGATTGCATTCTTTAGAATACCATATCTCACATCTATGATGTGGATAAAAACTTGAGATAGGTTATCTACGGTGGATGCAAACATGTTCTTACTCACGAGGGTGTCGAGTCAAAGTAGCTCATTACGGACACCGGTGGGAACATTTCATCTAAATGATTGACTTATTTTGTAAACTCTTCCTTTTCTTTGTTCACTTCGACAATGTTGCAGAAAAACATTTGATGAGAGAGATGAATTTTGGAAATAATGTCTTTCCTTTCTCAATGATTTTTTCATCCCATTTCTCATTGTCCTTCTCTTGGATCATTTTTGATAATTTTTTATATCCATGGGAATGTTTCATTGGGTGATGATATGTCATACATCACTGGAACCTTTTCAAGAAATTGTTTTGAAATCAATTCTTGATTACCATGAGGAGGATTAGCCATCTTGGATACTTGTATGCTCTTCATTGAACTACTCTTTTTCGACTTGTGAGGATTTTGAGATCTTCAATGAGATTTTGTCTAATTGAGATCTCTCTTGAAATATGGGATCAATTTGTGTTCCTTTTCCATTACCCTTGCTACATGCTTATGAGATTCCTCTTGCAATGATTTACTTCAACTAACTTCTAACAATACATTGAGCATACTTGACCATTGAACTAACACAAACCACCGAGGAGGTGAGGGGAATTATGATGAAATAAGTTTTTTAAACCTCAAATGATATCTTTAGATTTTTTCACTTCTTATTTTACTTCACAATATCCTTGGATGTTTCTCTGTGTGTATGGTGGTGATGTTCTGTCTTACTACTATAGCAAAAATGATGTACATAGATCCCCATGAAGGATGGATTTCCTCTTGTAAGTTGTGTAACTGTCATACAACCTTGTGAATATGTTGAAAAGTAGAGAGATGAATGAAGATAGAGATAATAACAACATTCTATGAACTGAATGAATAATTTCTATTTTTAAAAATTACCCTTTTCTTTTTCCCACTTTTTACCACCTTCCTAGTTTCCGTGGTTGTTCCTTGTGAACACTACCTTGAAGAAATGTACACACTATGAGAGTTTACTATTTTTAGTGATTTCTAATGTAGAGAATTACTAATTTTGGAAATTATAATTCCACACCTCATATTTAGATAAAATAACGTTCATTGAGATACCTTTTGTCTCATGATCTCACGTATAAATTTTCAACTTGATTCGATCACCAAGTATAGTGAGAAATAAAATTTTACGAAATCAAGGAAAAAGTCTTTTTTTCATTAAAAAATATGGCATATGCATGTTAGTGCTATCATTTTTTTCCAAGGCACCTAGAAATGAGGAAGAACACAAAACCCCACCTCGATGCATGCATCAATATACAAGATACAAAAACTTTTCCTTTGTAGGCTATAGAGTCAATTTGGAAAAAAATGACTTTGATATTTTAAAAAATTACACTTTTTATGGAAATATTATTTTCATCATCATATAAAAATGGAGGTAATAATTCAAGAGGAAAAATTGGAGGTGGAGGATTCTAGAATTTTTTTCCAAAGTTTCGGGTAGATTTGGAGCCAAGTGGGGAGAGATGAAAAAATGGCTCTCTCATGGATTTTATGCTTTGAGAGAGAGAGAGGGGAAAAATTTATTTCCAAATTATCCCTTGGAAAGGGATTAAGGGGACACAAAATTTTACCTCCATCCCTAGGTGACAAGTGTTAAACATGCATAGACGTAGGAGATAGCGAAAAGGGCTCATTTTCGACACCTTGGAGCTGATTTTAAGTCATGTGAGGAACTTGGTGGGAGAAATCTGGGGGAATTTTATATCCCCCTTATCCCCTTATAAAGGGAAAAAGGGTATTTAAAATTTAACCTCTACCCCTGGGTGATAAGTTTCAAGTATGCATGGCATGGAGCAGGGCTAGAAATTTGGCAAAAGTTCTTATCGAGCCTCCCATGGTCATGTGGTGGGTCCATGAGATCTAAGGTGGGTTCACACAATTTTTTATCACCCTTTTCCCCTTTTACTAAATTTTCCTGAGCCTCATACTACCATGTGACACTAAATTTTTTTACTAAGGACAAAACTTGTACCTTAGAGAGGAGCTTGAAACCTGACATTGCCAAAGCTCCCGAGAGGAAATTTTGGGAACTTAACTATATGAATTTGACTAAAAAGTCATTATAATAGAAATGGGATTGGTATAAAGGTCTGATTAAGCTTTTAACCTCCTAAAAATAGCATTCTTTATCAATATTACCAGTTGTGCTCGTAAACAATGAATTGCAGAAAGAAATGAATGGGCCTTGAGAAAAATATGAAATTACCACCATGTAGATAATTAATGAAGACTTACATTTATATTTTGTTTGACCTCTCAATGATTTTTGAGCTCATAGAAAAATCTTCCAAAGCTCAAGTTCTTTTTGCAGTGTAAGCTCCTTTGGCCTCAAAAACCGCTTTTGTTGAAATTTCTCTTGAATCTCCTTATATTTCCTAAATCTTCCTAAATAACTTGCACAATGACCTAGGTTAATTGATACACTTCCCTAATGAATATGGGGCTTCAAATCCACTGTGAATAATATGCACTTTCTTTAGAAATGCTAAAAATAACCATTCCTAAGCCTGTTGAAAGATCCACCTTGAAAGACACTTCCTAAAAAGTATCTTGTGAGCTTGTTTTTATTTATCCAACACATGGGAAAGGTTGGGACAACACACATGAGTACTTGAAGGTTGGGTATAGGCTTGAAATATGGGAATAAATGATCTAGGGAAGTGCTTAAGGGGGGTTTATACAAACAATATTGACACTGGTGTCTGTTGTCATGCTTGAAAATTGAAAATTTTCATGTTACAAATTTTTATGAAAACAATTCAGAATAAACTTCTCATCATCAAATTGTCTCATGCACACAATCTTGAGATAAAAACCATGAAATCCATTGGAAGGACAACTTCCATGAAAATTACTAGCTAGAAAAGTGGCACATTTCTCAAGAACTTATATGTAGTTCTATATGCCCATATAACATCTAAATTTTTTTCATTCTTGTCATGCCTTAATACATCATAGATATTGGTAAGATTATTCTCAAAATATTTTTAAATGATTCACTTGTGCCATTTTCCTAGGGATGGTAAGGTTCTATATTATGGTGTATGGCAATGAACTTAGATAGTAGGATGCACATAATATAATACAATACAGATGGACCATGATGGATATTTCCCACTTGTTAGAATGAGATCATCAATTCAACCAATGTACCTAAATTTTGTAATCAATAGGTATGTCATCCCCTACTTTTGAATCCAAATCATCATTTTTTTATTTTTCTCACTTCTTACACTCACTAAATTCTAGGTGGGAGTGCAATCACTTAAATGGATGTTGACCATCCCCTTTGATCCATCTAATACCTATATATATAATAAGTAACCATTGATCCATCTGAGTAATGGATCAGATCCATGTGATCCCCTCTCTATTTCATAGGAAAATCGTAGGAAAATCACTTCATTTTCAGTCCCTAACTCAGATTTTCTGAAATCACCAACGATTATCCCGATCACTCGCGATCTATAGAAATATATTTGAAAGCCTCTTTCGAGAAGGATTTTTACATTTTGTAGGGAAATTGTTCTCTTCTATAGATATTCTAGAGATATATCATCATAAAAATCTTCATTACCATTTAGATGCTTTAACATAGTTAATTCAATCACCATATCATATATTTCCATTGTAAAACCGTCCTCGCTTGTTTATCACCAATTGAATCATCCACAAAAGGTAATAATTTCATTTTCGTCATTTTTATATCCCCATTAGTAGGTAATATTGCTAGTTTTCTAAGTAGTATGTCATTTATATTTTAAAATCCATTGAAATCATAGTTTAATTCAGATTTAAGCTTTATTTCTATAGGGTGTTAAAATTTACATTAATCACCTATGATTCACCGATCACCGACGATTCTTGCTCAATATTTTTCTATCACATATTTTTTTATAATCTTCCTAACAATCTTTATTTACTTTTCTTATTTTCTAACATGTTTCCCAACATGGTGATATCAGATGGCCTTAGGAGGTGATAACTATCCAATTACTGGAATTGACTCTCCACCCATTGTCTGCCATCCTTTATCTTTGGGAGCAAGTATGATCTGCTTCATGACTTAGAAATTTGTGTCATTTAAACTACATCCATGGACCATTAATAGGACATTTTTTCATCAACTTAGTGCATCACGTGAAGCAACCGAGGAGTTTTCATAAGTGTAATACGTAGTTCGAAGAATATAATATGACCTTACACAATTTGAATACAACTATGAAGCTGGTTTAGACATCCCAAAAGATTACCGCACCATATCTGAGTTTGATACTCGATATCCATATAAGCATCCCCGACATTGAAACCACTCTTGCACACCTCTTCGATACTTAAGAAGAAGTATATGAATTTTTTGTAGAGGATTATATTTATGAGCCTGAGTCTTATTTCAATGAGGAGAAGGACCTAGTTGGTTTTGTAGGATCAAATTTTTCAGAGAACTTATACACGGATAAAGAATCGATCTTTGGTTTTAGGCTTGTCATTATTATATTATGTATGTAACCATCTAAATAAGTGATATCAGCTAGTCACATTTCCATTTTATCATATTGTATTGCAACATCATCATCAATAAAATTAATTGTTTCATAAGCAGGTTGATATCCGCTTAAGGAAGTCATTGACTTCAGGGAATGGATTTTTCCAGAAAAATGTCCCTTTTATCTTACTAACTATATCTTGTTTAATAATTTTTTATTTTTAGGATAACTTGTAGGGAAAAGGAAGCCTTGTTCACTTTATTTCATGGAGCGAAAAACATCTATCAAGCACCTTGCGGGTATCTTGAAAACCCCACCATACTGAGGTTGAGTTAGGTTTTTACCCCCTTGATACATAAAGTAAATCGAGGTAAAACCATGCTTGACATTCTTGAACACCGGTGGGACCCTTGTCCTTTCTTTCCTTGTTTTATTTTATCAATAGTTTATCAACTATTTTTAATTGTCGATAATCATCTACGATTAGGAAAATCACCTGTGATTAACCCAATCGCCCACAATTCCTCTGTGTATATTTCTTATAGTCTTATAATCGAGTCTATTGTTTTTTATTTTCTTTTTTTTGCTTATGCTAATTTTATCGCATGAGGTTGGCTTGATGGGAGTTTTGTTTGCTGGATTTTCTAATTATGTGCTTTAAAAAATTGCTAAATTTGAAATAAAAAATAAAATAGGAGCACTTTCAAGTTGAGTCTTAAAAATTATCTTTTTTCTTTTTGTTTTGCATTCTTGTTTGTTTGTTCTCATCAAAAATAAACATTTTGTTTTGGCTCTTAAAACGAACCATTGCATACTTATCGATCATCTAGTTTTAATTAGGGAGGTAAAATCATTGCATTCAATTATTATTTCCCTCACACAAAACCAAATAACTTCAAATCAAAAATGCATTCAAACAATTCCCACCCAGGTGAAATTGATTGGGATTTCATCACCCAACAGGAATTCAACTCAATGTTCTAGTTGAGTATAATCCCTGTATGTCGGTAATGTAATTACTTGTGTAAATATGATTATTAGCAAAAATATACCACCAATGAACACAATATTTCAGATAAATGATCTCAATGTGCAAGAAGAATAGCTTAGCCACTTCGAGGGGGAAACCTCCAAACCGGACAATAAGACTCAAATGCTTAATATGATGATCAACTACTACCTACTAACCCCTATATATACTATTCTATGCTATGGCCAACACAAGGCCGACCCATTAATGAAAATATAACATATATGAAAGAGATACATAATGATAAGAAGTTATGATAGCCAAAATTTGGCTATATACATTCAATATAAGATATATGATTAAGGGCGTAGCAAAAATAAGGGCACTTTCACGGCGAGTTTTAAAAATTCTCTTTTTATTTCTATTTTGCAATCATCTAGTTTTAATTAGGGAGGTAAAAGCATTGCATTCACTTATTATTTCCCTCACAAAAAACCAAATCACTTCAAATAAAAAAAACACATTCAAACAATTCCCACCCAAGTGAAATTGATTGGGATTTCATCACCCAACAAGGAAGCCAACTCGGTTTTCTAGTGAGTATAATCTCTTGTCTGTTGGTATATTTTGGCTCAACACCCAACTCCCTTATCATAGTGGGACCATGAAGTGAGGGGGTAGGCCCCAATATACATGTCTGCACCATAAACAATATAGAGTTAGGCCTCACATACCTTGGGTATATTGAGGACTCCACCTTTAAACATACCTGAAACCAATATAGCTTGCCATTTCCTAGGACCTTATTAACCATCTTACACATTTCACTTTTTCTATAATTAATCAAGATTAATAAAAAACAACACTTTGCTTGCCTTTTCTTATTGTTTGTAAATCAACCCATCTAGTTATTTTCCATTTTCTAGGTGTTTTTGTGTTTGCTTATTATGGTACTTACTAGACAAAAATTCGCAACTAGACTTCTGAAAACATGTCTACTCCACCCCCTACATTTCAAAACATGTCCCATTTCACACTACAACACTTTCAACACCTACACAACAACAAATCCCTTATTATCAAATAGACACATCCAATCCCTTTTCTGACACCCAAAAACTTGGAATGAATAGGGATCAACTATAACAATGAAATAGAACAACAATAATTTTATTCTCCACATCAATATCATAATCAAATCCCTCATACACTAGAATCAGAACATCCATTCTCTCCTAGAGCATCCGAACCTCCTTTTCTAAATAGGGGAGACCCTATTTTTGAAGAAATGCTAGACTCAAATCCCATTTCCCTCAATGCTTATTTAGCAGCAAGAAATGTTCAAATGCAACCATTCACACCCAATCTATTCCACACACTTACAACCCTTCATCTTCCATTACAAGTCTTATCGATCAAAACCAAGACCTGTTTTCCAAAACTATATCCATATACTTCAAATCAACTTGAAACACCAAACAATAGTCAACCCCAAATCTCTACTAGCTCCACTAACCCCTTTGAAACATCGAATGAACAATTTCACCAGTCCAATCAAACGAGGCCTCGGGCCCCTATTTATGATCTCCATATGGTTTCATCACAAAACACATCTACTCAACAATCCACATCTTCACCAAGTCCTTCTATAGGATCCACACCTCCTCTAAGTAGTATCGTTCTTCTTCTCTTCTACTCCTCCAGTTTCCTCATAGGTACAAACATCTCCATTGGGTTTCTGTGGCCTTTACTACTATTATATCTTCCCAAAATGTTACTAGTCCCATTCATAACATCACTATGTCTATTCCCACAAACTACACCATTGTCAATACCAACACCATTGCTAGCACACATCCATTTCACAATACATACCACAACCTTCACAACCATTGATCTCCATGCCACAATCCACACCCCTACAAAATATCCCAATATAGTATCTCTCAACAAATCATTCCACAAGGCAACCATCCTTTCGCCTTCTTCATGTACTCTCAAAAACACCTACATATTCACAACCACTCACTTATACGTCAATGCCATTATAGTATCAATATATTCAAACCTCACAACCTATAGCTTGCAACAAGGTTTCTCATCCCATCAAAACATCCCATAAAAAAATCCCCTTATCATCAAAACATCCCTCAACAAAACATTCCTATCAACAGAATGTACCACAACAAAACATTCCTCAATATGGACTATCTCAAACAATACACACCTCAACAGAATATCCACAATACCATATCCCTCAATAATAACTCTTATCAACATAATGCTTTGTATCAACAAAACATTCCCCCAACAAAACATTCCCTACCAAAAAATGTTCCTAGTAGTACCAGGCATATCACAACCTATCACTCCTCATTCAACCTAGCTCATCCTCATAACAACAAACACAAACTGATCCCCTCTCAAGCCCTTTTAAGCCGCATATCTAGTCTTGAAGTTACTTCATCCTCATCCAAGAATACACTTTCTTATGAAAATTTACAATGAGCCCATTCACCCTTCAGTACCATATAAACCATATCCACCCACTGGGAACTTCCTAAGCTTATCAAATTTTAAGAAATAAGATCCCAACAACACATTTGTGCTTTCCATCATGCATGTTATCTAATAGCTCATGATCAAGATCTGATGTTGAGGACCTTTCCCATGTCCCATTGGTCCCACCTTAGATTGGTACAACAACATTCCCATAACATTCCTTATTCTCCTTTACACAACTTTCCCAACTCTTCTTAGACCACTTTTCCATCAACATAGCCCACAAAATCACTATCAATGACTATATGCCATCAGACAATTTGAGGATGAATCTATCACTTGATTTTATTTCACTCATTGGAGGGGTGTGACTAATCAAATATCATTTACATTACCAAAAAAAAGTTAATTGAGGTCTTTTGCCATGCATGTGCTAAACACATCTCATCTACATTACAAAATCATCATTTCAAAATTTTTGATGAGGCTTTTACCATGGCCCGTAAACTGGAATTGTGAGCTCTAGAAGATGGATGGGTAAAGCTTCATCCTAAGAAACCAAAAGTTGAATTCCCACCTAAATCACCATCCAACAATGACAAGTCAAAAATATCTGCCAATACCATCGTAGTCAAATCCACTCCCAAGGAAAAACCTATCATCGAGCGTCCCCATCAACAACATAACTACACAACTATAGGAGAGACTTATAGCATAGTTTTTGATAAAACTACTTACTTCCAACATGATATCTCTCCCTCCCATTCGACCTATTGACATATCAGTATCAAGCCCATTTGGTACCAAGATAATGACTATTATTGTAAGTACCATAGGGTCAATGGTCATGACATCGAATATGTGTACATTCCGCAACGTGCTTCAAGATTTAATCAAAAAGGTGACCTTCATTTAGACAATCCAAATGCACCTCTGAATCAAAATCTTGACATATTTAAGAAACCTTTTCCAAATCATCCTTCATCTTTCGATCAACCACAAAATGAATGTTGTCCACACCATTAATGCAATAACAAAAATTGAGCCTATCCCCCAATCCACCTCTCACTCTAATGAAACAAAATTTGAGAATCAACACAGTAACCAATGAGCCTAAAATTATGACTACAGAGCCTCCTCTATTGAAACCATCACTAAAACCCTTCCTACATCCTTATCACTTAACAAATCAACACCCATAGAATCAACATTAGAAATCCAAAAGCTCAAAAGTTTTAAACCCACTTGTTACTAAAATCATTCTATTCCTATCCTCATCACACACCATACCAAACCCATACCCACATCCTCTAGTAAATACACCTATGTACCTACATCTAGATTTTCAAATATAACTATGATACCTCTTGAAACATTCTTAGCACAACCACCTCCACCTAAGCCAACCATGGGTTGTAGTCATCCTCAATCCACAAAAAACAAATGATCCAAAACCCTAGAAAATCATTTAGACTACATTAATCACATCATCCAAACTCCTCTTCCTTCATTAGCATCAACTTCAACAAATACACCTAGTTCATCCAAAACCTCAAAGGGGCCTAACAAATAGGGTGTTATTCAGGTCTTTAGAAGTCCTTATTATGATGAAACATATCATTTTTGTGGCCCTCCACCTTTTCATCCACCTCCTCCTATAAGGGGCATTCCCACTTTTGGAGACCCTCTTGTCATGCCAAGATTAAGGCCTATGAGAACTTCTAAACAAGACACCATTGAGAATTTTAAGGCCTTATTATGTCCCTCCAGATCAAAATTCCCCACATGGTCCTCTCTCTCATACTGGTTAATCACCCTATTATTACAAGGGAAAATCCCATCTACCAAGCTCCCAGTGAGTCCATACTCTACATCTATCATTCCAAAGGGCATCCACACCAAACCCTCACCCTCCATCTCCTACATATTTTCTATTTCCTATAGTCATCACCCACACAAGATCCTCATCCTCCATATTTTTTTGTAACAACTAGAAAGCCTCCATGACTAGAAAATAAACAACCCATTATTAAACAACATGTCTCACCTCCTCCCAAAAAGGATGAAGGATCTCAATCTTTTCCATCTACATCCAGCCTAAGGGGTCATTACACCACCATATTAGATGACCTCCTTCAATGATCACTTATTATGTTACCACCTCCTAAGCCATTAGATCATCATGGGTGGAAACCTGCTTGGTATGATTTCAATATTTTTTGATTACCACAAGACACATGGTCACTCCATAGAAAATTATAGAGCCTTTCATTTGAAAATACAAGAACTTGGTAGTCCACTCTTCCTTCCTTCTCAATAAAACACAACACATCAACATCATCATCATCAAAACCTGAAGCATCCCTTCCTGAAATGTCTACCCTTTGAATCGATGTTGTGCATATCACCACCCATTCACAAAATTATGACAAAGAATCATTCGACCTAAGAAGGGTAAGATTATGTCACTATACCTCCACCTCTTGAACTATCAACTCCATCTAGTAAGCCTAAGGTGTCCATTTCCTTGGCTCTGAAGATTCTAGTCAAACATCCCCATCAAAAGCTAAAATTTCCATACAAGCAACAACACCACCTTACCACCACATATACAAAAGGTTGTTATCAAACAATTACACCAATCCCTATTCGGATGTCACTTTATGAACTAGTTCAAACATCTCCTCTTCATAAACAAGCCATGATGGAAGCCCTTCAATCCATAACTATGCCCGCTAATGACCCAATTCCATTTACAAACTTTTTGGGTGCTCTCAAATGCATCTACTCTATATCTTTTGAACCATCTGAAATTCCTTCTCTTAGACTAGAAGACCATGATTTACCACTATTCATCACCACTCAGATAATGATATATTCATTAAGAGGGTCATGATTGATAGTGGTGCTACCATCAATATCATATCATCCCTTGCTTTAAACCAAAACTCAATTACCAACAACCATTTCACACAAAAACTTGTTCTTTTGTGATCCTTTAATGACACATATCACCCACATTAGGCATTATCATCATCCTACCACAAAGTTGGTGTTAAAACCTTACAGAACTCTTCTACATTATAGAAGGAGAATTCCAATACAATATGTTATTAGGATGCCCTTGGATATGTACCATGCATTGTGTTCCTTCCACCCTCCATCATTGTCTCAAATATGAACATGAAGGACAAACCTATATTGTTCCCACTGATCCAAATCCATTTTGATATGATTACATGATGTACCTTGAAAAATGATGTCCTTGTACCTAAATCTATACTTGAACCATCGATGAAGCATCCACTAGCACATATATTCCTTCTTCTAAATTACCAGATGATTATTCTCTCTTGGTGAGGCCGTAAAACACCTTATGCTTGGGGAAGTATCATCTCCTCATGCTCAACTCCATTCCTTCACCCAAAACATATGGTCACCCCGACAAACAACCCATGTATGACCCAAACATAGGAGATATTATTTCCTATGGTCCACTTATCTCAAGAAAGTCTCATTTATGGAGGACTTGATAATCCTCCATCCCACACTATTAATACACACCACATTATGCCATTCACATTCAAAATTTAAATCTCTTGATAATCCAAACTTTTCCCACATGTATCTTCATCGCTGTGCATGGAGAGGTTTTGGCCTCAGACGCTACTATGAATAGGGAACCCATGATCACCAATTGTCCTACATTCCTTAAAGCTCATGAGAAGAGTGGATTAGGCTATAAAATATTCACCTCCGACATGTGTGAAGCCACTACATCCAAGCTTACTACATCCCTAACTATTTCTAAACTAGAATCGACATCATCAACAAACCCTGAAGATCCCATGGACACAGATGACACTATACCCATCCCACCTAAATTTTTTTAATCAATGTTGTATCTTTAGGACCACTTACTTATCAATCTAATCACTCCACTAAATCATTACCACTTGTTTTGGCATAGAAATGGTTGATGAAGATTCACCTACTATAGATATCCTTCAGTGTCAGGATGACCAAGGATATCCTTTCTCACATGGGAGTTGAGGATCATTTTCTTCATAAATCCCTACCATCTGAAAATTCAATCTTCTCAATGAATCCACTCTCGATGTTAACTTAGGATCCCCTCAAGATCCTCACATAGTTAAAGTTGGTCAATCTCTTGATCCACAAGAATTAAATGATTTCACCTCATTCTTGACAAAATATCATCAAGCCTTTTCACCTGGTCATATAGTGATATGCCCAAAATGATCCTAATATTTTCATACACAACATAGTCACATACCCCAATGCTAAATAGTCAAACAAAAACTTGCAAAATGCATCCTCGTATAGCTCTCCTTGTTAAAGAAGAGTTACAATGCCTTTTATATCTGCTAATTTCATCATACCCATTGATTATCCACAATGGGTTTCCAATGTTGTCCCCGTAACTAAAGCCTCAGGAAAATATGCATCTGCATAGACTTCAAGGATCTCAATCTTTCTTTTCCAAAGGATGATTTCCCTCTCCCAAACATAGATCATCTCATTGACCTAACCACATGAGCCATGAAATGATTTCCCTTATGGATGGTTTTTCTGGTTATAATCAAATCCTCATCACTCCCGATGATCAACATAAAACTTCTTTTCATTACCCCTTGGGGAACTTTTTGTTACCATGTCATGCCATTTGGGCTTAAAAATGTAGGAGCCACTTATCAACATGCCATGACATACATCTTCCATGACCTTATCCATAAAATTGTTGAATATTACGTTGATGACCTTCTTGGAAAATCTAAATCACAAAAAACCATCTTGACATCCTAGAATCAATCTTCACTCATCTCATCCAATTTGTCTTCATCTTAATCCTAAAAGTGTGTTTTGGTGTCCTTACTAGAAAATTTTTTGGGTTCATCATATCCATCGAGGCATTGAAGTTGACTGTGAAAGTTAGAGAAATCATTGAAATGCCTCCTCCATCCAATCTTAAACAACTTATGTAACCTTCAAGGTAAATTGTAGTCCATTTGACATTTCATATCACAACTCTCTGACCATTGTCAACCATTTCACCACTTTCTCCATAAGGACATAGAATTTCATTGGGATTTATGATTGCTAGAAATCCTTTGATGAAATCAAACAATATATTATCACCACCTGTGCTTACTCCACCTCGTGAAGGGGAGCCATTTTATTTATACATATCCACTTCAAAACATGCCCTAGGAGCCATGCTTTCCCACCATGATAGTCAAGGTCATGAACAAGCCATATACTACATTAGCCACACACTCCATGAATATGAGACATGTTATACAGAAGACAAAAAATTATGTTTGTGTTGTATTTCACCACTTCCAAACTTTGACATTACCTCCTTAATCATAAAACATACGTCATCACTAGTTTTAATCCACTTAAATCCATGCACACTAAACCTTATCACAATGATCACATAACTCGATGGCTTATGCTCATGACTGAATTTGATCTTGAAATTATATCACAAAAATCCATTAAAGGTCAAGCCATTTCGATCAACTCATTGAAGCACCTCTTCCAGATAATCAACCACCCCATGAATACTTTCTTGATGAATCCATCAACACATCAATGAATCTGATAATGATGAATCTGATTTTCATCCCTATCAAAATGATCCTCTTCTTTGATGGTGCTAAATGTCAAGAGGGTGGAGGATTTGGGGTTGTTATCATACCACCTTGGAACATTCCCATTCCATTATCATTCAAACTCAATTTTGAGTGTACCAATAACATGGAAGAATATGAAGCCTTAATCATGGGCTTAAAAACCACTATTCTCTTAGGTGTCCAAATCCTAGAAATCTATGGAGACTCACAACTTGTCATTAGTTAGGTCAAAGGAGAATACAATGTAAAAATGAAGTACTTCAAAAATATAAGTTTTTGTCAATTTTCTCCTTAGTGCATTTGATCATTACACCATTCAAGCCATTCCATGATCTTCCAATAGGTTTTTAGACACTATGGCTTCCCTCGATCCCTTGTTCCCTTTGAAATAGAAAAATCAAAAGATAAAACCAAGATGTCTGTAGTTATTCAACACTTGGATCATCCTTCACATCAAAATGAGCTACCTTCCATCAACATCATTGACAAAAATCCATGGATCTATGGTACACTCAGATATATGATTATCTCATTGAAGTCCAAACTCCCATTAGATCTATCACAATCTACTAAATGATCATTCCTTCAACATGTCACTCACTTTGTTATCATAGGAGGTATCCTTTATAAATGTAGTTTTGATGGCATTTTATTATGATGTCTTAAATCACATGAATCAATCAAGAAATTGAAAGAGGTTCATGATGGCATCTGTGGTGGTCACTTCAAATGGAAATGCCATTTCTAAATGCATCATACGGCTAGGGTATTATTGGCCTACTATCACCAAAATATTGTTGTGCATATGTAAATAAAGTGTTAAATGCCAACTCCATTTATGATCTCATTCACATCCCTAGTCAAGTGCTACAACTTTGCTCAGGACCTATGGCCTTTCTCTCAATGGGGTTAGACCTCATTAGCTCAATCAATCCAAAATCATCCACAACAACATCATTCAATCATCACCGTAACTGAATACTTTACTAAATGGGTTGAAGTTATTCCTTTAACCTCGAAAAATTGGACCCATCATCAACTTCATATATCAAAACATCATATGTCATTTTGGCATCCCACACAAGCTCATCACAGATAATGGAAAATCCTTCAAAAATAAAGAAGTTAAAAATATTTGTGATACATTTAATATCAAACTTAGCTTCTCATCACCATATTATCCTCAAGAAAATGGACAAGTTGAGGCCTCTAACAAAACACTCAACAAAATCCTCATGAAAATAGTAAATGATGCATGCAGAAGAATTGACATATCCAAATCTCATTTTCCCTTTGGGCCTATCAAACTACTAATCCACACACCTACATTGACTATGCCCTACTCACTTTTCTATGGCTCTAAAGCCATTGTACCCTTGAAATTCAAATTCCATCACTCCATGTATCTCTCAAATATTTCATCCCCGATGAAGAATACCACCAAGATCACTTAGCACAACTAGAATTGTTAGATGAAAAGCATCTAGTAGCTCTGAACATCATCAAGTTTATCAACAACACATTAGTAGAGCATACAATAAACATGTTAAAGAAAAGTGACTTTAAAATTGGTGATCTTGTACTTAAAGAGAATCAAAATGTCACTACATTAGAATGGAGTAAATGTGGAAATTTTCCCCAATTGGATTGGTCCTTACATTATCACTCACAAATATGGGTCAGGAGCATATCATCTCGCTTCTCTTGATGGGGAACTGAGGTGGAACCCTTGAATGCTTTGCACTTGTGGCCTTTCTACTGTTAAATGATTGATCATCATGACACAGTTTTAGTCAAATCCCATCATTCCATTATTACAAATAACAACTTCCATTACATCAATTCCTCAAAATCATTCCACCTATCTACCTATATCATGACATGGGGCATGTGGGTGTAGTCACATATACACTTATCCCCTCCTTAAAAATGGTTTATCAGGGTTTTCTACCCTTAGCTCAACAATATAAGTTCATTAGATGCTTATCTTGTCAAAACATCTAGTTATAATAGACTGATCCCATGAAGGACAACTATTCACAAAATATAAATTATCAAAAAGTAGATTTTCTCCTCGAAGGAAACTACCTATCAAAATCATGGACCGATCCTCAAAGGATGACCATTCCAATTAAAAAAAAAATAAAAATGTAGACCATACCCTTGAAGGATGGCTACTCATATAAAAGGCTTCCACTTTGATCAACCTTCAAAATATATCAAAATCAAAAGCATCAAGAAATCTTCCCACATCGATCAACTTTCCCATCATAAGAAAGCTTCCCACATTGATCAGTTTTCTTCAAAAATATTATAAAATTTGGGGCATCAATTCTCTATAAACCCATTAAAAAGGAGAACCTTTTTTCCCATGATGGACATACACCACAAATCCCCCTTCTTTTTCATTATCCTAATACATTTCACCCAAATCCACTGTGATTTGCATAAACTATCCATTGATGGTCTTATTTAACATTTGAAAGGCTACAAGTGCAAAGTGTTATTTTAAACCCATTGTGTATACATGTCAAATTTTATAGTGGGGCGTTCTTTCCACTTTTACTTCATTTAATTTAGTTACATTTTGATTTGGTCACATTTTTTAAAAGATCTGGTCAAATTTTATTAAACATCTAAATAAATAATCAAAACCATAATCAAAACATTCTAAATCCATATAAATATATCATATAACATACAACATATACAAATCAAATCACAAAAAAATCAAATCAAAATCATCACACACATCATCACACACATATATATATCAAAGTTTGGGATACATCACAAAATGTCTAAATAATCAATGTATCAAAATGGGCTTCAATGAGCCTATAACATCATATACAAATCATGTGGTAAAATCCATATCTCCTAGCATCGTACTAGCACCACCCTCTCCTCTAGGAGAAGGAGTGCCTCCCGCCACACTAGTATCCCCACCATCCCTATGGGCACCCATCACCTCAACCTCACCACCATCTCCACCCTCCACTCTCTCTGGCCTCTGAGGTGGTTGACCCACACTGGTCTGCACTCACACTAGGCCTCACCTGCCTGTTATGGCTGCCCTTGGGAAGCTACATGATCAACATATAAAGTGGCATCAGGATAGTTCTTGATGATCATGTCCATAATAATATCTCTCCTCTCGCATGGCCTCATAATGTGACACTAAAATCATGCCAAGAGGAGTAGGTGTTGTAGATGCCCCCCTATCTATCTAGATGAGCCATCGCTGATAACTTTGTGCCATAAAATGGAAGGCCCATGATCCCCAAGGCCTTCCTCAATGTATCCTCTTTGTCCCTTGTACTTGTCTCTATCAAAGAGACCTATACAAGTTTGTGCCAGAGACCATCACACTCAATAATCAAACCATCCCTCTCTATAATAAGAGTATCATGACTCCCACTAAATCATCACACTCTCCGAGTGGTGTCTCTCTCATCTCCACTCACGACCTTCTCTGGTCATCACTACTACTAAACAACTACAGCTACAACATCATCACCCTCACCTCTCTCCTCCTCTAGCTCTCATGTGATCTCCCCACCCCGAGCATGCACTCATCTAACTATCTATGTATCCCTCTCTCTCCTTCCCTCTCCCTCTCAAAAGTCCTCAACGATTGGGCCCACCATGCATAAAAAATTTTAGGGTCACCCCACATCATCAATTAAATCATCTACCCATCCTCATCAGGACCCATGCACCTAACTTGCTCATCGATAACCATAGGCCTCACCACTAAACTGTGGGGTATCAAGTGTCCCCATCCTCTCATCTATATTGTACTAGATCCTTGGGTATACCTTAAACAAACTAAAAACTCTAACTCAACTAAAATGTAACAACTCATCATCCTCCCTATCTATATGACCCTAAATCCAAATATCTGTTGTAAACTCAATAATTCTTAAGGGAACTTAGGCCAATCATGAAAATCCTAGATATGGTCTCCATATCACATCACCCACCTATAGCCCTGATATCAAATCTCTATAATAAATAGGCCCCTTGGCCTTCCTCATCCCGACCAAAACTCTAACTCCATCTCATGAAACCTAGGGTGTCTCACGTCAATGTCACATGGCACTCCCAATGGATGAGAGCAATCATGCAATATGCTCATGTGCCCAACACTGTAATAGAAATCCAACATCAATCCCATAACACTTGTGGGTAGTCCAAGCCCAAAATCTCTCTAAATGTTTGAGCTAACAAAGTAGGAGCCCACTCAAAAAACTATGTGGTGCTCCATCATCTCTACAACTACACTAGTCATCATCCAAGGGAAGCCCACCTCTTGAATCTAAAATAAAAAACATGAAATCCCTAATCATCATCATGGTCATCCATGGACAACCATCTCTCTCTAGCCTCATATAAATCCTAGTAATCAAAGGCTCCTGATGAGTATCTCACATCTCAAGCATCCCCACCATATAACCTCTACATGGTATATTCCCTCTCCTCCTCCATGATACAATAAATAGCCTATCCATGAACTGGTAGTCTAGTAATCCGATGAACATCCTCTAGGGTAATGGTCATCTCCCCTGTAGGAAGCTAGAAAGTGTTGGTGGAAGGATTCCACCTCTCTAACAATGCATCAATATCGATTACGTGACATCTATGGATCCACCTATAAAATATCATACCACCAAATCCTACTACCTCCAAATTCTCCCAATCATCATCAGATAAATCCTCCCATCTTGCACCTCATCTAACATCAAAGGTATGTGGTCCCATGAATGGTCAATTATGCATCCACACATGCAAAAACAAAAACACAAACAAACATTAATACTATCACACTAGTATGAAAAAAAAACATTCATTTTTCAAAAAGAAATGGCATCCTTAAAAAAAAAATGACATTATAACATCCAAACACCATAAACATTCCAAAAAGTTTAAAACATTCCAAAATTCAAAAACATAAAAACATAACTTCCCATTCAAAATAAAACTTTTTTTGGTCACATAGGTGAATCATTTGTGATTCACCTCAATCGCTAGTGCGATTGGATGAATCATCAACAATCCTGCTAAATTCAAAATTAGGGCATCATGTGCCCTAATACATGGACATCAAAACCCTAAAATCACAAAAAATCAAAAAAAAAAAAAATGGGTTAAAACTTACCTCGCATCACATTGGCTTGCATTTTCAGCTAGAAAGATGCCATTCCCACACTTTTTCAGCTTCAAAAACATGTTTTCCACACTCACAGGTCACTTTGACAAAGTCACTTTCACCAAACAAATCAAGTCAAAATGGTAAAAAAAACCTTTGGGTTATTTAACCCCTTTTTACACATAATGCAATCATTGTCGATGATTGCATAATCACGATGATTTCCATAATCACACGACGATTTTCTATTTTGGCCTTTTTTCCTACATTACCTAAAAACCATGTCATTTTCACCCTTTGCACAAGTGTGCCATGTTTTCAAAAAGTCTTAGCCCTCAAAATCTTTGACCAAACCAACATAGTCAAAATATAGGATTTACCATTCATCTATGGGAGATGAGCCCTTTGGCCCCCATCACTTGGTTTTCTCATTGTCAATTTTACCTGGTAAGAGTCATACGTCCATAGTGTTGAGCCCTTTGGCCACCCTATCAATTGATTCTCTCCAATACCTCACTATGTACCCCTTCAACTGGGGTAACCTTTTAAAAAAAAACACATTGGTGTTCACTCATTGTATTGTGTTAGTAGAATCACCCATACAAACAACAACCTTCTCATATTTTTGTCTAACGATTTTCCAAAAATCATCTGAGAAAAAAGGGGAAAATGTAGACACCAAAAATCTACACTCCTCATTATCAATGTCTCAAACCCATTCATGATCAAAACAAACCACTCACATGATACTCCATGACATTAGGTCACCCATTGGTCCCCTTTAATTAAATTAATCTAATGTTTACACCACCACATCCCTAGGTCTAATTAATTAATTAGTTAAATTAAATTAATTAATATATATCACACCTCACCCTCACACCTCACCATGCTAACTTGGACACACTTCACTAGTTATAACTAGCTAGTTTAGAAACCTTCTAAATATCACTCAACTACCTCTAACCTATCCCTAACCACTCTCCACACTTAACTAGTTATAACTAAACAACTTTCCAAAATGACCCCTATCCTCATCCTAACTAACTTAGTCTTAGTTGAGTTCTCTCCCACTTCACATCCTAACCTCCTTTGAAATCCTCCAAAATAAAGACCAAAATAGTAGGAAAATCACTTCATTTGAGTCCCTAACTCGGATTTTCAAAATCACCGGTGATTATCCCGATCGTCGATGATCTATATAAACAAATTTGTTAGCCTCTTTTGGGGAGGATTTTGGCATTTTACAAGGAAATTGTGCTCTTCTACAGAAATTCCAGAGATCAATCATCATCAAAAATCTCCATTACCATTACACTGCTTCAAAATAGTCAATTCGATCATCGTATCATCCATTGCCATCATAAAACCGTCCTCGCTCTCCTATTATCCAATTCAATCATCCACACAAGGTAATCATTTCATTTTTTTCATCATTTTTGTCCCCATTAAGGTAATATTTTCATTTTCTAACTAGTATGTCATTTACATTTTAAAATCCATTGAAATCATAGTTTAATTCAGATTTAATCTCTATTTTGTAGGTTGTTAAAATTTACAGTAATCACCTATGATTGGCCTGATCACTAGAGATTCCTACTCAATATTTTCTATCACAAATTTCTTATAATGCTTCCTAACAATATCTTGTTTTTTTTTTATTTTCTAACATGGCATGGTGATGTTAGATGGCCTTAGGAGGTGATAACTATCTCAATTACAACATTGACTCTCTACCCATCTTCATCCTTGTCTGGGAGTAGTATGATATGCTTCATGAATTAGAACTTTGTGTCATTCACGCTACACCCCTAGACCATTTAGAGGCCATTTTTCACATCAACTCATCACAGTGCATCCGTGAAGAAATTAAGGAATTTTGGGAGGCGTACTACAAGGTTCAAAGAATCCAAGATGACCTCACATAATTTGAATACAACTATGAAGATGGTTTAGACATCACAAACGAATACCACATTTGAGTTTGAGACAACAACCATATCAGCATCCCGACATCGACACCACTCTTGCACACCTCTATGATACTTAGGAAGAAGTATCTGACTTCTTTGCAGAGGATTATATTTTTGAGCCCAAGTCTTATTTCACTTAGGAGGAGGACCTAGTTGGTTCTATAGGATCCAATTTTTTTGAGAACTTGTACATGGATCAAGAATCCAACCTTTGGTTTTAGGCTTTTCATTATTATCTTCTGTATGTTACAATCTAAATAAGTGATAGGAGATAGTCAAATTTCCACTTTATCCTATTGTATTTCAACCTCATCATCAATAAACTTAAAAAGTCTTAAGCAAGTTGAAATATGCTTAACGAAGTCATTGAATTCTGGGGACTGTATTTTCCATACAACTTTCCCTTTTATCTTTCTAACTATATT
The DNA here is from genome assembly GCA_018340775.1 of Taxus wallichiana var. yunnanensis. Classification (NCBI taxonomy): domain Eukaryota; kingdom Viridiplantae; phylum Streptophyta; class Pinopsida; order Cupressales; family Taxaceae; genus Taxus; species Taxus wallichiana. The sequence continues at coordinate 275,642,605 of CM031244.1, forward strand.
TGGTTTAAGAATTTGTGATTTGTAGTCTAACTTGTAGGGAAAAGGAAGCCTTGTTAACTTTCCTTCATGGAGCACAAAACATCTATCAAGAACCTTGCGGGTATCGTTTAAACCCCTCCATACTGAGGTTGAGTTAGTTTATTAACCCCCCTTGAGACATCAAAAACCCGAGGTAAAACCGTGATCAACAAAGGGAAAGGTCCCCATAGAGATATAGGATCCCCTAGATATAAATTAGGAGAGAGGGGGATGGGGGTACAAATTGAATTCACTATAAGGAATGGGTAGAGTGGGTAGAGAAAGAGAAAGTAATGAAGTTGATATGATTAGACAATTTATCTAGAGGGACCCTATTCCCCATCCCCATTTATACCAAATAGGAAAATAGGCCCTTCTATCTATTTATGCATTTAGGAAATGGATTCCTTGGCCACTGATTAAAATAAGAGAACAACTAGAGTAGATGATAGTATTCTTTAATAGGAACCTTATACTAGTGACAACAATATAATCATGAGTATGGGTGGAATCAATACACCAAGTTAGGTCCGTGTTCTCCATTATAATATACCTCACACATTTCCTACATGTAGCTAGAAAATTATGATGACATAATAAATGATCCATTTCTTGAATGGTTCTTATGTAGTGACTAGGTGTAGGGGAATTTTCATCATGAATATATGGTTTTCCCATGTGATAAAAATCGTAAAACCTTTGAAAGTATTATTTGGTATTCTTATAAACATTGTACAACCAAAAACCTAGGATAAGGATTTCTATAAATGTTGCATTCCTAAAATAATGACCTCTAATGATGCTCTCATGCCCCCTCTCTAAAAAAATTCTTTCATGTTTTATCATGCATTAGTGTAAGATTTATTCTCATACCATTTAATACAATTATAAACCTATGATATGATAAGGGCGTACAATTTCTACTAATTATTTCATTTATTGGGAATTCATATTCTCATGTGCAAGTCCTAATTATATGAAGATGGGTATGTAATTATATTCATATGGTACATATTTTATCTAAAAATGTTGCACATATTTAATTCCTTCATCCAGATCATAATATGTATTTCTCATGTTGATGTGTAAGACGTGATCAATCATTTAGTTCTTCTTTCTAGTCTTGATAAAACTAGATAATTGAAACTCCTATATGATTATAGTCTAACAATATATTTATCCACGTATAAAATAATATTGACTAGAAACTTTATGACCACATGACCCATGTATACTATAAAGAGTTTGGAAAATAATTACCATTAAATTATCGTAGTGCACACACCTGAACTACCGATCTCTCATTTCATGACTTAGTTTTTCAACGATCTCTCATGTTAACTTAAAGTATTGAATACTACGTGTATACTAAGTATACCTAGTTCTCTTACCCTATTATGGGTATTGAGTGTTCTGTTTAAGAAACCTATCTGAATGTTTGTTACCAATATTCATCTGAAATCTCATTTCTTAAACTAGGTGACATAGGACAATGCAACCAACAACTTGTGATACTTTGGCCAAATATTTCCAACATATTGTTCATGTTACTATTCCTAGATGACATACTCATCTAATGGAATACATCCTTCACCCCACTCATTTATTATCTAGAATGGTCTTTACTGACTTCTATCAGTTCACTTGTTCAAGGTTTGACCCTAGATCTAGTTAGCAACATGATTTAGTATAGGAACCCATTCATGATGACTAAGGGTATATAGACATACTCAATCGACCTAAGTCAATTGGGTGTGTCTAGTTATCCTAAGTCATCATGAATCACTTTTATGTACTAAATCACATTCCTAATCTGACCTAGAGAGAAACTAAGATCAAGTCTAAGTTTGAGTAGATCTAGATGAACCAATGTTGAGGGGTGTTGCAACATGTCAACTGCAACACATTGTATCCTCGTGAAGACCCTAGCCTTCATGAAGGTACAATCCTGTAGTTGGTGTGTGCCAACATCGACTAGAACTACCCATCTTGATGTACACACCGAGAAGAGGTCATTTTCACCCATTTATATCTTAATTAAGATTCAAATTACAACAACCCTGCTTAACCTAATTCCAACAACCCTTAAGTTTTTCATCCCTAATTGAGTTGTTAAGTTAATACGTAACTTCATAAACTTAGGATTACTTTTATGTTCATTAATTTTTTCTTATCATTCAGTTAATTGAAAAATAAACAACATCCATCATATGATTTACTTAGTACAACCCAACCATTCATGGTGTGTTTAAGATCCAAAACAGGTTCCATTATAGTAGACTTCATAGAGATGAAGTCAGATTTATTAATGATCTTATGTACCATACATTTTTTAAAACCTATGGAGGTATTTCTCAAGAGGTGATGAACCTTCCTCTTTCTTGTTTAAGTGTTGGGGTTTATTATACCCTTTTTCATTTCACACTTCATGATAGTTAAGTTATACTTTCATTAACATCATTTAGTGAACCATACAAATTAGATAAAAGAACTTCCATGCATGCCAACTTAACAAGTTGCATTCAATTTAAGGGATATTGTAATTAAATCCCATCCCTCCAACTCATTTAATGACAACCGGAAATAAGGATCAAATCAAGGTAAGAATGGAAACCATGAAGATAAGATTACAAATTTCCTTCATATAATGCACAAGAGAAATGACATAATAAGTTTAAGTAACTCCAAATATTTTTCAATTCATCATGGTAAAATACATATTTTACAAGACCATGAATTTTAGACATATTTCATGTCAACCAACATCAAGATCATTAAAGAATACAACTTTTCTTCCTTCAAGTACATTTCAATAATGAATCAGATTTCTCTATAAAAAAGATCCAGACTTTAAAACCAATACATCATATAAGTTATTGCCTTCCTTTATCACTTATGAAGTCCATCTATAAAAATTCTAGCATGGGTCAGTTCATTGAACTAAGCATGATAAGCACTAAGCATTAAAATGATGTGCTTTCAACTAACTATTTCATAAAACCAACTCTACTTTTATGAAACAAGTAAAGCCAAGCAAACAAATAAATCATAAGTAATAACAACCATAAAAGAAGAACAATTGATCAGCCTAAAATAACATTAAGAAAAGATCATGATATAATCAACACTTTACAACATTATATTAGATAAGTAATATTTCAACCAATTTACTTATCTACATCAAATAAAATTACTTACTACTTATTTCTTACATAATTCAATCTGAATTAGTAATACAAAACTAACTCACTCCACTATTTTCCAAACATAGAGTTACTTTAGAAGCAGGAACCAACAAACTCAACATTACAAAATTCCATAAAAAGACATCTACAACCAAGCAAATTCCAACTTCTTGAAAGGTTTTAGGATGAATCATCTACAACATAAAAATAAGAGAATCCCATTTCAGATGCTATACCCAAATTCATAGTCCATGATATAACCTAAGCTCTCAAGTTAGGTCACACCTTAGAATTAGGAAAATATTCACTCAATAAAAGGCATATAACATTAATGATCCAAAACAACGTTAATCCCTTCAATACAAATCAAGTGAATAAGAGAGAAGTATCAACAACTACTCGATGCATTCTAAAGAGTAATGCAATAGACCGATCCAATTATATATACTAGATTACACAAAAGAGGAAAGGAAAATTGAGATAACAAATAAGAACTTCCCTTCTAATTTGGTTAATCCGAATATCATTTCACAACTCAGAAAAGAGAATACAACACATAATCTCTTACAGTTTCAAAGGAGACAGATGATGACTCTTTACCTTAGAGAATAAAAGAGAAAGGAGTCAATCGACATGATTAGAGGAGGATTCCAACATTCCTTCACAAGAAAAGATGGTCATAAAAGGATTGGTATAGACCCAATCATAACATCCTTAAACTCTTTTAAACGTAGAAATCATGCACCAAAAATTGTTAGACTGAATCATATGACCACAAAATGCAAGTTGAGTTTCAAAATAAGGTTCACCCAAACATGAAGAAAAAAAAGTAGTAATATATTACTATCCTCATCAAGAAAGAGATGTAATAACAAGAATTGCTAAACAACTTTAAGGAATTAACAACCTTCAACAGTCATTCAAAATCATCAAAGTTTTAGTCAAAGGAACCATAGTCTTTCCATTCCTTCAAGATGATAGTGCAACAATCGGTGAGAAAGACTCACATTGAATCCTCACAGAGGTGAGGGAAATACATCTTATGAATGGACAGAGAAAGATCCATCGTGATTTGATTTCAAAGAAGGTGCAACACAAGATCGACATGGCTTAGCTATAGGTGCACAAGCTATCAACAGAGATGATAAAATATTTTCATTACATTTCTATGGATAGGTTCAACTACACACCTCTACTAAGTTGACAAGGTATATTATTCCTTCCAATCTTACTCAGAGATCAAAGAAATTGAAGAGTCTAGAAAACCCCTTATTCAGAACCGATTTGGTTAGTTCAGATCAAGAAATGTCAACCAAAAGTCTGAATAAACATTCCTTAAAGCTTCACGATACCACAATAGGAAGGATTTAACAAGTTTACTCTAGCAAGTTACTTAAGAGGTTAACCTAGATCAGGAATGGGTATTCTTAATCAACAACATCTAACTCAAAAGTGAAGTAGACAACATGATCGACATCTAGAAAGCTCAAACAGAGCTATGTGAATAACCCAAATATCGACTCAGACAAAGCCAACTCTCAAAATGTCCTCAACCAAATAGGACTTCATCTATTAACCTTTAGTTCAGTCTTCCAAAAACTTAAAGAAAGACACAATATATATATAAGATAGAAAGAGAAGACTTCACACACATAGATATTCTCAACAAGATAACTTCAAAATCTAAGTGTCCAAGAAATAATTATCACATAGTTTCCATAAAAGAACTTAATTTGAGAAACTCATTTTTAACTAAAAAGATAAGAGGATTAATAAAACATTCATTCTTGTTTCCATACAAGATGAATCCAAAAATAGAAATTCCAAACACCCATTATCCCATCTTCCATCGAATACCAGATTCGAAGAAATGAGAGTTTATATAGTAAGTTCAAGAAGAAGTCACTCATTTACTATTTTTCTATACAAATTTGAGTTCACACAACTCTGAATCAAAGTATTCATATTAATATAGTTCCAATAGGAGTAAAAAACTTCAACAAAACAAAGATGACAGAGAAGGATATTCTTTTACCTTCTAACAACCAAAACAACAAACCCAGTTCAAAACTTGAAGCAACATTACATTTCCATAAACCCCTTTTAAATAGACAAAGGGTTCACACATGTTCAACATTACTCAAATCACAACTAGATTTAAGGTGTGATTCACCATTAAATAAACAAGAAAACAACCCATTTCCTACTTTATCAAGAAGAGATTCTTTCAAAAGAAATAAGAATTTTCAAGCAAGATTGCATGGTAACCATAACAAAAATAAAAACCCATTTATTTCATGAGAGTAGAGTTGTTTTAATGAAGACATTTAGAGAAAAGAACAACTTAATGGATAGAGCCTATCATGCCTGATAGTGCTTCTGTTGATTCGAAGAAGATTTCCAGTGAGCCTCCACAATTCCTTCTTCTCCAAATGAAGTCAACAACCAAAAAATTCTTTCTCATATGCCTCTTATACCTCCATTGGATCAAAAATAGTCCAAAGGAGCTAAAAATAGAAACAAATTGAAAAAATAAACTGCTGGTTCAAAGAACCAGATATCTCCATGTAGAGAAAAAATCAAAATGCATGAAAACCAAACAACCCCCAAGAAATCCACTCGCATGGTTTCCAAGGTGGTTTTCTCACCAGAACCGATGACCATTAATGCCATTAAACTCCACTTTCCACCTATATCTCCATGCCACCACCATCTAAAGTTGGTGAGTCCAATTTCAAAAGATAGCATGCATCACTTAACTCTAGTGATGATGCCAACTAGGATTCCCTCTACTTTCCATGCCTCCAAAACTGACATAGTACCGTAATTTTTAAATTCAAAATCAAATCACATAAATGACTTAGAAACCATCACCACCACCTTACACTTTCCATGTGACCCCTTAGGTCCCCTTCCATCCTTATATTAGTTTAGGTTAAATAAACATTAGTTTAGGATCCGACCTTAGGTTAGATAGAAAGTATTTACCTTAGGTCATTTTATATTGCCATAGGTAACAAGCCATCATAGATTAAACCATATCCCATAATAGTTCAATATTAGGTAATAGGTTAGAGATAGACCTCTCTTTACCTTAGACGATCTTCACACCCACCAGTAGAGTATACAACTTAGATTAGGGTGCAACATGCATAGTTAGGAATAGATCTAAGGTAGGTCTAGCTTAACTTAGATTAATTTCAGTTAGGGTAGATCTTAAAGATCTAGGACTTAGGTTTTACCTTTTATAGTCTTGTAGTAGACCTCTATCCTTCTTACGCCATTCAACATCCTAAGAGATTAACAAGAAGATCCGAGCACACTATTTATAAGAATGCAGAGCAAGGACCTCCAAGAAAGATCAATAAAATTGTGTACATTTAAGGACTCGGTCCCTTACTTCCTTTAATTTCTGAATGTCGGTTTTTCATATAGATCAGATAAGAAGAATTAAAGCATACCTTGGATCAATGGAATTGATCCAGGGTTTTGCTATTATAGAGAGATAAATTTGCAAACAACATTACTAGTTTACAACCTTACCTATCTCAAGCAGAATGGATTCCTTGCAAGAAACAACATTTCAAAAAATGAATCCAAGAATAGAATAATTTATCCATTGCAAGCATGATTTCCAATAGTCAAAAGAATACACCTTCTTAGGAAAATCACATATCAATGTTTTGTAATGCAAAGAGGAAAAGTTTAATAGTTTTCAAAGATGTTACATACTTCCCTCCTAAAAGAATCATCATCTCGATGATTTACTTAGTTACACAATTTACATAAGGACAAATCAAATTATTTATTACCTTTCATATGTTCCAAACAAAACTAGATTTTAAAATTCCAAAATCAGCATTTACGTAGTTGTTTATTTTAAATATGAAATGTCTGCCCAAAACTGGTAGATTTATTGACATAAAAAGAATAAAAACTTAAACTTATCAGTCAATAGAATCAATCTTGTTCAAACAAATATGGGAAAGTAGTTTTCATATCTTCCATATTTTCCCAGGTTGCACTTTCTTCATTAAATGATCCCATTGGACCTTACATTGTCTTATTTCATGATTTCTTAAGTGTAACTGGTGAGTTTCAACACTCGTATAGGTTTAACCATGATTATTCCTGGGTCTTGGACCTGCAAGGAATTCCAATTTAACACATGTGATAAATCTAAAACATATTTCTTAAGCAAAGAAATATGGAAAACATCATGCATTCATGACAAAGTAGGAGGTAATGCTAAACGATAAGCTACAGGGTTGATTACTTCAACAATTTCAAAGGGTCCCACATAATGAGGTGATAACTTGGCAGCCTTGCCAAAAGTTATAGAACTCTTTTTTGGTTTAACCGAAGAAAGACCTTCTCACCAAGTTCAAATTTCCTATCAACCCACTTCAAGTCAACATAACTCTTTTGCCTATCCGTTGCTTCTTTCAAGCATTCATGAATCATTTTAACTTTTGTTCCATTTTCGTAAGGATTTTAGGTCCAACCACCTCTCTATCTTCAATGTTGTCCCAACTAACAGGGGTTCTGCATTTCCTTCCGTATAATGCTTCGAAAGGTGCCATCTTTAGAGAGGCGTGATATGTGTTATTGTATGCAAACTCAACTAATGGAAGGTACTCTTCCCATTTATACTATTGATCCATGTAATACATTTGTAACATATCCTCTAAAACTTGATTAACTCTTTCAGTCTGTCCATCCATTTTCGGATGATACATAGAACTGAAATTCAACTTAGTTCCTAGAGTTGCGTTAAGTGTTTGCCAAAATCTTGAAGTCATTCTTGGATCTCTATCAGATATGATTAATTCAGGTACTCCATGTAATCTAAAAATATCATGTACAAACCTTTTTGCTAAAATAGGTGAATCATCCTTAAGATTACCAACAATAAAATGTGCTACCTTTGTTAGTTTATCAACAACAACTAAAATAACATCATGTTTATTTCTTGACATAGGTAACCCTTGTACAAAATCCATGCTTATCACTTGCCATTTGTACTGTGGTATGTTGTGAGGATACAATAAACTAGCTGGATGCATATGCTCAACTTTAACTCATTGACATTCTAAAAGTGTGTCACAAACTCAATCATGTCCTTTTTCATCCCTTTCTAGAAATATTGTTGTTTTATATCAGCAAGCATCTTTGTAATACCAGGTGTCTAAAAAGGTGAATTGTGAAATTCAACTAATAATTTCTTTCTTAAATCATTTAGCAAAGGTATGTATACCCTATTTTCAAATCGTAAGATTCCTTCATTATCAAAGTGAAAACCCTTATATCTCACATCATTTGGATCTGCAACAAGTGTTGTTTTTACTTGCTGAAAATAAGAATCAGATTCCATAACACTTTTTACTTCATCCTTAAACTGAGTTCTCAATGTTATAAGAGCATAAATGTGCTTCCTATGACTTAGAGCATCAACTACCCTATTTTCCTTGCCTTTAATGTAACTTATGTCAAAATCATATTGAGATAGAAACTCTAACCATCTTTGTTGTCTTGCATTCAGATTTGGCTGAGTAAAAATATACTTCAGCCCAAGATGATCATTTTTAGTTCAAAAGGTTTACCAAGTAGATAATGCCTCCAAACTTGAAGTGCATGAACAATGGCAACAAGCTCTAGATCATGTGGAGCATAATTCAGCTCATGTAACTTGAGTTTTCTACTTTTGTAAGCTATGACATGATCATTTTGTAACAAAATACCTCCAAGACCTTCCCCGGATGCATCCATTACAACAAGTAAAGTCTCCATTAGGGTCAGGTACAACCAAAATAGGTGTTGATGTTAACTGATCCTTCAAAGTTTTAAATGCAGATTCACATTTCTCATTCCACACAAATTTCTTATCCTTTTTTCTACAATGAAGTTATTGGTGCAACAACTTTGGAGAAATCTTTAACAAATTTCCTATAGTAACAACAAGACCCATGAAGCTTCTAACTTCATGTACATTCTTTGGTGTAGAGCCACTTAGTTATAGCTACAATTTTAGAGGGATCTACAACTATTCCATCTTTTCTTATAACATGACCCAAATAGTGTACTTCGTGTCATAGAAAGAACATTTAGACAACTTACCAAACAATCATCTCTTCCTCAAGATTTCCAAGACTATCTTCAAATGCTCATGATGTTCTTCAATAATTTTAGAGTATATGAGAATATCATCCAAGAATACAAGCACAAATTTGTCCAAGTATTCTTGAAAAATATTATTCATTAAATTCATAAAAGTTACAGGTGCATTTGTTAATCCAAATGGTAAAACTGTGAATTCATAATGTCCATACCTCATTCTAAAAGTTGTTTTATGAATGTCCTCATCCTTAATTCATAACTGATGATATCCAGATCAAAGATCTATCTTAGAATATACCGATGCACCACACATCGATCAAACAGATCATCAATTCTAGGAAGTGGATATCTGTTCTTAATCATTTCCTTGTTTAACATTCTATAATCGATACATAATCTAAGTGTACCATCTTTCTTTTTCACAAAAATTACCGGTGCTCCCCAGGGTGAGACACTCGGTCTAATCAAACCCTTTGACAAAATTTCATGTAACTAAGCCTTAAGCTCTACTAATTCAATAGTAGTCATTCTATAAGGTGCCTTAGAAATAGGCTCGGTTCCAGGTTTGATTTCAATTGTGAAGTCAAATTCCCATTTGGGTGGAAGACCTGGTAATTCTTTAGAAACACATCACTGAAGTTTTGTAACAATGGATAATGTTCTAAGAAATCACTATTTTCCTTAGTAGATTCAGAAATTTTTACTGCATATAAGGTACAACCCTTATTTTTGGCCTTTTTAAGTTGCATAGCTGACAACTTCCTAACAAAAATTTCATGTTTTACCCCCTGAATGTTTATTGTTTTCTATAGTCATCTAAACAACTAATATGTTTTTCAAAATAGTCAACTTTTTCTTTATGCTCAACTAACCAATTAACACCTATGATTACATCATAAGACCCCAAAGGAGCAACATAAAGATCAACTTCCATGGAAAAACTAGGTAAATCAAGGATTGCCCCAAAAAGACACATACTAACTATATGAACAACATTATTTCCATAATGTACAACCCATGTTTTATCCATTTTTCCATTTTCTTGTTAATTTTGATGCTAATTTACTAGAAATAAAACATTCAAGTAGCTCCAGTATCAAAAATAATAGTTATAGGTATGCCAAATAACTTACCCGAAACCTCTATGGGTGTGACTTGCTTTTCATCTTGTTTGTTAGCCACTGCAGCGTGTATCTTGTGTTTTGATTATGGTCATCCTTTTTCAAAGGACATTGATTTGCATAATGATCCTTGCCACAATTGTAACAACCTCCTATAGGTCCCTTTTTAGGCTCAAATTTATTTCCAGCCTTAAAGTTATCATTCTGACCTCCATAGGACTTTGTCCATTATTATTGTTCTTGGAAAAGTTATTTCATACATTAGTAGTAGGCTTATTTGTTGTTGTTTTCTTATTATTATCTCATTGTAAACTTATTTTTCATACCAAAACTTCTTCCATGGTCCTTTCTTAGGTGCAAGAGATGATGAAGAGGAGTTTGGAACTTTCTTTCTAAATTCCTCCTTATGAGTAGAAATTGCCTTTAATTTTTGTTCCTGCCTTATGGATTTTTCAACAACCCCTTCCATAGTGGTTGGGTTGTGAACATCCACCTCTCCCCTATAATGGGATTCAGTCCCATGATAAATTTTCTATATCCTAAACTTCTCATCATTTTGATATTGAGGTACATACTTAAGGAGTTTAGTAAACCATTCCCAATACTTTATTATAGTTAATTTTCCTTGGGCTAAGTTCTGAAATTTAGTCATTTTTTGATCATAGTAAAGTTGTGGCAGCCAACATTTGCCTAAAATAACTTTTAAATTGATCCCAAGTAATATTTGTTTCATCAATGTTCAACTCAGCCTTACGGTTGTCCCACCATGAAGATGCTTCATGGGAAAGTTGATATGCTCCCCATATTGCCTTTGTTTCCTCTGAGAAATTCCTTATCGCAAAGTACTTCTCCATTTCACTGAGCCAATTTTCAGCTCCATCTCCTAATGTGGTGCCATCAAACTTAGGTGGACTTATCCTTTTGATATCATTAGTGAGTTCAATTGCCAGCCTTGCCTTTTTATTTTTTGGCTGATCAGGTATGTTTACATTATTGTTATCAACACCTAAATTCCCCAAATTGGTGTTGTCCATAGGAGGTGGCTGATTTTTATTACCAACATCTTCTTCCTCCTCATTTCCCATTACTTGTTGTTCAAGTACAACCAAATGATCTCTTGTGTCCAATAGGGAAGCAAGGATCTCATCGAGTTTTTGGGTAGTTGTTGCTTCTCCACCAGGTGGTGGGTTGTTTGCAACATTTCCTCTTGTTCTAACCATTTTTTGTTAACAAGAAAATTTAAGTTTTATCAGATTATGGACAATAGGTCCAAGAGCTACAACCTTCAACTCTGATACCAAGATGTAACATTCCCATTTTAAGACTTTAGAAACAAGGGAAATTTTTTTTTTATACATAATGTTCTCTATTCTAAATAATCATAATTTAGAACACACATTCCATGCCAATCAATCTCATAACAGATAACCATATGCAATTGTAAATGACTCGGTGAACTACCGATCTCTCATTTCATGACTCGATTTTTCCAACCGATCTCTCATGTTAACTTAAAGTATTGAATACTATGTGTATACTAAGTATACTGGTTCTCTTACCCTATTCTAGGTATTGAGTGTTCTATTTAAGAAACCTATCTGAATGTTTGTTACCAATATTCATCTGAAATCTCATTTCTTAAACTAGGTGACATAGGACAATGCAACCAGCAACTTGTGATACTTTGGCCAAATATTTCCAACATATTATTCATGTTACTATTCCTAGATGACATACTCATCTAATCTAATGGAATATGTCCTTCACCCCACTCATCTGTTATCTAGAATGGTCTTTACTGACTTATATCAGTTCACTTGTTCAAGGTTTGACCCTAGATTTAGTTAGCAACATGATTTAGTATAGGAACCATTCATGATGACTAAGGGTATATAGACATACTCAATCGACCTAAGTCAATTGGGTGTGTCTAGTTATCCTAAGTCATCGTGAATCACTTTCTGTACTAAATCACATTCCTAATATGACCTAGAGAGAAACTAAGATCAAGTCTAAGTTTGAGTAGATCTAGATGAACCAATGTTGAGGGGTGTTGCAACATGTCAATTGCAACACTGTATCCTCGTGAAGACCCTAGCCTTCATGAAGGTATCTATCTTGTAGTTGTGTGTGCCAACATCTGATAAAACTACCCATCTTGATGTACACACCTCGAGAAGAGGTCATTTTCACCCATTTATATCTTAATTAAGATTCAAATTACAACAACCCTGCTTAACCCTAATTCCAACAACCCTTAAGTTTTTCATCCCTAATTGAGTTGTTAAGTTAATACGAACTTCATAAACTTAGGATTACTTTTATGTTCATTAACTTTTTTCTTAACGTTTAGTTAATCAAAAATAGAAACAACATCCATCATATGATTTACTTAGTACAACTCAACCATTCATGGTGTGTTTAAGATCCAAAACAGGTTCCATTATAGTAGACTTCATAGAGATGAAGTCAGATTTATTAATGATCTTATGTACCATACATTTTTAAAACCTATGGAGGTATTTCTCAAGAGGTGATGAACCTTCCTCTTTCTTGTTTAAGTGTTGGGGTTTATTATATACCTTTTTTTTCATTTCACACTTCATGATAGTTAAGTTATACTTTCATTAACATCATTTAGTGAACCATACAGATTAGATAAAAGAACATCCATGCATGCCAACTTAACAAGTTGCATTCAATTTAAGGGATATTGTAATTAAATCCCATCCCTCCAACTCATTTAATGACAACTGGAAATAAGGATCAAATCAGGTAAGAATGGAAACCATGAAGATAAGATTACAAATTTCCTTCATATAATGCACAAGAGAAATGACATAACAAGTTTAAGTAACTCCAAATATTTTTCAATTCATCATGGTAAAATACATATTTTACAAGACCATGAATTTTAGACATATTTCATGTCAACCAACATCAAGATCATTAAAGAATACAACTTTTCTTCCTTCAAGTACATTTCAATAATGAATCATATTTCTCTATAAAAGATCCAGACTTTAAGCAACCAATACATCATATAAGTTATTTCCTTCCTTTATCACTTACGAAGTCCATCTGCATAAAAATTGCTAGCATGGGTCAGTTCATTGAACTGAGCATGATAAGCACTAAGCATTAAAATGATGTGCTTTCAACTAACTGTTTCATAAAACCAACTCTACTTTTATGAAATAGTAAAGCCAAGCAAACAAATAAATCATAAGTAATAACAACCATAAAAGAAGAACAATTGATCAGCCTAAAATAACATTAAGAAAAGATCATGATATAATCAACACTTTACAACATTATATTAGATAAGTAATATTTCAACCAATTTACTTATCTACATCAAATAAAAGTACTTACTACTTATTTCTTACATAATTCAATCTGAATTAGTAATACAAAACTAACTCCACTATTTTCCAAACATAGAGTTACTTTATGAAGCAAGAACCAACAAACTCAACATTACAAAATTCCATAAAAAGACATCTACAACCAAGTAAATTTCAACTTCTTGAAAGGTTTTAGGATGAATCATCTACAACATAAAAATAAGAGAATCCCATTTCAGATGCTATACCCAAATTCATAGTCCATGATATAACCTAAGCTCTCAAGTTAGGTCACACCTTAGAATTAGGAAAATATTCACTCAATAAAAGGCATATAACATTAATGATCCAAAACAACGTTAATCCCTTCAATACAAATCAAGTGAATAAGAGAGAAGTATCAACAACTACTCGATGCATTCTAAAGAGTAATGCAATAGACCGATCCAATTATATATACTAGATTACACAAAAGAGGGAAGGACAAAATGAGATAACAAATAAGAACTTCCCTTCTAATTCGGTTAATTTGAATATCATTTCACAACTCAGAAAAGAGAATACAACACATAATCTCTTATAGTTTCCAAGGAGGAAGTGATGACTCTTTACCTCAGAGAATAAAAGAGAAAGGAGTCAATGACATGATTAGAGGAGGATTCCAACATTCCTTCACAAGAAAAGATGGTCATAAAAGGATTGGTACAAACCCAATCATAACATCCTTAAACTCTTTTAAATGTAGAAATCATGCACCAAAAAATTGTTAAACTGAATCATGCGACCGCAAAATGCAAGTCGGGTTTCAAAATAAGGTTCACCAAACATGAAGAAAAAGTAGTAACAATATTACTATCCTCATCAAGAAAGAGATGTAATAACAAGAATTGCTAAAAACAACTTACAAGGAATTAACAACCTTCAACAATCATTCAAAATCATCAAAGTTTCAGTCAAAGGAACCATAGTCTTTCCATTCCTTCAAGACGATAGTGCAACAATCTGGTGAGAAAGACTCACATTCAAATCCTCATAGAGGTGAGGAAATACATCTTATGAATGGATAGAGAAAGATCCATCATGATTCGATTTCAAAGAAGGTGCAACACAAGATCGACATGGCTTAGCTATAGGTGCACAAGCTATCAACAGAGATGATAAAATACTTTTCATTACATTTCTATGGATAGGTTCAACTACACACCTCTACTAAGTCGACAAGGTATATTATTCCTTCCAATCTTACTCTAGAGATCAAAGAAATTGAAGAGTCTAGAAAACCCCTTATTAGAACGATTTGGTTAGTTCTAGATCATGAAACATCAACCAAAAGTCTGAATAAACATTCCTTAAAGCTTCACGATACCACAATAGGAAGGATTTAACAAGTTTACTCTAGCAAGTTACTTAAGAGGTTAACCCAGATCAGAATGGGTATTCTTAATCAACAACATCTAACTCAAAAGTGAAGTAGACAACAAGATCGACATCTAGAAAGCTCAAACAAGAGCTACGTGAATAACCCAAATATCGACTTAGAAAAAGCCAACTCTCAAAATGTCCTCAACCAAATAGGACTTCATCTATTAACCTTTAGTTCAGTCTTCCAAAAAAAAAAAAACACAATATATAAAGATCAGAAAGAGAAGACTTCACACACATAGATATTCTCAACAAGATAACTTCAAAATCTAAAGTGTCCAAGAAACAATTATCACATAGTTTCCATAAAAGAACTTAATTCGAGAAACTAGTTTTTAACTAAAAAGATAAGAGGATTAATAAAACATTCATTCTTGTTTCCATACAAGTTGAATCCACAAAAATAAAAATTCCAAACACCCATTATCAACCTAGCTTCCATCGAATACCGAGATTGAAGAAATGAGAGTTTATATAGTAAGTTCAAGAAGAAGTCACTCATTTACTATTTTCTATACAAATTTGAGTTCACACAACTCTGAATCAAAGTATCCATATTAATACAGTTCCAACAGGAGTAACAAAACTTCAACAAAACAAAGATGTGACAGAGAAGGATATTCTTTTTACCTTCTAACAACCAAAACAACAAACCCAGTTCAAAACTTAAAGCAACATTACATTTCCATAAACCCCCTTTTGAACAGACAAGTAGGGTTCACACATGTTCAACATTACTCAAATCACAACTAGATTTAAGGTGTGATTCACCATTAAATAAATAGGAAAACAACCCATTTCCTACTTTATCAAGAGATTCTTCAAAAGAAATACAAAGAATTTTCAAGCAAGATTGCATGGTAACCATAACAAAAATAAAAACCCATTTATTTCATGAGAGAGTAGAGTTGTTTTAATGAAGACATTTAGAGAAAAGAAGAACAACTTAATGGATAGAGCCTATCATGCCTGATAGTGCTTTTGTCGATTGAAGAATATTTCAGCCGAGCCTCCACAATTCCTTCTTTCCAAACAAAGTCAACAACCAAAAAATTCTTTCTCATATGCCTCTTATACCTCCATTGGATGAAAATAGTCCAAAGGAGCTAAAAATAGAAACAAATTGAAAATAGAACTACTGGTTTGAAGAACCAGATATCTCCATGCAGAAAAAATTGAAATGCATGAAAACCAAACAACCCCAAGAAATCCACTCGCATGGTTTCCAAGGTGGTTTTTTCTCACCAAAACCGATGACCATTAATGCCATTAAACTCCACTTTCCCACCTATATCTCCATGCCACCACCATCTAAATTTGGTGAGTCCAATTTCAAAGATAACATGCATCACTTAACTCTAGTGATGATGCCAACTAGGATTCCCTCTAGTTTCCATGCCTCTGCCAAAACTGATAGTACCACAATTTTTAAATTCAAAATCAAATCACATAAATGACTTAGAAACCATCACCACCACCTTACACTTTCCATGTGACCCCTTAGGTCCCCTTCCATCCTTATATTAGTTTAGGTTAAATAAACATTAGTTTAGGATCCGACCTTAGGTTAGATAGAAAGTATTCACCTTAGGTCATTTTAATATTGCCATAGGTAACAAGCCATCATAGATTAAGCCATATCCCATAATAGTTCAATATTAGGTAATAGGTTAGAGATAGACCTCTCTTTACCTTAGACGATCTTCACACCCCACACCCGTAGAGTATACAACTTAGATTAGGGTGCAACATGCATAGTTAGGAATAGATCTAAGGTAGGTCTAGCTTAACTTAGATTAGAATTTCAGTTAGGTAGATCTTAAAGATCTAGGACTTAGGTTTTACCTTTTATAGTCTAAAGTAGACCTCTATCCTTCTTACGCCATTAAGCATCCTAAGAGATTAACAAGAAGATCCAGAGCACACTATTTACAGCAGAATGTAGAGCAAGGACCTCCAAGAAAGATCAATAAAATTGTGTACATTTAAGGACTCAGTCCCTTACTTCCTTTAATTTGAATGTCAGTTTGTCATATAGATCAGATAAGAAGAATTAAAGCATACCTTGGATCAATGGAATTGATCCAGGTTTTCTATTATAGAGAGATAAATTTGCAAACAACATTACTAGTTTACAACCTTACCTATCTCAAGAAGAATGGATTCCTTGCAAGCAACAACATTTCAAAAAATGAATCCAAGAACAAAATAATTTATCCATTGCAAGCATGATTTCCAATAGTCGAAAGAATACACCTTTATGAAGATGTCAAAAACACTCAAATATCAAGAATAATTATTCATAATGATATTTATCAAGACGATAGGCAATACAACAATCAAGGTGGACTTGAAGGAATGAATTATTGAAATTCCACTACAATAATGCATGAGAAGATAATGGTTGTTCTTGAATCGAAGAGAATTAAAATTTACACAAATTATCCCCACTAAGTGGAAAAATACTTATGTATATGCTCCTTCACTATCTACACTGATGGTATTGTGAGAACCCATACACAAAAGTGTAGATATCGATCCCTATAATACCTTCTAATATCTCCTCTGTAAATGGAACAAGGAAGGGATAAACGACACTTTGTATTGAGTTATTACTATCACAAAATGAATCAACTAATTTGATTAATAAAAATTACTATAACACTTTGGATACCAACATGTTGTCAATGTCTTCCTTTACCTTGGAATACACATTTGGATATAGTCTACATGGCCTCTCACAAATTGACTTCGATATGTTAATTAGCTTGATGTGTGTATTTACTAAATATAGGTGCAATCCCTTCATTTCCTTATAAATACATAAAAATATATATTAGTAATATATTATAATAATTATGTGAACTTTGACATCTCTTCCTCAAAGAAATAGTCACCAGTAGTAGTGAAGTTGGGCTCTTCTTATGAGAAAATTTTAAGTTTTAGTGACTTGAGTGGCTCATTATATAGTTCATTCCTAGATTCCTTGGTGTTAATATCCTCATGTGAGCTAATATATTTTTATATTGTGATGATTCTTTATGGTTTCCCCATCCAATTGAGAAACAATATTTACTTTTTTCTTACACGAGTAATTTATATCCATCTATATGTATTCATCATATTTATTAAAATAACTATTTATGTTGTGATCCTAAAATATCTTGGGTAAATCCACTCCCTTATATTTTCATAATGTAATAATGTTCTCCTAAAAAAAAAAATTATCACCAAATATCACGTGTTAAATCTACTATACGATTGGTGTAGTTATGGTGTAAGGGAGGAAAAAGTAAAAGTTTGCATAAAAGCATAATTTATATCCTCCCAGATAGTTTTTAATCAATGAACTTTACAATTGACACATAAAGCACATTAACAAGTATGTATAACATATGATAAATCATGCATGCATGCGATGGTGGTAGATATAATAATCTAAATACAAACACTTCTTCATCATTTTTTCAAGTGATCTCTAGTTGAAGTGAATCTCATATAACTTGGAAACTTGATTGTGTGGTTTGTGCACTTAAATATGAGACACATTTCTTCTTGAACTCGGTCCCATGTATTACACATAGTGCAGTGATTCAAAAAATAAAATACTATAGTCCCTCTCGAGCATACACCATTATATTAATGCATACCTTCTCCAATGACAAATACTCTCTCATTTTTAAGGAACCATTAAAAATTTCCTATACCTTGGTATGTTGAAAAAGAGGAAAGATTATATTTCCTAATGTGACACACATATATCATTCTTGAAGATAATTTAGAACTACATAAGAGGTTTTTGGTCCTAAAATGCATAATCTCAACTAATCAACTCATACTAACCATGTATCCAATTATCATAAGTAATGGTAATTGTATTAAATATTAAGTGAGAATAATCCCATTTAACTATGTATTTATGAGTTGGTAAAAATTACCTAAAATATCTAATGTGATGATTTAGATGTGGTCTATATCCTCCACATCATTTATAGAATCAACATAGGGTGGACCTTGGCTACTATTAATGTGAATGACCATGCATTGGGATTCATTCTAAATTGATACTTCTATACCACTTCTTAAAACATAAGTTGATTCTTTTTACATAAAACCAATATATACCTAAAACATATGGGGTGTTTTCTACTTGAATTAAATCTATCACCTCAAATTCCCTTAATACTTCACCCCATGATGTTTATGATGACATTGTTTAGGACCCTCATTAACAATACACAAATCTTTCTTTTCATGAAAAATACATGGGGAAAAAATGAATCATGAGGTGCCCCATATTATTCCATTCATCCAGAGTAAGGATGTACACTTCTACACTTGCATCAAAAATTTGATATTTTTAACTATTCATCTATAGTAAAATTTACCAAAATATCTTGATATAACTCCACAATTTATGCAACCCTAACTTATTTTCTATGCATGTGACTAATTTTTATTCCCATCTCAAGTTATTTTAATTAGTTTGAAATATAATTCATAAGTAAAGGAATTACTCCTTCCATGGATATGAGTATACACAATTCGTAAAAATCATCTAAAACCCCTCAAACTATGGAGTTCTTCACACTTTGTTCCATGCACAACCTTATTATTCAAAAATTCAACTTCTCGATGGAGTTCTATGACTATCCTTATATTCTCATGAATTTGTTATTTCTTATATCTTCTATTACGACATCCTTTTTAGTGAGTAGAATATTTACTCCTAAATTCTTCTAAACGATCCTTAGAGGCATGTGTGTATGTAAACACTTTAGTAGTTATTCTCACCTTGGGACCTTGAGGAGATGTCATCATACCAAGATTAAATTTCCATTCATTTTCAATATTGAATGTAATCATAATAATTACCATACCCTTCTCTCTTTTTATTTCATTAATGCATAAAGGTATAGAGTATCATCTACCTTGTATTCCCCTTGAAAATATGTTCATGTGAAGAATGAAAGGAAATAACACCAATATTCATTTGGGTACCCAAATTTAGAATAAGTTTGAGGTATAAATATCTCCCAACTATTTCCACCATGGCCTTTCATCTTCCCCTGACGATCTTCTTTATTTTTAACATAATTTCCTATCACAACTTGAGTAATCATTCCTCTTGGATCTAGTTAGTAAAAAATGATCGTTACTATTATTTATATGCATGCCAAAGATGTTAAGTAAAGAGACACCTTAATTTATCTAGAATTCTAAAGTAAAGGATAGTTTTAGACAACATGGTCTTCCCAATAAATATCATACACAAAGTGTAACTTCCAAAGTGCCTCCCTAGGATTTATATAATTTTAATGTGAGAAGTCATTTCAAAAAGGTAGAAAATATCCTCCAATGATCCATTATGCATAGTGAACAAGATGGTCATATGAAATATTAAATATCAAGATTATGAATTACACATCATACACACTATATTATCTCTCATTGAATGCATTTCTAGGAAAAGGTACTCTACCAATAAAATTTAGGAATATCGAATTCCTATAAGAATACTCCTTCAGTTGGTCAAAGTAACAACACCTTCCTGTGGGTCATACTTATGGTACCAAGTATGAGATCGATTTAAAATATTTACGGTGAACTAGATTAGCTTATACTTGGGATAAATTATCCCTTTCATACACAATTTCAATTCACACTTATGAAAATGATCGACCTTGGTCTAAACCCCTTGATATTTTTGGAGATGTAGATAAATTTCATAGAAAAAGGATTTTTCAGGGTCCTAATAAGTATTGTGGAAGTAAAACAATCTACCTTTTATAGCCACTCCCATCATCTATCTAGATCTTAATGTTCCTTCTTTGTAAATTCTTCTAGATGTGATGGGTGCAATACTATATTCTACAATTGGCATGGGTATTATGACTTCACCTATATGTGTTATTACATCTTGCTAAAGTTGATACATATTTCCAATTCCTCTTACTTATATACTATTAGGATGTTACTTAATGTTTATATTGCTAATCATATCAAACTTCTGTGCACTATTTGAATTGAATAGAGTCCTCGATGGTCCTCCACTTGATTTATTAAAGAGTGATACTTGATATAATATGAAGGGGATGTATCATCTAAATCTTCCATCTATTTCATCTTATCTAAATCCTCATCAATATCAATTTAATTATTTAAAATACCTTAAATATTACTATATCTAATTGCATCAGCACATACATCATGTTGGGAAATTATTCCATCAAAATTCTATTGTGATTTGACATTATCAAAGGTTTTTTCCTCCCGAGTAGTTCACATTTTTTTAATCAAAATTTTTTATTCTTCATGGTTTTCATCCTTATGCCTTTCCCACTCACTCTAGGTCTTTGTGCTACTTCTAGAGTTTGGATCACCTTCTTGTTGAAATCCCTTTTCAAATAGAACCTTCTATTAATATTCCTCATAAAAATGTCACCTACGATCTTTCTCACTTGATATATACATATTGATCCCATAATAAACCAAAATATTCCTTTCTTTAACATTTCATGTTACTCACATGTGTAGGAATTTAGCTGACCATAGGAAAATCATTTATCCCAATATCTCTGCTATGATATTTGTGATCTCGAGGGGAAGGTTCTTTAAGTATGGTCCATACAAATCTTAGATGAAATTGAATTAAATTTTTTAGGAAATAATATGTATAAATAATTTAGTTTTGGTTGTTTATATGAAGTTCTCTACTCCACTAAATGTCAACTACACGTTTCCATATAATGTCTAATTTTGTAATTATCCAAAGGAACTCTTCACTCTAAGGATTATTCTGTACCAAATCAAAACTTCCACATGACACATTAACAACTAAAGCAGAATAAAAATGTACTAGTATTTCATTGAATATTGTCTCATACAAAGCATCATTCAAATTAATATCTACCATTTTTCTTGGCAAATAATTCCTTTTAATAAAATAATTTTGTGATAATTCACTTTTAACCCTTCACAACAAGAAATCAATATTATTCTAATTATTCAAATCATTTCTCTTCAATACCATCATTGAAAAAAATATGATGGGCCCTAAAATAAAACCAAAATGTTTCTCTAATTCAGCCTCAATATTCAATGTTAGTATTTGACATGCAAGATTAGGAAAAAACCACATGTACCCTATAAAATAAATTCCCTTGTATTGACATATCACACAAGGAGAGTTTGTATGATCACCTAAGTCATGAGAGAAAACTATTTCCCATCATTTCTAACTGAATAATTATCTATTACAATAATCCACCCAACAATTTATTTAGTGTAAGAGAACACATTCACCAAAATAAATAATAATAACAAAGAAAAGTCCCTAAAAAATCTAACACCATCAAATAAATAGTAAAATAATGAATAAAATTAATAACATTAATACATCATTATCATAATGTCAATTACACCAATATACTCAAATTATATGCATTTTTAATTCATTATAACTAAAATATTTAATATGAACCATTAGATAGGTGTTTATATTAGTGGGTAATTTACCTTCACTAGCTCAATAAATTCTTACATGCATTTTAAGAATCACTTACAATAGATATCTTAAAAATCTAATCTTGTTGTTTCTCTGATTCTAGAGTGTTTCTTCGAATGTTGACAAAACAGATAAGGGTAAAGGGCTAGGAGGAATACCTATTAAGATGTTGGTTGTAGGTTGTTGTGTGTGTATGACTTCTAGATCCATAATTGATCATGAGAGCTTCCTTTTTCTTGGAGGAACTACCTGAAATGGAAAGCAAGACCACCAAATAAAAGTTAAACAATATATGTAGTGGACTACCTAGTGTGTGCTAGATCTGGGAAGTGTGATACTTCCTAGACGGTTGTCAATCCACTATTTAAAACAAATTAATGTTAATAATAAAGGAAATACTACTATAGTTAAAACAATTTAGGTATCTCATTCATCTATAATAAGAAAATTTTCTCACAACAGGCTAAGCTATGACTAAAACGGAGGTCAAGGTATTGGTCGGGTGGTACTAGTATGGGTCGGGAGTGGTGAGCTTCGGGTGGTTTTGGGTATTTGATGGAGGTTTTAAGACTCTATTCTTGGTTTTAGGTCAAAACACAGTGACATTGGTTTGGTATGACTGATGTTGGTTTAGGTTAACCGACAGTGGATGTGGGTAACCGGTGTCGGTATGGTGAGGTACAAGAAATTCAATAAAAACTTGGTGAGGTGACAGATCTGAGGCTAGATGGAAATGGAAGGGCAATGGCCAGGTTTGTATGGGTCTTAGGTATGCACAGGAATGATTAAAATCTAGGTATGGGAAGTTCAAGGGTGTGGGTAAAAGGATGGTCAAGTTTACATGGAGGTAAATGGTGGGGGAATGGAAATGGGAGTAGAAACTAATGACAGAAGTAAAAGAATCTACTCAAATGATAAAGAACTAGTGTTGGTTAACAAAACTTACTGTTTGTACAAGATTGATGTCTAGTTGGCAATGGAGGGTGATCAAATGGAAGGAACTTGATGTAGTGTTGGTGCTTCCTCGGATGCTCCCATGAAGGAAGATGGCTTTGTGGTCACTTCTGGTGCTAGCTATGGGTGCTCCAATGCATGTATCAATGTTGGTTCTACTTACATGCAGCTCTAGTTTCATCACTTATTCTCAGAAGATTTTACCAACCTCTCAACAATGTGCAAACCTCTAAATAAGGTTGTTCTGGGGGTTAAATGGTAACCAACGTTGGTTAGGGAAGGATTTCCTAGGTTTTCTAAAATGGGCAGATCACTTTGATTTTTAGGGTTTAGGAAGGTCTTAGTTAGCTATGAAACATACTAAGAATAGGTCTTAGGGTGAAGTGGTTAGATGAGGTGTCTAGGTGAGGTGGATATGTAGGCATTATCTCAATTAGGATATTAAAATAATAAATATTGTAAGATAATGAATTAATTTAATTAAATAAATTAAGTAAATTAAATTAATATTAGAGTGGGATGAAAGGGGCTATGGTTAGGTAAATATGTTCAAGGTGTTTGTTTGATGAGGGACCAAGGGGAGTGTGACCTAATTTTGGTGTCTAAATTTTACCCCTTTTTGTCATGTAGCTTGTATTGGTAAGCAATGCTGACAAAAATAAGATGTGGTTGCTCCATGTATGGGTGAAGGTGATCCCCCTCAAACCAGGAACTAACGAGGTAGAAGGAAAAATCGGTGAGTGGTTTGATAAAAGGTGAATGTGATGAAGAGGATGGTGGGAAACAAGGAAAAAGGGGAAAAAGGTCCACTCGGGTAATCCAGGTAATGGGTCAGGGTCAAAGGTAGTAATATTCAAACACACGCACACATATAAAATGCATCATAGTACCTGGTCGAATAGCAGGAAAACTCTACATTTTATAAGGTCGATAGGTTTATCCAAACAAGGTTGAAGTGATTCCAGTATCAACATATAGGATATGGTCAAGAAACATGATGCAGGTTAGGTGCAGGAATGTTTAGGTATGTTCTAGTACACCAAGGGTTGGGTCAGGATAAACAGTCATGGAAAGAGGCAAGGTAAGGTTAGTATGTCCATCAACACAGGTAATAGTGTCGTAAGGTATAACAAACACATGAGGTCAAAGGTCACTAGTGATGTTCCAGGTCCAAGTATCTAGGTCACGACATAGGTAGGGCCGAGGTATGGGTAAAATAACGAGTCCTCAAATGAGGACGAGGTGAGGGGTAAAGGATAAGGTCAAGAAGGTCAAGTGGTGTGGCCAAGTGAGGTGAGTGTAAGATAAAAAAGGATTCAGGTCAAAAATTGGGGGTAGGAGGTAGTAGAAAGACTAAAGAGTAAACCGATGATGGTTGAAAGGAACCGATGCCGGTCAAGATGGACCAACCACGGTAAGCTAGGGCACAGGACCGATGTTAGTTAAGGTAAAACCGTCGCTGGTCAAGTTGAGTAGGTTATAAAAAGGAAAAGTGCTTTCAAATAATGTCTTTTATGGAATTTGGAAAAATGACAAGATAGAGAGAGGAAAAGGTGGAAAGTGACAGAGTGAGATGGAGGACTGAGTTGGCAAGCCACATGGCTGGTGAGAGTTGGTTGATGGGTATTTCCATGAGCTAGGTTGGATTTGTTTGAGTGGATTGATTGGTTGGAGAGCGAGAGGTCATTTGGTGATGGCAAAAGAAGGAGAGGGATCGGGGTGACCACCAAAGGCAATCTGGAGGTGCCACCACATAGATGGAAGTGCGATGAGGTAGGATTCAATCCGACTCGTTGTTTTGTTTATTAAATTGAATTAGTGGGGAAAACAAGTTTTTATTGTTTGGGGGGAAAAGGAATTTGGAATTGTGGGAGGGAAAATTAATTAAATTAGGAATGGGAAGGGAGGTGATTTGGTGAAGGAGTGGGGAAGGGTTTATGGGGGATTTGAGTAAGGTTAGGTGGGTAGAAGGGAGAAAAAGGGGAGTTTGAATGAAAAATGGAGGTTTGGGCGTCGTGCTTTTTGACACGATAGTGCCGGTGTCGATTGAAGGTTAGCTAACGTCAGTGTTAGGGGAGCCGGTTGAAGGGGGCCGGGATCACTTAGGGGTAATGGTACTAGTCGTAATTGGGGAAAAAGGGGCCAAAACATGTCGAGGTTTGGTGGGTGAGGTAGATAGGGGTGAGAAAAGTGGTTTTGGTGAAAATCATAACATAGGTAAGGGGTAAAAATAGGTAAGGGTGGAGTTGTTAGGGAAAAATGTATAGATGTGTAGGAAAAAGGTAAGGTTGGGGAGTGGGTCAAAATGGAAGTAGGTGAGGGGTTGAGGGGTGTGGTTGAATAGGTGAGGTGATATTAGGTTGGGTAGGGTTAGGGTAGGTAGGTCGGTAGGTTAGGGTTGGGTTGGGTAAGTAGGGAGGTGCGGGTTGGTTTGGGGTGGAGGGTAGGCCATGGGATAAATGGGTAAGTAGCGAAGTAAAAGAGGTAGGGTAATGGGAATGGGTATGGGTGAATGTAGATATGGTTGTGTTTAAATAATGTGATTATTTTGTTGGATGTAGGCAAGAGATCAGCTGAGGATGTGAGACAGGTGGTGCCACCTCGCCTGCTTGTGATTGAGGCACGGTGTGATTGAGGAGTTGTGGCATGTTGAGGAGGTGGGCCTGATTGGGGTCTGACACTACCAAGTATGCAGTCTAGTAGCTAAGTCTAATGGTCTCCCTCATCGATAGATGGGATTCGGTGACCAACATGTTCCACCTACTGATGGGTGAGATGACAGTCACCCTGGAGGACATGTACAAGATCCTACGGTTACCTATATTGGGTATGCATGTATATTCGATCTCCTCAGAGGCATCGAAGGATTTGATGCTGATGGTATTTGGTGAGGGATGGCAGAGCGTACATTCCATAGCACCATCCTGAGCTATGGAGATATGTACCTAGCCCTTTAGAGGAGACAAGGCTAGTCGTATCACGATGGAGAGCGATGCATTTTTCACTATCGGATGTAGAGGGTGGGAGATTCCCACGATCATTGATGGGAGTGTTACATGACATGATGATGGAGAGGACCCAATTTTCCTGGGAGCTAGCATTCCTGGTGTAGTTATATAGAGAGTTGTGGATGTATAGGTGGTGTATAGGTGGCTCGTAGGTTCGACCTATAGTGTACTGATCATTCTTCATTGTTGGGCCTATGAGCACATTGTCTATGTGTGTCCAGTGGGTATGCCCCAAGTAGATGCATTTGAGATGAGTTTTTTGTAGGTGGGGTATAGGATGGGTGCATGTTATTGGAGAGTGGTGATCAAACAGGGCTACGCATGATGTAGCATACTACTGAGTGGCTATTAGAGGGATTATCTAGGGTAGACATTATATGGAGACCATATGTGGGTTATCCCTAAATGCAGAGACAGATATGGCCGAGGAGTTATTTGGCCTTGACTACTCAGATGGATAGAGGGGCATCGTGTAGGGGAGCATGAGATGATCCTCATAGATAGGGTCCGATGATAGTTTGGATTACTACAGGATATACCACCACCCTTCCCATAATACCGGAGGGATGATATGGAGATACCACTACCACTTTCACAGCCAACAATACCTATTGGGTAGGAGGAGCAAAATATAGATCGGTGGATTGATGATGTTGGAGTGATGGATAGGTATAGATAGTGATGGGTGGCTCAACTATGAGCAAGTACCTCCCGGGCACAGGTAGCCGGACTCGGCCACCATCACTTTGTAGAGAGACGCCCTACAAGGGTAGGTGGCGACCTTGATTACATAGTTGGGGATGGTACAGGGGCAGCTATTAACATCAGAGGTAGAGGTGGCCACATTGCATGTGCAGGTGGCTAGTCTATAGGCCCAGATTACCCATGGTGGAGATGAAGAGGGAGATGAGGAGCAAGTAGCCACCTTACGAGGCATATGTTACAAGTTTATAGGGCTAATTGGTTACTACACGAGCATATATTCAAGCATTACAAGTGCGAGTTATAGGCATAGGGTGCGGGGTTGATTGCACCTCTAAAGGCACCGGCACGGTGGTCCTAGTTCACGGGCGAGGGGCGGGAAAGGGTCCCCGAGATAGGTACAGGGGCTGAGGCCTATGGGGCCACCAAAGATCATACCCATATCTAGGCTACAGCATGCCTTAGGGGAGTCTAGATATTACTAGGATCAGCTGATATTGTCTAAGATATATTTTCTATCCTATAGAGAGAGTACAGGTACAACAGAGGCCTTAAGTGAGAGGACTAGATCCCGGACTAACAATAGTGTGGAGAGAATAGGGGGCCATCAAGCCCCAATACAGATCAAGGTGAGGCCACCATCTCATGGAGGCCAGCTCCAGGTGATGTACTAGTAGGGACCCGACCATGGCCTATGGCGGGTGGTGAGAGGTTATCAGGCCGTCGGTAGGAGTTGAGGAGGAGATAGGTGAGACTGAGATGGAGGATGTCTAACAAGATGATGCCTAATACACATCCCTTTATTTTGATGTATTTTGATTCATTTTTGATATATACCAGCTTATGTGCCGAAGAGAGTGAGGATGTATAAGAGTTTTGTATATTTTTTATCATATACCAGCTTGTGTGTCGAAGATGGTGAGGTTGTATATGAGATTTTTGAGAGATTTGATTATATGTACCGGCTTGCGTGCCGAAGATATTTGAGATTATGTATATGGAGACACATTTTTGGTATTTTTATTTATAGAGATTATGATGATGGTGATTATGGTGATTACGTTTATACATGGTTGTGGCTATCTTACTATTTTGATGTGTATATGTTATGGAAAATATAAGTAGCATAGGCATGATAGAGTTAGGTCATAGGCATGGATTGAGTTAGGTTGTGGTCTAGACATGGAATGAGTCGGGTTTTAGCCATGGTGGAGTTAGGTTGTAGGCATGGGTGAGTCGGGTTGTAGTCTAGGCATGGATTGAGTCGGGTTGTAGGCATGGTTGAGTCGGGTTTTAGGCATGGTGGAGTTAGGTTGTAGGCATGGTTGAGTCGGGTTGTATTCTAGGCATGGATTGAGTCAAGTTTTAGGAATGGTGGAGTCAAGGTTGTTTAGGTAGGGTTGAAGTTAGGTTTTTAGGTATGGGTGAAGTGAGTTAGGTTGTAATTCATTAATTTTTGCAATGAATGATGATATGGACTATGGTTAAGATGTTTTATGGTATATACATGATAATGGTAAATAAATAGTAAACATAATAAATGTATGTTTGATGATGATAAAGGTGGAAAGAAATTTTTTGTTTGATGGGTTTAATTTCTAATTATTGATATAAAAGGAAACTAAATAGGGTAGAATGTGATTTAGTAAAATAAAAGATAAATTGGTTAGGGTAAAGAGTGGCCAAGCTAACCTCTAAGGGCCCCATGCCCTTGTAGTGTTGCCTACATAATCCCGGTGAAAAGGGACCTCAGGCTGATGTAGTTCTTTCATAAGCTAGGGAAGAATGCAAGGAGGTAAGAGTATGGGTGGGTATGTTATAGGCATGATTGGGTCTAAGTCTGTTAGGTATGGGTGAATTGTGGGCACATTGGTATAGGTGATTTTGAGTTGATTATGGGGAAAGAGGAGAAAATTACCCAAAAATAAGTGTCGAGTATCAAGTCCTATATAAGGTAATCAATACGTAATGAAGAAGGTTTAAAATATAAGAGGTGGTAAGAAAGCGACCTGATTGGTAAGGATCATAATAGGCGGATCAAACCTTAGATGGGATGATGAACGTAAGACCCTAAAAGCATTGCATGATTGATTATTGTAAAGGTGAAAAAGTAGTCACATGATCACTAAATGTCATGGTCCAATAGGTCCCTTGAGGCGGTAGGAAATGAAAGTGTGAATGGTGAGAGGGTGAAAAGTGGTTAGTTTTTATATGGTACTAGGTAGCATGCCATTTTGGCAAGAGATCCAAGGTCACAATGGGCAAGTCCATGACTAAAAGACTTTTTGTTTTGACTGATATTTGAGATAGACTGATCAATGCGGGAAGTCTATATGGGATGAGGAAATTAACTCCTTGAGGTCTTCGTGAAGCTGATCGATGTGGGAAGCTTCAGATTCTTGTCTTTTTTTTTAAAGAGCTTTACATAGCTATCCTTCGAGGGAGAAGTCTATTTATAGCAGCGATTGTAGAGAGAAAGATGTCCTTTTGAGGGAGTCATATTTTTATTGGAAGTTTGACTCAAGGAGTTGGATCCCATGTGAGGGATTTTAAGTCATAGAAAATAATAAGGTGAAGAATAGGATTCTTGTTCAGAAAGTAGGGTGAAATGACCATGGGATCTCATCTAAAGGTAGACGAAAAGTATCCATGAGAATCATGCTATGTGCAGCGCCATGGTACACATATTCAAGAGAAGATAAAAAGTGATAGGTATGCACATGATTCTTATTTAATCATTGGTGATGGCATAGGAAGTGGATAATGCTTAAGGGATGAGCATGGAAAGAGGTAGAATGTGAGGTAGGACTAAAAGTCAATAATAGAATGGTCAAAGATAAAAGGCATTAAGGGGATCAGGTTTAGGTTTACCCTCGAGTGAAGATAAATGATAAGCACATGATCCGTAAGTATGAGTCATGATGTATGGTCCAAGACAATTAGGAGAAAATTTACCCCATTTACTTTTTTCTACTTTGGTTACATGTTGATTTTCCTTCAGGAAAAGGTCACCGACTTGGAAGGTTCGTTCATGGACATGTTTGTCATAGGCACATTTGATACATTTTTGGTAAACTTGAAGGTGGTTAAGAGCGTTAAGACGGTGTTCATCTAATAACTTGAGTTGTGCTAAATGGTCCTGATGAAATTCATCATCATTGAGCATGTCATGGAGAGAAGTGCGGAGTGAGGGAATATGAACTTTGAGGGGTAGAATGGCCTCTATAATGTAGACCAAAGAAAAAGGTGTGGCGATAGTGGAAGTGTGAATACTAGTGCGGTGTGCCCACAAGGAAAAAGGAATGTGCGTATGACAGTCCTTCCCAAAAGTATCATTAATGACTTTCATGAGAATTTTGTTTAGGGTTTTGTTGGTGGATTCATCTTAGCTATTGGTCTATGGGTAATAAGGTGATGAGAAACTTAGCTAAATGTTGAAGGCGTCGTGAAAGTTTTCGTAATGTTTTATTTTTGAATTATTATACGTTATTAGTGATGAGGTAATGAGGAACACCAAACTGAAAAATGATGTGATGATTGATGAACTCACATATTTTCTCGATTTCGTGAAGATGAGTGGTATGGCTTCAACCCATTTTGTGTAGTATTGATGGCGGTGATGATCTATTGATGTCATTAGGAAGAATGGGGATTGATCTCTCCAACAAGATCCAAACTCCATTGAGAGAAGGGCCAAAGGTCACGTGTGACTGTAAGGCATGATTGGGGTGTACGATGAAGGTTGACATGTTGTTGTCATTTTACACAACGCTTGACATATTTGCAACAATCATGGTTGAGGTTGCCAAGTAATAGCCTAGGAAAATAATATGCTTAGCAACAATAAGGCCACTGAAGTGACCTCCACATATGCCATCATGAACTTCCTTAATGGTATAAGGAATTTCAGAACTCATAAGGCACCGTAAGAGAATGCCATTGAAGCTGCATTTGTAGAGGAGGCCACCCATGATGATGTAATGAGAGACCTTTTTAAGAAAGGCCCATTGTCCATTACGAGTGATGTCAGGAGGTAAGATGGAATGGGAAAGATAGTCGAGAAATCTTTGTTTATACCAATGGTCACTCGGGTTAGGGGTAGTGGTTCTAATGGAGTAAACCTTATGAGGTAAATAAGAAGGTGATTGGAGTCTTTGTATGGTGACAAATATTTTAGAATCAGCAGGTGAAACGGGGATTTGAGAGGCCAATCAGGCCATGGTATCTAGAAATTTATTGGTTGAATGCGGGACGGTTTGAAGGGCGTAACGGTTGAAGGTGGTCAAAAGTATGTCTACATGATGTTTATACTTTTGAAGTGTCTCATTACGACATTGCTATATACCATTGACTTGGTTTACGACCAATTGGGAATAACCAAAGATGTTGATGGATTTGAAATCCAAGGCATAGGTAACTTGGAGACCTAATATGAGCACTTTGAATTCAACAATATTGTTTGTACAATAAAAATTGAGTTTGAAAGACAAAGGCATGGGTTCACCATCAAGTAGAATGAGGATAACGCTTGCCCCACCCCCATGCTGACACTTGGAACCATTGAAGAAGAGTGTCATTTGGTATGCGGGCTCATCCAAGGAAAGGGAAGCAATTGACTCATCTGGAAAGTCAAAATTAGAAGGTTGATCCCCAGAAATAGGTGCGTTGGCCAATTGGTCAGTGATGGCTTAGCCCTTGATGGAATTTTGTGGATAAATTCGAGGTTGAGGTCAGCCAAAAACATGAGCCAGTGTGTAGCACATTGATTTTGGTAAGGTTTGGCATACATGAAGTGTAAGGGGTCGGTGTTGGTCACAACATAAGTCTTGTGATTAAGTAGGTAATGGCGGAGTTTCGTGGCAACAAAAACTAAGGCTAAGAAGAGTTTTTCAGCATGGGTGTATCAGGTTTCATAGTCTAAAAGAGTATGGCTTATGTAATAAACTATCTGCTCTCTATGTTGTTCATCGTCATGAGCGAGCTTGGCCCCCAAGGAAGTGGTTGGTAGCTGAGATGTATAGGTAGAATGGTTGATTGTATTTATGTGGAATGAGTATAGGTGGTTGGAGAAGGTATTATTTTAAGGCCTCAAAAGCTTTGTGGTAGTCATTATCCCATTTAAAACAAACATCCTTCTTGATAAGATGATGAAATGGTTGACACTGATCAGATAATTGTGAAATGAAGTGGCGAATAGACTACAACTTGCCCTGCAAGCTAAGGAGTTGCCTAAGATTAGTGGGTGGAGGAATTTCAAGAATGGCCTTGACTTTAGTAGGGTCAACCTCTATACCATGTAAGGAAATGATAAATCCTAGGAGCTTTCCTGAGAGAACCGTGAAGACACACTTCTTGGGCTGAAGGAAAATGTAATATTTAATAAGATGGTCAAAGATGGTTTTTAGGATGGTGAGGTGCTCGGAGTGGTGTTTGGATTTGGCAAGGAGGTTGTCCATGTAATCTTCCAATATATGATGCATGATGTCATGGAAGATGTAAGTCATAGCCCGCTGATATGTGGCACCAAAATTTTTAAGGCCAAAAGGCATGACTCGATAGTAGAAGGTCCCCTAAGGGGTAATGAACTCTATTTTGTGTTGATCCTCTAGGGCAAGCAAGATTTGGTTATAACTAGAGAAGTCATCCATGAGTGATAGCATCTCATGACTAGTAGTAAGGTCAACCAGTTGGTCAATACCAGTTAGGGAAAGTCATCTTTTGGGAAAGCTAGGTTGAGGTCACAGAAATCTATGCAAATGCGGAGTCCCCTATCACCTTAGTGATAAGGAAAATGTTAGAAATCCAATGAGGATAATCAATAGGTAAGATGAAGGAAACCAAAAGGAGGTGCTGAAGTTATTCTTTGACTAGAAGAGCAATGTGAGGGTGCATTTTCCTCATCTTTTGTTTGATGGGTTTAGCATCGGGAATGGTTACGATATTATGGACCACTATAGTGGGGTCAATACTGGGCATGTGTGTAAGACCAAGCAAAAGCATGGTTATGGATTTTTAGAAAAGAAGTGATGGCTTCCTGTTTAGTAGCATCTAAAGATTTTCCTATCTTTAGAATGTGCGGGTCGTCTTGAGTATGAATGTTGATCTTGATAGTTGATTCATTCAACATGGTTTGCATCTCAGAGGGTAATGACTAATGAATATATGAGTCTTCTGCACCAAGGTAGGTGAGTATAGATTCATCATCTTGACATTGAATGATGTTAATCGAAGGTGTATTGTCATTGATCATTTTAGGATACAGGAAGGGAAGAGAGGAAGGATCCTTGTCCTCATGTTGATAAGTCGAAGCCCCAAGCAAATGGTGTTTATGAAAAAAAAAAAGTTAGGAGCAATGGATTTTGGATCCATCGACTCCATCGGTTAAGGTGGTGATGGTGGTGAAGAAGGGATGATGTCCTCAATGAGTTCAATGCGTGCCTTCTTGGTAGGTGGTTCTACAAATCCGATACCACTATGGTTGTTATGTTTTCGGGTAGTGCATGGAATAATAGTATGGCGGCCTTTCTCATAAAAGCATAAACCAAAACCTTTCGACGCACATCAGTGTAGGAAGGTGTGGGTGAAACAATGATTGGTGAGTGATTGGAGGTCAACGAGAAAATAGACGGGTTTGTGACGGTGATTCAAGTGTGTAAGTCATAATATCAAGTCCCCCATAGGTGAGATTGGTACGAAGGTGGGGAGGACCATAAAGAAGGTGCTATCCTATACAAAGTGATCATAACGAGGGTGTTAATGAAGAAATCCATACACTTGTGGAGTAAGGAATTTGTTGACACTATATAGGTGATACTCCCCCAGAGTGAGGTGTTGAAAAATGCCTTCCAAGGGATCGATGGTTAGTATGTGGGTAGTTGGAATAGACAATGTATTGGAGGTCGGATTGGAGGTGGAGCTAATAGATTGGGAGGCTGATGGTTTAGCTATGGAGGTTGTGGTAGTGGTGGGAATGGAGGATGTAGGTGTGATTGAAGTAGTGGCTACACTAGTGGGTGGAGGTGTAGGTGAAGAGGCAATGGTCATGGAGGTAGACGCTTTAATGGGTATAAGCACGTCATTGGGTCGGTAAAGCATTTTGCAAGTATTGAAAGGTGATGGGTCAGCTAAAATGTATAGGTGTGTCCTTCATGCTTA
Source organism: Taxus wallichiana var. yunnanensis (assembly GCA_018340775.1). NCBI lineage: Eukaryota > Viridiplantae > Streptophyta > Pinopsida > Cupressales > Taxaceae > Taxus > Taxus wallichiana. The sequence goes on from CM031244.1 coordinate 275,677,141, forward strand.
AACTTTTCACAATGATGTAAAGTTGAAGGAACACAACCCATGACGTGAATCTAGGGTCTACCAAGAAACATATTATATTGAAATTCCCCCTCCAAGATGTAAAACAACTATGGAATAGTGCAGGGGCCCACATGAATGTGCGGGATGACGGTGTCAAGTGTAGAGGTGATAGATTCATTGAATGAATGCAATATGACGGGATGTTTGTGCATGTAATTGTCAGGTATGCACATTTAAGAAAATGCATGGGAGGAAATGATATTAATGCTAGCACCCCCATCGATCATAACATGTCATACATGTATATCATCAATGTGGAAAAAGATGAAGAGAGCTAGATCTGGGTCATCGGTTTGGTGTAGTGTGATCTCTTCCTTTGAGAAGCTAAGGGCTTGCACTTGGTGAGTAGGTGGAGGTTTGGATAAAGGTGGTAATTTGGTGAGAGAGGCTACATGATGGGGTGTAATAATGGAGGCTACGGGTGTAGGGTCATTGAATAAAACCTCAATAGATTATAGGACCTCCATGAGAGCTTGATGATGGGATTTTGAGGTTTGGATGAGGTCATACAGAGACATTTTGAGGGGGATTGGTGTAATTGTTTGAGCATGGTGCGATGTGTAACCCCATTAGAAATAGGATATGTGGGGCCGCGGATAGTGATTTTAGGTGTAGGTTCAGATGGTATGTTGGGTATAGAATTGATGGGTGAGTCGGTTTCCTTTTCCTTGCCTTTGTCCTTCTGAGCACGGGTAGCAATGTGGATCATGTTGATCTGAGGTGGGGAGGTAGGTGAGGTAGGTGAGCCATGAAAGGTATAACGACACGAAGGGAAAAATCCAAGTGGCGGGAAGGAACCTTGTGAGATGAGTTGAGCACACCGACATTTGGGTGGAGGTTTGGTGAGTTCTCTGATGTGAACCATGTTAATTTCAAATCTTGGGGGTGGCTCTAGGAGTTGTGGGGGTGAAGGTCTGGGTTGTTGAGTAGGTAGTGAGGGAAGAACTGTGGGAATGGGTGTTGGTGAAATGGGGTCCTCATTGAGAAGGTCATCATCGTCAAAGTTTCCTTCAGGAGGACATAACTGGATAAGAATAGTTTTCAAAGCCTTGTAGTTCTCCACATTGTGCCCTGACACATGATGGTAGGCACAAATTTTTGTGTCATCAAACCCTTTTGGTTTGGGTTTGAGAGGGTCATAAGGTCTGAGTGGCGGTAATGTGATGACATAATTCTCAAGGAGGTTGGTTAAAATTTTGGCATTGGATCCCACTAGTGGATCACAATGGGAAGTTAAAGTGAGTTTGGGTATAGGTGTGGTTGAATGTAGAGGAAGGGTGTTTGCATGAGGGGGAGTGGGTCAAGCTATGGTTTTAGGTGTTGGTGTGATCTTGGGTGTTGGTCGTGTTTTCTTGGGTAGGGGTATGGTAGATGAACTGATAGGAGAGTGTGTGGTTGTTTTGACTACCTTATTGGAGGGTAGCAGATTTTTGTCTTTATGTTGCACCTTCTTGGGTAAAGGTGATATGGGCACATGAGCTCTAGAGGGAAAGGTGGATGGTGGAAGGGGGCATGTTACCCACGGGGATAACAGAGGTGTTGTGAAGGTAGATGGCATGGGTCATGAAGGAGGCATGAGGGAAAGAGACTAAAATGTCGGGGGTAATGTAGAAGCTATCAATGGTATTAGAGGTATGGGTGGTAAAGATGTTGTAGGTGCGGGCGTAAGTCATGTTGGGTGCTTAGGTATGGTAGAGGTCTACAAGGGCGGAATGGGTTGCTACATTTTTAGTTTACTAGTGGGTGGAGGTTTCTTAAATGCACTGGAGGGGCGAGGTCCTTGGACGGATGGAAAAGGGTGAAGGTGATGAAGGTGTGATCAACGAGGTTGGAGTATGAGATCTATGGGATTGGTTCTTCTGTTTGGGTGCCAGAGTAGGTTTGGTGTTGGCTTTGGAGGATGTAGCTAAATCTAATTTGATGGGTGGATGAGTAAGGCTGGTGGTTGGGATGACCCCTAAGGTAGTAATGGGTTTAGGTAAGGAAGATGATGTAGGTGTGGGTTTGGATTTAGATGTATGTTGGGTTATGGGTAAAGGTGTGAGTTGAGCCATGATCGGTATCGTGGAAGAATTTGTGATAGAGGTGGTTGTGTTTGGTTCGATTGGCTGAAATATCTTAGGGTAGATAGTGGAAGTTTCAACAAGTGACATCTACATTTGTGTTGAGACAAGAAGCAGAAGACACCCCCAAAGTAAGGCTCTATCCACATAATCTAGGTGATCATCTAAGCGTGAGAATAACACCGCTGTATGTGAGGTTGACGAGGATCCAACGATGATTCCCATAAAATGTGTCTTAGAAATGGGGAATTTTATAGCTTCAGATTTTGTGTGTAAGAGAGCTGAAAGCAAGTTGATAGGATCTTGGGTAACTAATGGAGAATGGTCCCCTAGAGGTAAAGGCATTTCTACTGGATCTTTGATAGGTGGAGGAGATGATGGGTGCTCCTCTATGGGTGGAGGAGATGATGGGTGCTCCTCTGTAGGTGGAGGAGATGATGGGTGTTCCTTTGTAGGTGGAGAAGATGATGGGTTCTCCTTTATGGTAAGAGGAGATGATGGGTGCTCCTCTGTAGGTGGAGGATATGATGGGTTCTCCTTTATGGATGGAGGAGATAAAAAGTATCTTCTGTGGACTGGAGAAGTATTGTGGGTGACGGATCTCTAGGTGGAGAATTCAAAGGTGAAATAGTCTTGATGTTAATAGAAGGCTCCTCCACGGGTGAGGAAGGAGGTGAAGGGTGTTCCTCTGTGGGTGGAGGAATAGGTGAGGTGGGTTCAAGTGTAGGTGGAGGACTTCGGGCTAGGATTTCCTCGATGGAAGGAATATGAGGTAATTGGGCAGCAACAGGTGTATCGCTGAAAATATTGTTGACCTTGTGGGTATGGCTATCATGAGTTGAGGTCTCTCCGGTTTGATCAGAAGAAGGGGCATGATTAGGAAAGGGTTTCTTGAAGATATGTAGGTTTCGATTGGTAGGTGCATTAGAATTATCCAAGGTTAACTCACCTTTCTTGAGCATCTCTTGGAGAATGTTTTTAAAAGTAATGCAATTACCTTCACTATGACCCTTTACTTGATGATATCTATAGAAGTCGTGCTCTTAATACCATGCGGGTGTGGGGCAAAGGGTCAAAAATAGTTTGTGGTTTCACGGGAGGAAGGGTGATGGCCCCATCTTTGATGAGCTTCTCTAAGACATAAGAATAAGGTTCCCCCCCGGGGTGTATTTTTGTTGTTCCGTCGAATTGAAAAGTCGAATAGTTGAGAGATTAGATGAGGGGCTAGCTTGATTTAATGGATGAGCTGGTTTGGATTTGATTATCACTACATTAGCGGTTTCCTTTGATTTTGAATAATTGTTACGTGGTTTTGAAGAAGAAGAGGTATCATTCGACTTGAATGTTGAGTTCTTATTGTGTAGTTGGATTTTCTTCTCTTTGATGGCCCGAATCTCTAGCTTTCGTGCCATGGTGAATGCCTCATCAAAGGTTCGGAAAGTATGGACCTACGAGATTGGTGAGATATGTCTAGCATAAGCCCATGTGAAGAGTTTGATGAGTTTGGTTTTCATAATTGGAATGTGAGTTGATTCATCAAGATACACCAATGAGCAACAAAATCTGCGATAGATTCGTCGTCATACTGACGTGTAGAGTAGAGGTCAGTCATGGTAACTTTGTTAATGACATTGATGGAGAAGTGATCCAAGAAGGATTGGGCTACTGAGTGCATGAGAAGATAGAATGTCTAGGTAAACTACTATACCGGTCTAATGCAGCCCAACCAAAGACATGGGAAAGGTCCTCGAAGCAAAGTGTCATCATGGGCGATCGAGATAACACCCATGTGTTAAAAGACCTGTAAATGTTGTTATGGGTCATCTTTTCTATTGAAGTGGTTAAATTTAGGAATTTCCCAATGTATGGGATATGGATGGATAAGAATGTACGGGTGGATGGGCTCATTACAAATCTCATTGTAGGTGAGAGAGTTGCATGTGCCAGAAACTGATGCCTCCAATGTCTACATCTTGTCCATCATTAACTTGATTAGGTCATTGGTAGGTTATGATTGTTAGGTACCTCTTATAGCATAAGGAGGTTGGTGTTGGACATATGATGGAGGTGGCATTCCTGTATATGGTGATGTTGTATAGGTAGATTGAGAAGGAGGAAGTGAAATAGGGGGTATGTACCTAGAATGAATGATAGATGAAATAGGAGGATGTTGATAGTACATATATGGAGGTGGAAGGGTCGTGGTGACCCTAGTGGCAATGGGGGCTAAGGATTGTGGAATAGAAAGAAAAACATTTTGAAAAGGGGTAGGGGTCACCAACAATGGGGTGGTTATGTAGCTACGAGGTATATGTGTGACAATAGGCATGGATGAGGTTATGTTTTGGGTGGTTGATAAAGGTATAGTGGATGTGGCGGGTGTAATGGATATAGCAGATGCAACGGTCATAGTGGGTATAGGGCCTAACTATGAAATGACTAGGGGCAAGGTAGATGTGGGCAGCGTGGAGCTAGCGAGGCGGGAGTAGAAGTAAGAGTGAGTGTCGGGGGATAGATATAGGCATGCCATATATCAACCGACTCGAGGCATCTCATGTGGATGAATGGGAAAGATAAAACTACAAGGAGGTAGGGTTTTGATCAAGGAGACGCGTCGAAATCCTCATCTCCGGTGGTAATATAGATAGGTTGGATAGGCTCCATGGATGGTGATAGAATGGAAGGTGGTGAAGGACTAGGTGGGAGTGGTTGACAATTGGCGTGGAATATGAGGGTGTTTGTTTGGCTTTGGGTCAGCACCATGTGAATAAACACGACGTGGCATGACTAGTTTCGTAGATGACACGAAATACAACACATATAGGATAAATAGGTGGCGGTGGGTGAATTGGGGTTAAAATTTCAGTTGGAAAATTACATAGGCTAACCGATGCCAGAATGAGTAACCATGGTCAGTCACTGTGGAAAGTGGATAGTTGGTCAAAACAAGGTAAAAGGTCAATAATTTTCCAAGTATGCAAGATGTTGATGGAATTACTAGGTCAATGAATACGATAAGAATAATAGAGACTCTAAACAATATAGCAAGTGAAGCAGTTGTCCTTTTGGGTAGGTTGACCAAAAGAATAGTAAACTGACACCAGTTAGGAAAAAATGACAATGGTGACTGGACCAAAAGCGATTTGTGAAATTGAAATAGTGATGAAGAAAATGTGGTTGTGAGTTAAAATTAAATGTGGAATCAAACCCATAATTCTAGGAATGATGAGAATATGGTCCAGGCACACTCAGATGAAGCTGGAATACACCAACTATGATGAGGAGCGTGTAAGGGGAAATAAGAAAAATGAAGAATGTAACCTCTCACCTCAAAACACAAGCCAAGCAAAAACACTAAGAAAAATACGATCCTAAGAGTGCTTTTTCTATTATGTTTGTTTAGCTTATGCTATTCAAGGACTGACTTATGAACTTTAGAATAGAATTTTTGGTGAGGATGGCTTCCTACAAAGAAGGATATCTACAAGGAGATGTTTTAGGTATGTCATGGTGGGGGTGGGGCGGGCCTTCCTTTGATGGGGTCTTGGATAGAGTTAACCGTTGGGGTACCCACTATGTTGTGATCATGTGATCATGTACAACTTCTTAGGTGAGATGTTGTTTAAGAATGTGTATATATTTTTAATTTTGTGATGTTTGGTAGGAATCAGAGAGAGAAAGAGAAATGAAGTTCTTTTCTATGATTCATTTGTCAACCATCAGGTGGGCATGAATTCCAGCATATAGGTTGCCCTCAATTAATGTGAGCTAATACAGAGAAGCCAGAATGAAATGAAATGATTTTTAAACCCAAATTGAAATGTTGAATTTGATGACACAAAAAGATGAACAGGAGAAGGGATGCTCTTTCACTAATGTGATACTAATGAAAGGGAAGAAGTGTTCTTTTTAAAGCACCAAAATATAATTACTTTTAGACAATAGAAGAAGAGAAGGTTCCAGGCTAGAAAAGAAAAAAACATGCAACTTTTCACCTAGAAATGAAAGAATGCAAAGAAACTTGAATGGATCTCACTTGGCATGCCAAAATGTTTCACCCGATTCGAGAGAATTTCTTGAATGTTGATGAAATAAATAAGGGTTAAGGGGTAGGAGGAATACTGTAAAGATCTTGGTTATAGGTTATTACACGTGTGTGACTTCACGGATCCACAAACTGATCGTGATGATTCCTTTTTTCTTGGAGGAACTACCTGAAATGGAAAACAAAACCACCCAATAAAAGTTAAACAATATATGCATTGAATTTCCTAGTGTGTGCTAGATCGGGAAGTGTGATACTTCCTAGATGGCTGTCAATCCACTATTTAAAACAACTTAATGCTAATAATAAAGGAAATCCTACTATAGTTAAAATGATTTAGGTATCTCATTCATCTACAATAAAAAAATTTGCTCACAACAGGCTAAGCTATGACTGAATCTAGAGGTCAAGGTCTTGGTCAAGGTATTGGTATGGGTCAGGGTGAGGTTCTAGGTGGTTTTGGGTATTTGGTGGAGGTTTTAAGCTCTGTTCTTAGTTTCTGGTAAAAAATAGAGACCGACGTTGGTCCGGTATGACCGATGTCGGTTTAGGTTAACCGGCGATGGTTGTGGGTAGCGGCATTAGTATGGTGGGGTACAGAAATTCAATAAAAAATTGGCAAGGTGACGATCCGAGGCTAGGTGGAAATGGAACGGAAATGGCCAAGTTTGTATGGGTCTGTGCATGCTGGGAATGATTAAAATATAGGTATGGGAATTCAAGGGTGTGGGTAAAAGGATGGTCAAGTTTACATGGAGGTAAATGGTGGGGAATGGAAATCGAGTAGAAACTAATGACGAAGTAAAAGAATCTATTCAAATGATAAAGAACTAGTACTAGTTAACAAAAGTTACTTGTTTATATGAGCTTGATGTCTAGTTGGCAATGGAGGGTGATCATATGGAAGGAACATGATGTAGTGCTAGTGCTTCCTCGGATGCTCCCATGAACACGAGATGGCTTTGTGGTCACTTGCAGTGCAAAGTATGGGTGCTCGATGCGTGTACTAATGTTAGTTTTGCTTACATACAACTCTAGTTTTGTCACTTATTCTCATAAGATTTTACCAACCTCTCAACAATGTCCAACCTTGAAATAAGGTTGTTCTAGGGTTAAATGGTAATCGATGGTGGTTTCAGTTGGTGGTGGCGGTCTAGGGTAGGCGACGTTGGTTAGGGAGGGATTTCCTAGGTTTTCTAAAATGGGCAGATCCCTTTGATTTTCTTGGATCTCGCTTGCTTTTTGCTCCGCAGATTAGAATGGAAGCTTCCTTTCTAACAGACGGGAATGTGGTTAGAGGGAATATAGGCTTTGATTTTTAGGGTTTAGGTAGGTCTTAGTTAGTTATGGAAACATACTAAGAATAGGTCTTAGGGTGAAGTGGCTAGATGAGGTGTCTAGGTGAGGTGGATATGTAGGCATTATCTCAATTAGGATATTAAAATAATAAATATTGTGAGATAATGAATTAATTTAATTAAATTAATATTAGAGTGGGATGAAAGGGGCTATGGTTAGGTAAATATGTTCAAGGTGTTTGTTTGACGAGGGACCAAGGGGAGTGTGACCTAATTTTTGTGTCTACACTTGTAATGAATTATCCAAAACAAAGTTCTTCCGATGGAACATGTTATGTGTCCTCATTATTCCCCTTCTTGACTACTAAATTTTCCCTTGTTTACATCATGTTTAGTTTTGAACTATATTTCATGGCATGCTTCTTTTCCCTTGGAAACTACTTCTTGGTGAAATGGTTTGTCAAGGACAAAATATGGGGTTTTCCAAAACAATTTGGGACTAAGTGCCTCCTCTTAGAAATGGGGAGTCTCCCATTTTGAAAACTATAAATACTATACACTATTACTATTTTTTTGGTCATCAAAGAATTGATATCACATATGAACAATCCACTCAACTTATGACAACAATGTATTGAGGAAAAGACTATGGGATAAGAGAAAGAGAATGGAAATAGAGAAAGGAGTATTGGGTAATAAATAAAAATGTTGAGTTTATTAATTGTAGACACAAAATCATGCGATTACTACTATTTACTATATTGCCAAGGATGTTATTTAATATATGGATCTTGGGTAAGAGAAGTATTCATTGGTGACCCATTCTCTAATCTATTTGATTGTCTTGTCATTTTCTATTTCTTTTATCTTTCATACTTTTCACTCATACACCCATTTCTAGTCGATCAAAAGGATCCATGTCGTTAGTCTTCACTCATTTGTCATCATTTTTCTCTGGACACTAGCACCCAAGCGCTCTTTTCCATCCTGGGTGTCTGTGCCCTCTTTATGTTTGATCTTATTTTTGACATTTGAGGTTGGTGTTTTTAGTTTTCCCTCTTATATCCCGAGGTACTAGTTGACATGTCGAGTCATCGAGTGTCGAAATTCAAGCATGAGATCCCTATATAAACAAAACATACATACCATTATAAGGGAAGGAAATTTTTATCAAGGGATATCTATCTACATATCTCAAGCAACTATATTTAGGAAAATTATTCTGTATACACATTACATAAGAAGTGGATTTCATTCTATTATATCCACACATTTACATTTTTTTCTAGCTACCTCCTGCTATCTCGGCATCATTAGCACAAGGAAAACCTAGATGCACTATTGGACACACAAGAACATAGAACTACATTAGGTTTGAGGTGTAGTGAAATTCTCAGTCGTAAGCTCACCATTGCGACATATGAGCATAGTTTGACCCCTCATTTTGCAACTTTATTTTTTAGGATTTGATGTATTTTTGAGGGTTTTATAGGAGGATAATTGTGTTTATCTTTACAGTTTGAGAAATAGGAGACCAAAGGTGAACAATTTCAAAACCACATCGCAAAGTGTCGAGAACCAATTTTTTACCTTTTTGTAGACTCTAGCTCCCTCAAAGAGGTCTTGGGTGCCCATGGGCACCCCTATCCTTTCCTAGGTGCCCATGTCCAATAATTGGGAGCATCTTTCAATTTTTATGAGACTGATTGTGATGGTCTATGCTCTTAATCCACCACATTCTCCAGTCTTGAATCACTTCAGAATAAGAAAAATTAAGGTAAGTGCCCTATCTCTTACATTTTCTTTCATATAAAGATCAAATAAATTGTTGAGCACTTGTATTTCATTGTATATCAATTATATCATATATTTGCATTCATATTTTAATAAAATACTCAAATTTTATTAAATAATTTTGGTGAACTTATAGCTTAGAACTACTTTCCCTAGGATCCACTAAAACCCTAATGTTTAAGGATAGCTCTTCTCCTCCTAGGCTAGTCATGCCTCATGTGAGTGTTAATCCTATCTATGATGAAGCAACCATAGCTGAACTTAGCGCTCTATATCATAACACTATTCTTCCAGATGATACTCAAAGGAAATTTTTATCTCATGAATGCAATGTGCCTACTATCTTTGATCATTCTACCATTAACATTGTTTCTAATCTGGAAATCTTTTCTGTTTATAGACCTTGTTATTCAATTAGCCACACTCCACCTTCTTATATTTCTACTGAGACTTTAGATGATGCTATTATAATTTTTATTCTTAATCTTAATTATATGACTTTAGCTAAAAAATAGGATGAAAATAAACATGTGCATGATATTGTTTCTCATACTAGTCAGGATGATTCTATAGTTGCATATCATACTCCTTCCATTTCTAATTTTTTTTCTAATAATGTATCGCATACTAGTTCTCCTCCTTCATTAGATGTTAATGATACACTTAATGAAATCCTTACATCTGAATATTTATCGATATTGATGAGGCACATAATAGTAATGATTCTACTTCTTTGCATACTATTGAATGTGAATTTTCTACTCCACTTTCATCTTCTTCTAAGATTGTCTCTAGTAACATGCATGATTCATCTCCTTCTATTACATCATCTCCTAATAATGCTTTCGATGTTATTCCTACTACTTCACTACCTATTACTTCTTTGGCACCTATATCTAGTGTGCCCTTAGCATCAATATCTTCTACTTCTTCTCTTGACATCCCTATGATCACTCATAATGGTAAGATACAACCGCTCAATACACCATCTACATATCCTATTATTCCATCATTGGATATATTATTTCTCATGCATATTGTTGGTCAATTAAAATCTCAGGTCCAATCTCTCACACTTAAAAGAAAATCCTATTATGATTGTATCGATAATAAATATTTATACAAAACCCTAATCGAAAAATATTCAAAATTTAGAATTCCTTAGGGATTTCATTATGCCTAATTTTTCATTCATTAATGGTACTATAAATCCATATTTACATCTTAAGCATTATCATCTAGCTATGACTTCTTATTCTAATGATCGATTATTGCTAAAAATATTTTTTCCATAGTCTTATCGATGACACTCTCCAATGGTACACACATTTACGCTTTGTCTTTATTGGTACCTATTGTGAGATGGAAGATTTTTTTCTTCATCTCTTCATACTTAACAAAGGCCATAGAGTCACACATGAGTGTTTACCTGGATTAAATCAAGGAAAAACACAACCTATCATTGATTACATTTTACGCTTCAATTTTTGCATGCATTAGTTAGTATTTCAATTGATTGAATTAGAAAATAAATTCATCTTTAGTCATGGTCTCATTCCCAATTCAAAATAGCACTTGTAATATCACACATGTGAATCATTCACACACTTATGTTATAAGGTCATAAATCTAGAACATGATCTCATTGTTGCACATGTCATAGATCCTCCTCCTAGTTCTCCTACTTCCACACCATATATTTGTTCTCCACTTCCATCTATTGAGTGTCCTCCTAGGTCTCCATATCCTTCACCTTGCAAGTAATTTTAGTCTTCTCCATTTCCTAAGCATCCTTTATCTCCTCCACCGTGCTAGCATCCACCTAAGACTTCTATATCTCCTTCATGAGAGGCATTGCACTTTTATCATCATACTAGACCTCATGATGTGTTGTGTGCCTTGTTTGAATTTTTTTAATTCAGATACCTTATAATCAAAATCATCCACCTCATCTCTTGAAACACTAGTGTGATCAACCTTATTGCAATGTCATCATATTAATGGCCATCGCAACAATGACTATTGTGCCCTTCATGATAAATTACAACAAATAGACGATAATGGTGTCATTTCCTTTGGATCTAGCTGTCATGAGTAGTTTATTTCTATAATTACATGTAAGAATGTTGTTACTCACATTGAATTATCTCCTTTGTTTAGTTCTAATGTCATTATTCTTCCTCCACCATAGGTTATTATTCATACACACTCTCCATCTCATTCATTCATTCTTTGCTTAACCATATTATCCTCTATGTCATGATACTACTACAAATTGGTTTCCTAAGCCATCGAAATATGAACTTCCGACCATTGAATCTCCCATCATTGACACCATTTCCTTAGGAATTTTGCTTTTTCATATGCTCATGTTTCTTCCATTCCACATGCTTCCATCGCTCCATGCCCGCTTGGTATTTGGTATGTAATTTTATCACCTCACCACCTAATGATGCACTCATGTTCTTATAGTTCTTACATGACTATTGAGGGATATGTTACAATAAAAACCACACCATATCTCTGCACTACACATCATACCGATATATTTATCTATCATACACTATCATACCACTTCCCAATGAAACACTCTTGCTTTACAATTCATTATTGACTGCTGATGGGTCTTATATAAATGAACCTTATAATATACACATTGAGGGGAATTGTTATTCTCCTTACCCCCTCTTAAACACACTAACATGTGCTCAAGTAGAATTTTACAACGATATCATTCTCATAATCTATTACATCATTCATTTTACAAATAATTTATCATTCATCACAACTCTATCCATGCATACATTATACTTGTTCCATATTTCATCTATCTTATGGAACAATCACATTCTCTACATTTCATACACTACTATCTATTATCACATACATTAATAATCATTATCCATTAGTCAACATCAGAAAATACATGATGAAAATCAAATCACAAAATACGAACAATGCTCTAAACATCATATGTCTAGCAATAATAATCAACACATCATACGAGTACCAATCATCACATAAAACATCAATAAAAGTCAAGTACAACAAACATACACCAATAATTTGTATATATAAATAATTACAAATCATAGTTATAAAAATGAAAAGGCTTGGGGAAATCTCCCCATACATCGCTACATCACTACACATCATATCTCATCATCACTATCACTTTCTACAACTACGAGAGATTTAGAGATAGATACTTCACCACTCGTCTATGCCACCGATTGCAGTCCCTATATCTCTCTACATGTCGATGAAATAATGTAACCTTAGTCAAATACTATACAAAATGACCTTACAACTTCATAATCCTCATCAATACATTCTGTGCTAGGGGACCTCCATCCACTACCTCTCTCACCCATGATGCCTCCTTTCACACCTCGTCCATCTCATTCAATAACATGGTACACATAGCTTCCACTATCACCACTGGATCAAATAAGTGTGTATGCTCACCCATAATACCATCCACACACTCTAGCATACCACCACCTATGAGTACATTGATGGGCACATTCCACGTCAATGTGTAGATAGATGTGTCCACAATCACAACCAATATGCATCACCTACATCCATAGATAAACATGTTAGAAAACCATGATAATTAAACGACCAAATAACCAATCACACACATCACTATAAAAATACTCATGCTCTTTTATAATTGCCACTACGCTATTGGGTGCATGTTCCCGCGCCTTTACTCTCCTCCTTGTGGAAGTGCTCCTCCATATCCAAAAGAATTGGAAATAAAAATACCCACTAATGTGATGCCCACCATGCTCAATATGCCATCGTACACCCCCTGCGTTATCCACATTTATTATCTCAATCTCTCGCATCTACCTCGTCTAGTTTAGGAGGTACTAGTTGTGCTCTTCGGGCGATGGTCTAGTCCATCCCTCCATGGTTCCCTAATGGCCCTCACCCATACATATGGCTCCAAAGGCACATCCTGGGCCATACTAATCTATCATGAGATGCACTCTACCTAGAATAGCTTGGTCACCCCTAGAAACTGATCCTCTAGCCACATAGTCCGACGAATACATCATAGCTCTAATCCATCCTCATGCCATCATCCATACTTTTGATATGGCCTCTATATCGTATCCCGAGACCCATACGATATAACATCACCCCGTAGGTGCCATTTTCCATCTTCCTACTATGAATACCTACCCATCTCCTAGAAAATATATTTGACATCTCCCACTATTCTCGCAGTCCACCAACTGGCCTCAATATCATAATATGCTCATAGGACCACACATGTAACAATGTGGTAGCTCTAATACCACCCATGTTCTCATCCTATGTAAATCTATATAGCTCTTTGTACATGTGGGATAATACACATCATGCCCAAGAATATATCATCTCATCCTCCTCTATATGAAGGAAAATATCATACATTTTATATAATATACCTATGCCACCACCCTCCAATGCAACCAACAAAGCAATCACAATAGAAGTAAATTTTGCAATCGTGGAACCCCCGACCTCAAAATATCATCTAGACTAATATGGACCTCATTTTGAATTCAAATACCCATTAATTACCACCTATCTTCCCTTATATGTCTCTCGAGCCTAATCTATAGCCATCACTTAAACCTCTGACTAATAATAGTCAAGTGTAATATGTGATATACATCCTCCAAAGTCATGATCATCTCACCCATAGGAAAAAAAAGGTGCAAGTATCGCACACCAGCTCTCACACAAAGTTGTGATCACATGAATATTATGGAGCATATCCCCATCCTTTCTATGTGTCATAGGATGGAGCAGTCTAGAACATCCACTCCTCTTTTGATAAACCCAACCCCAAAAATGTACTCAAATGATGCTACCAAGAAAATATTGTGAATTAATATCCCTATACACAACACAAAATGACAACAAACACGATGTTAGAACATCATACATATGCAAATACACCTACTTATAACATAACCACACATCAATTTCTACATTTCTTGCACATTGGGCTCAACCTGACCTTTTGGGTTGCAAGACCCAAGAGCAGAATGGGGTGCCCATGAGTAAGTCACTAGCACCCATGCTTGGGCGTTAGTGTCCCAAAGGTCATTAATGCCTTCATCGCTCTTGTCTAGGTCTAAAACACCTAGAAATTCACAAACATTTTTTTGCAAAAACCATAAAAGAATCACTAATTTTAATACAATTTAAAAAAATCGCAGATTACTAGCTCGGTTGTCATACATGATTCCATAGCTACTGCCACCATCTCAAATTGACTCAATCATGATGCTCTCACTTGAGGCATCTTTGCACACCCAGAGCTCCAAATCACACTTGTGCAATAATTAAATGACTTTCTTCTTCACTTTTTCACATTACTATTTATAGTACTTTATCATTTATCTGCCATGCTATCGTTATTATTTACACATATCCTTTAAACTAATACACATCACATGATTTCAATCATATCTTGAGCACCCCTAATCTGATTCCTATCTTGTTTACATCATTCTTTCTAGAACTCAGAATACTATCGTATCATACGCATTCCAAAAATGTTATAATCATCTTTGACATTAGTTCAACTTTACATACACACACTTTCACGATATTTATCATACATTCATTCATTTCATCATTACATGATTACTTTCAGCTAAACATTTGTTATCATCATCACTCTTGCTTTTGTCAAAAAGGGGGTATATAATTGGAGCATCACATAATCCCCCTAACACCATTACTTGAACATTTTACATTTCTCTCTGCATTATTGAAATTTTTCTCATACATCACATGACATTTCACAACACTTTCTAGTGATTCCCCTAATGACCTATTATGGGGAAACAAGTGTAAAATATCTCCATGCATAACCAATCAATCAATCCAACACATTTAATTATCTACAAAAAAATCTTTTACTATTTAAAACCACATAAAGAAATTGACACAAAACAATGTATTATCCTCCCGAGATGACCTAAATTAGGAATTATATAACCACTTTCCTAGATGACCTAACATAAGAAGTTATTCTACATTTTCTACTACTTCCAGATGACCTAACATGAAAGTTGTTGGTATCTAAATTTTTTCTCCTTTTCAAGCCGAGAAGCATCACAGTTGATATGGAGCTTAGAGATAGATAGATCATAATGTATGTTGTTTTATAGCTGGGGATGATATCTAAGCGGCCCTTTGTCACTCGGGATTGTGAAGAGATGGGTAGCACCTTTAAGAGGATTTGGGCTATCCTCACCGCTTTAGGTTGTGCCTTTCGACCAGGGTGAGAGGACCCGTTTTTTAACCTTTGTCAGTGAAGGAGAATGAATATATCCTTCTTTACAAAAATTTGAAAGGAGACCCTAAGAAAATATGATCAATGCACCACAATTTAAATCTTATGAGTTTTCACTTCTAAAGAATGGTGACATTTCCTAGAAAATGCTAAGGTTACTAAATACATTAAGGAATCCGATTACTTCTACATATTTTCATGAGAGAATTTATACATTTGTGGACACATAGGGAAAATAGGGGTAGTTCAAGATGAATTCATTGTTTTTGAATAATTTTGGTGGGAGATTAAGTAGGATAAAATTGATTATACTAGATCTTTGAGAGACTTCACAACAATTGGAAAGCTAAATGACAAAAAAATTGGAATAGCTAAAATATACCTTCAACTAGAAGGTGTGCATCAATGGAGGCCCATATTTGCATGGTTTCACACAATATCTAAGAATTTAACACAAAGGCTCAAGCTAAAGGCTCAATAAAACATCAAAGACCCTTGTTCCTCACGCCTAAGATACACTTGAAGGCTTATAGACAATCTTTATCAACAAATGACAGTGAAGTGATTTTAAATTGTTTATATAATTGTGGGATGAAGGGTGTTCTTGAAATGAAATTGTAAATATCACTAAATTGTCACAGGGATGAGATTCTGTGTGATTCAGAGGGACATTAACACAAGATTGCAATAGGAATAAGAAAAACTACTTGTAGACATTCTAAAATAAAGCAGACACAAATTTCTCCAAGATTGACACAGATTAACTCGAAATTGATTAGATTCATCATTAGGGGAAATTTTCTTTGAACAATATGAAATCTTGTTTGGCTATACACTCGCAACCAACTTGACATGATTCAAATTTAAAACATATGAAATTAACAGCTTTTTCTCGATTGGCCTCTCGGGAAGATGGGATCTCTCAAATTTTCTCTTAAGAATTCAACCCCTGACCTTTTGCAAGAGTATTCTCATTGCATTTATACATTTCACTTGCTCACTCATCTCAAATTTTCCTAAGAAAAGAAGAATATTCGAGGGACCTTTTCTTATTACCAACTTTTCTCAAAATCAATGTTTAACAAATTCACATCCGAAAGCTTCTAGGTGGACCAATTATGAACTGATCACATTTCTCAGACCCTCAACTAATGACTAGGATGCCATGACACAACATTTTGGTAGTCCTTCTAATCATTTTGATTCTGTCATGTGATAAATCCCTATTTTAATCATTTATGGAGGCTCTATATAGATGGATCTCATTTGAGTAATCCTTTTCTCCCTCGAGGCAACACCTTTTTCATCTTTTACACCTGCAACCTCCATCATTTCATCCTTGTCCCTCTCTTTCCTCTACAACTCTACCCCGCATCCATCTTCTCTGGTAATTCATGTTTTTGCAAGTACCCGAGAAATTTCAATTTAAAAATATCAACCTTAACAATTCTTAGACTCATAAATTAAGTTCTAAATCCATTCAATGGCACTTTCCGAGAAAAAAAAATGACAAGGAATTTCATCAAAAATGATGAAAAAAAGTTGTGTATTCACATCTCCAAGTACTCTTGGAGCAAAAATGGTAGAAAACTAGGTGAAATGCACAACAACTGTTGATTATGCCCCTTCTCAACTCTAGATTACAACCATCGACGTGTTTTCTTGGTACAATTGTAAAGGTGAGGTACATGTTGGAACATAATGATTAAGTGGTACAGCCAAACCTTAATGTATATGAGTCCATCACTAATATATATGTTAATATTTAATAATATGAAATATTTATATTTCTATTATTAAATATGCTAACCTAGGTATATAATTTAGGTTAAATATTTAATATCATAAAATTATTATATTTCTAATATAAATATTATAAACCTAGGTGTATGTGTCAACCATTTTAGGTTGAAAAGGTGGGTCGGGAAACATACCCAATCACTTTAAATAAAAAGGACTTTAGGTCCTCATTTGATATATTCAAGAAATATATCAAAGGTGTTTAAATAAAGTGATTTAGTTTTACCCTTGGTAAATAGGGTTTCAAAGGAGGAGGTGATTTTACTAGATGTAAAATAATTTCTATGAAGTAAAAGGTTATTTTCAAAGTAGTTTTTACCCTATTAGGAGTTTTCCACTATAAATATTGTGTCACTTGTGTTATTTATTTCATATAAGTATTTCTTTATTTACTTATATTATGATGTAATATTTATTTAAATATTTATTATAACATTATGTAATATGTAAGTTGATTAAATCTATATTTATTAGAATCCTCAAATTATAACATGGTAACAGAAGTGACATAAATTAAATAAATTAAGATCAAATGTTTGTATTTTATTTATTTAATTTGTATATGTTTATTCAACCAACCCGAAAGGGTATTTAAAATTATCTGGTCCTTCTATTTTTTCCTCAATTTATTTTGGCATTACATTTGTGCAATTAAACTCTTTAGATAAAATTTTTACGATTTTTCAATTTTAAATCCCGATTTTGGGGGGGAGATGTAATATGATATGATTCTTAATTTCATTTACATTTTTAAATTATATGGAATAAATTTTTGTTTGAAGATTGATGTGTGCACAGGTGAATGGGTTTTCAAATATTTACTTGCATGAAAGTCACATACAGAAAAAGAAAGGATTTATTACTATATGAAATAATTTTCATGTTTTCTATAATTTCAAATGTTTGCAAGTTAAATATTTTGGAAAGGTAAATTCATACCCATGTTCTTTGGTCCCCTCTAAAAGGATTTGATTTGAAAAATTATAGTTTATAGTTAATCTATAACTATATCCTATATAATTTGAAAACTATATTATTATTTTAAAATAAAAAAAATATATAGACCATATTTTAATAAGTTTAAATCATACTTAAACTTAACTTATAAAAGAATATATAGTTTTTTAAAAAATAAATAAACATAATTTTGAATCATATTTTATATATATGGTTAGTTTAAACTGCTTAAAATATAAATTTTATCATATTTGGTTTATATATGTTTAAAAAAAAACCTAAGTGCTTACTTTTTTTTAGTAAGGGGGCCGTGTTTATTTCTTGGCCATGAAAGGATTAATTTTAAATCTTAATACTTATTAAATAAAACCTAACATGTGTCCCTAACCATTTATATTATCCATGTAAGGGGTGGCCTCATTCATTTATACCTTATAGTTTATAAAACTATATAAATAAACCTATTTAAAGGTTTTCTTTTATATAAGAGCAGGAGTGGAGAATAAAATGAGATAATATCTCAGATATAAATGTGGAACTCTCAAGTATAAAAGGAGAATTAAAAAATGGCTAGTTTATTGGTGGCCCATGTGAAGTGTGGTAAATATTTATTAAAATATTGGTAGTTATAGCCACATAAAAAAAATTTTTAGCTTGGGAATTATATAAAATATTTTGCAATATTTCCATAGTTTTAAATATTGCGAAGTAAAATGAAGAGTCAATGAAGGGAGGAGACAAGGTTCATGAAAATAGGGATTTCAATTTATTTCGTGAAGTGTGGTATAATATTTATTAAAAAAAAACATTGGTAGTTATTTTTTTATTAAGGGCAAATAGTTTTGAAGGGACTATACTACCGTATACAAAAGGGCTCAAAAGCTAGATAGTAAAGATGAGAGAAGCAGCCCAGAGAAGGGAAAAATAGTCAACTATAGGAAGGCTCTATAAACTATATACCAAATATTACAATATAGGAGTTAAAAAGGATCTAAACGTACTAAAGATCTAGAAAAAGAAGGCAAGATCAAAAGCCGAGATAAAAAGAAACCAAAAGAGAAACAACAGATATGAGGAGCTCCTAAAAAACAGATCTCGAAAAGAACCACAACCGAGCCTGATAGAACCACATCACAACCAAAAAACATCATCACAACAGCCCTTTACTTGATGGCTCTGTAAATTTTGGTCTTGATAGCTGCAAAGTGACATGAAGAAGGCAATGGCAATGGCCTAAGAGGGTCTTGTAAATCAACTTGGGCAATTGCAATGTCCCTTTTCTCTTTAGGGCCCCATATGTCCTCATTGATCCCACTTAAACTAGAAACACTTGTGGACATGTTGTTCAATGAAATTATAAATGCTTTTGAGGGCGATAAAATGCGGTCATTTTAGCTTTTAGCATTCCCCAATCTGCCATCTAAGCAATTTGTGTAGTTTCTTGAAGACTTCACCAATAACCCCCTCTTCCTCCTCACTTTGAAGGATCCTTTTACCCTTAGCTTTTTCCATGTTTTTTATAGCCCCTTTGAGCTCTTGAAGCTCCTTTTCTAATCTGTCCACCCTTTCCAGCAATTCCTCCTCTTTGGGCTCCTCCACCGGCCTGCTGATATGCAGGAGGTTTTCAGCTAGTTCTAAGTCCTTGTGGCTCCTTAGGACTCATTGGGAAGCAGGGATTTTGGCTTTGAGGCTCTTTCTTTTCTTGCTGGAGGTCGCATCTTCATTCTTTCTTTTTAGCAGGGGGAGTGGGAGTAGTGTGGGCAGGTGTAGGTATGGAGGAGGGAGGTGGGATAGGATTCACGGGAGGGCAGTTGGAGAAATGGTGGTGAATCAAGAGGATAAGGCCCTGGTGTAAAGGGACAGCCCTAGAGTGGCTTTGAACTTCCCTTATAGATTTCTCCAGAGAGTTAATCAGATAATGAGGAAAGCTGATAATGTTATTTCTATGAAAATGATTTAGAAAAATCAGATGTTTTTGAGGTATAGTCACATATCTTCCTTCAAGGGTAACATACCTTACCACCATTTTGGCTAGTTCAGCAAATGGTTCAGGGATCGACTCCACCTTGAGGCCAGCAGTCACGAACTCAAGATTCTCTCCCTCTTCCAGAAATTTCTTGGTTTCAACCTCCCTGTCTACCTTCTTATTGAAAAATTTTGTGCCTTCCAGGCTGAGGCCCGTGATCTGAGCTATGAGCTCTTTTGTGATTTCCATTTTCATGTTACTATATTTGACTATTCTGTTCTTCCAACCCGGGTGAATTTGATAGAGATGTCTTGGTCGAAGCCTTGGATCCTTTCAATGAAATTAGACAGGCCCCCGATTTGCAGGTAATCCCAAAGCTCGTGTTCTCTTTCCACTCAGGATTGTGGGTCGGTTCGGTTTTGCATGGTGGCCCCCCCATGTTTCCTCTGCACCTTTTCCTATTCTCAATGGTAAAATAGCTATCAATGTGCGGAATAGGCCAAACTTTGAACTTGGAATTTGAATCTTTCCTTCCCGTGAAAGCCGATTTAATTATTATGCTACACTTGTTATTATTGCCCCGCGCCTCGGCTTTCCTCCTATGCCAAGAAATGATGACAGCCCAGCCCGCACAGATCGCAACAATCATCCAAATATTTTGTGATGTCATCACATGTACTTGGGGATCCACACATTAGCATCTAAAAAACAGCCGTTAGTTATGATTTTCACTGCCATGAAGATCAATGATTATGGCTTTATTGACATGAGCGGGTAGAACTTCCCCTCCAATCCAAGTTTGAAAGGGATTATTAACACCGAAGTTAGCCAAACTGTCAGCTACCCTATTTCCTTCCCGGTAGGTGTGGGTGATTTGGACATTTACAAAGCTTTTACATATATCAATAGCTTCTTCTATATAATCCCTAATAGACCAGCTGGGGTGTTGCTTTTTATTTAGAAGATTGATAATATTTAGAGAATCACCTTCAATTATGATATTTGGAATATTACAATCTCTGGCAAGTCTAATACCCCAAAGAGCCACCATGGCTTCGGAATAATGATTAGTTTGTCTGCCCATTCTCCCAGAAAAAGCAAGCAACATAATAGCCTCTTTGATCCCTGATGATTCCTCCTCCTCCAGAGTCACCCGGATTGCCCTTAGAGGCCCCATCAAAATTTAACTTGTGCCAATCAGTGGGGGGTTTAATCCATCGGACTGTGTTTCTGTCAGTACCATTGTTATTTCTATTGACAGTGGCAATATTCCATTCAGTCAGAATGCATTCTTCATTCTCCGGGTAGAGTCTATTTTTAGGGGGTTTAAATCTAGCAATATTATCTTGCACAGCAATGATAATTTCCTTATATATTTTATTACAAGCTGTCTATTGTTTCGAAAATATTATCATTATGAGCCTTCCAAATTCTCCACATAGTGTGGGGTAACAAGTTGCCATAGCTTTTCACCATGCAATGTTTAAACGGAGAGCTCTGCTCCCAAGCCGAGAAGGTAGGTAAGGGAAAAATCTATCTCGATTAAATTTTGCAAAAACAAGTGCTGCCAAATTTTGGAAGCAATCTCACAATGAAGGAATAAATGCTTTATATCTTTAGCCTCTTGTTGACACATGCAACATCTATTTGGCATGATGAATCCCTTCTTGATGAGGTTGTCATTAGTTAGGATCTTGCCATTAATAATTAGCCACCAAAAGAAGTTCACTCTAGGGGTTAGCTCCGGCATCCACAATTTGTGCCACTTAATTTCACTTGCCATGGATGTAAAGAAAGAATTATATCCTGCTTTAACAGTGTAATCCCCATCAAAAGAATATTTCCAGATGAGCTCATCCTTAAGATTTTGATTACTTATATGGATTAGGAAAAGTTGATTATGGAGAGATGTAATATCAGCCTGATTATTAACATTCTCCACTTTTAGCTACTTCCATTTTCTTTTGTTTCCATTCCTCTCAATGTACCCCTGGATTTTGTGTCCATACTTTGCAATTAAGTTGTCTTTAATATGATCATAATCAGAAATCCAGTTAGATTCTGTCCACTTATCAGTCCAGAAGTTTATGTTTTTCCCATCTCCAAGCTTCCAGCTGCACCCCTGAGAAAGAATGTGTTTGCTGCGAAGAAGGTTGTTCCAGAAAATAGAACCACTCGGAAGGGACTGATCATAAATGAAGGAAATATTTCTTTGATTTGAAAGATATTTGATCTTAATCAGCTCTGTCCAAGGTCTGTGCTCTTTTATAAGCCTCCATCCTAATTTTGCAGTAAGGGCAGTACTCATATGTTTGATATCTTTGATGTCTAACCCCCCTAGTCTCTTAGGTTTACAAACCTGTTCCCAAGCCACAAGATGATATCTGAATCTGTCCTCAGTACCGTGCCATAAAAAGTGTTTTTGAATCTTCTCAATACTATTCATCACAGTTGTATGCATGCTGAACATTGACAGAATGTAGATAGGCAAGTTTTGAAGCATGCTTTTAACCAAAAGACACTTACCTGCACTTGAAAGAACTCTCTTTCCATCCAGCCAACTTTCTTTGAAATCTCTTAATAAGATCATTCCATACCTCCACTGAAATTTTGCCAGTACTTAAAGGTAGCCCTAAGTAAGTAGCTGGTAGAGAATTAATTGTGCATCCTAGAATATTAGCGATCTTTCTTTGCCTCTCCTCAGGAGTATTGAAGAAATAAATAGAGCTTTTGTCAAAATTAACTTTTTGCCCCGAGGCTTCCTCATAAAATCTAAGGACAGTTTTAATGGCCTTTGCCTCAATAATAGAAGCCATTAGTAGCAGCAAAGTGTCATCAGCAAACTGCTGATGAGAGGAGATCTGATTACCAGTAGTTGGAGGGAAGCCTTTTATCATGCCAATGTCAATAGCTTTGGAAATAGATCTGCTTAAACTGTCAGCCATAATAATGAATAAAAGAGGGGAGATTGGGTCACCTTGCCGTATACCTCTATTACTAGCAAAAAAACCAACAAGTTCCCCATTAACAACCACAAAGAATCTAGAGGTAGAGATGCAAGAGTGAATGATTTTTCTGAATTTGCTTTGAAAACCAAATTTGGATAGGACCTCATCCATGAATCTCCAGGAGACTCTGTCGAAAGCTTTATGCATGTCAAGTTTGATGGCCATCCCTACTTTTTACTTTTATCCATAGAATGTATAGTTTCATGAACCATGATAATTCCATCTTGGATAATTCTTCCCTGAATGAATCCACTCTGCTGTTGAGAAATGATCTCCATGAGAATAGGTTGTATTCTAGTGGTGAGAATCTTTGTGAAAATCCTATAAATGACATTAACCAAACTGATAGGCTTGAAATCTTTGAAGTATTTTGCATCCATATTTTTAGGGGCAAGCACAATGTGTGTATTATTTAGTTCTTTAATAAGATTTCCCATTCTATAAAATTCTATAAAACTTTCAAGAGATCTTGAGCATATTTCCCAATATTGGTAGTTATCCACATAAAAGTTTTAAAGTTTTTAGATAGAAATTATATAAAATATTTTACAATATTTCGATACTTTTAAATGTGTGTGGGGTAAAATTAAGAGTAAATGAAGGAGGAGACAAGGTTCATGAAAATAGGGATTTCAACCTTTTTTTCCTAAATGGTGAGTGAAATTAATTGACCCTCTATAAAATATGTAGGTTAATCTATACTCTCATAAATCTACTTGCACATGGTAAAATTCTTTTAACCAAGTCTATGTCCTTTAAACCCCTTTATTATGTGTTTTTAATATAAAAACAATATACTATAGTTTATAATTTTTATGAACTATATGTTATTTTTTATTTTCATTCTATAAATTATATACATTTTTTTAATAAAAAGTGTATATATTTTTACATTATAAATTATAATAGGTTATTATAATGTGTTAAAATATAACCTCCCTAATATTATATAGAAGAAGAAATTATGGAATTTCACATTCTGGAAATACAAGTTTTGGCTTCATTAAATTTGACGGTCAAATGACCGTCATGGTAGACAAACATAAGACAATATGACGGTCATTTAGACGTCAAATTTAAGCTCGTAGGTTCCAAGAAACTTTAATTGTGTTAAAATTGACGGTCAAAATATCTTCACAAAAAAACAAAAAATAAGTCATTATGATGGTCATTTAGACATCAAATTTAAGTTGGTCGAATTTTTGTCTACATTAATATTTTTCAGAAATTTGAAGTTGTTATGCATTCTTAGGGGTCTCTTCTTCACTTCTATATGGCCGGAAATATTTTTATATAAATCTAGGGGTATAATGCAAACCCTTTATAATGCGGGTTATTATTTTCATCATGGGAGGTTAATTAGTATGCATTATAATGACATAATTAGTTATGATCAAATAGTTTCTTTAGATCTATAAAATTTAGATTTGATTCTATTAAAAGTGTTATTTTTATTATCGATAAATATGTATCTAACTCTATGGTACATTGTATATTATAATGGGGTGTATTTTACAAGTTTAGGAAAATAATGACATCCAACTATTTCTGTCTTGACAAAACTCAGATCTTGGATGAAACCAACAATAAAATTTGGGTAAAAATAGAATTTATGGCGAGGAAACTCTAGATGATTATTTCTGGATCTAAGGTTTCTCCTACTAGTCATCAAGCAACTATAGATAACATGAATACATTCTTGCAATGAATGTAAGATTCTCTTTCTATGATTTTATGCAATGTGAACAATGAGTAGCTTCTACACATTGGTAATTTTGAACATCTAAAAGAGGTATGGACACAACTAGAATCCATGCATGAAGGATACTTGGTATATCAAGGATAGTAATGAGAGTATAATACCTGAAGGAATTCAAAGAAATATTATGTATATTTTTGATGATTTCTCTTTTGCATCTTGTTTTATATCTCAGAGTTTGAATAATTCTAAACTATGACATGAAAGGTTATGACATGTTAATTATCGAAGCTTATATGAAATGTATAGATATAATCTAGTGAAAGGTTTACATGTGTTGTCTTCTTCTCTTTAAGTTACTTCATTAAATGCTTCTAAATGATGGTTTTGATTCTTATTTAGTAAATTTTCATGATGATATTTTTATGTTATAGATGTTTATGAAACTCTTATCTTCCTAGATAAGAAATTAAATTGGACTTAATATATGTTAAAAATTTCAAATCCTATTAACCTTAGGAAAATGACCAGAAGCCATCATATGTACCATGAATTAATTATCTTATATGAACTTGAGCCATGAAGTATTATAGGGTCTAGGTGGATATACAAAGTAAAATATAATGTTGATGGTAGTATTAACAAACATAAAGCTAGACTTATTGCTAGAGGTTTCACTCAAAAACTTGGTATTGATTACATTGAGAGACATTTCTTGTAGCTAAAATGAGTACTGTTTGGGGCCTTATTTGTAATTTTCATTCAATTTGGGTGGGAAATCCACCAAATGGATAAGAAAATATAATTTTTTTAATTGCGATTTAAAATAATAAATTTACATGTTTCAACCTAAAGGATTTGAAGAAACTGGTAAAGAAAAATATGTTTGTAAGTTGATAAATCCTTATATGGTTTAAAACAAGCTCTTAGAGCTTGGTATGTGAAAATTGTTTCCTTATTTAAAAGCTGTTAGGTTTTGTTAATTGTTCTTCTAGCAATGATATATTCATTAAGCAATAAGGCTCACATATTATCATTATATGTATATATGTTAATGATTTTCTTATGTCTAGTGACAATTTTGATTTAATTCATATGATTAAAGAGAAATTGAAGTAGTACTTTGAAATGAATGAGTTAGGTCTCTCACATCATTTTATTTGTATGATTGTATTTCATTCTATTATTATTTTTCAAAACACAATATGTAACCATTGTATTGAAAAAGTTTCTTATGATTGATTGTAAACCATTTTCTACTTCAATAAAATTTGGAATAAATATTGATCCTAAATATGCATATGAAAAAGGTTGATCCTATTTTATATACGTTGTTAGTTGATAGTTTGATTTATCTAACTATAACTAGATTAGATATTTCCTATATAGTAGGAATTACTTCAAGGTTTATGTAGGAAACTTTTTTAGAGATCATTGAAATCTTGTAAAAATGATTTTAGATATTTGAAAGGAAAAATCAATTATGAGTTGCATTATAATAAGAATGAAAATACTATCTTATATGGATTTTTGATTCTAACCATACCGATGTTGTGTTATAAAATATATTGGATATGTGTTCAATTTTTTTGGTGTAGGAACCATTACTTAGAACAAAAAATATAATCAACAGTCTCCATTTCTTCTACTGATATAAAAAAGTACAATGGAAGAAGTAAAGAAGTCATGTGGCTGCAACAACTATTGGTAGAGATACACATGGAAGCTAAAGGAAGTATTTCTCTTCTATGTGGTGGTTAGAGTTATATTACTCTTGATTAAGAATCCAATTCAACATCAGAGGATGAAGAACATTGAGATACATATACGCTTCACCCGTGAGAAGGTGTAAAGTGATGAGATAAATCTCAAGTTCATGTTGACTGAAGAGCATGTTGTTGACATCTTCACAAAGTCCCTGAGTGCTACAAAGTTTTGTCACTTTCATGAAAATATTAGATTTGGAGAATTGTCATTGAGGGGAAGTGTGCATGACAATGTCACCTCCTAATGGAACTTGGTTTTTGTAAAAAACCTTTGGGCATTTGTAAAATACCTTCATCTATAAGGGTAAAAAAGGACCTTCGGGCATGTATAGCTCCTCAAATTATTTTTTAGAAAGAAGTATAGAAAGATCTTAAAGGTGGTATTTAGTAAACTCTTTAGTGATATTGAGTTTACTGGTAAACATCTAGTACAAGCATATTGTTAAGGAGGTCCTTAGTTTTAAAAGGCTCCTATATTCTTAGGTTCAATAACCTTTTATGAGAACCTGTGAGAACATGTAAAACTCACAAATCATACTTAGCCACTGATCATGGGATGATCTTTGGGATTCCAAATCATTTGTATCAAAAGGTAAATTGAGTATGATGAAGGTGTTATAATTCCTTCAACCGATATGTTAGCCTAAAACCTTTATGGTTTAAGGATTGTAAATCATGTAGTGTACCATGGGTAGGTAATCTATTGGCATATGTTATGTTATCCCACTTAACATTAAGGGGGAGTGTTGGAACATAATGATTAAGTGGTCTGGCCAACCCTTAATGTATATGGGTCCATCACTAATATATAGGTTAATATTTAATAATATGAAATATTTATATTTCTATTATTAAATATGATAACCTAGATATATACTTTAGGTTAAATATTTAATATCATGAAATGATTATATTTCTAATATTAAATATTATAAACCTAGGTGTATGTGTCAAACATTTTAGGTTAAAAAGGTGGGTTGAGAGACATACTCGATCACCTTATATAAAAAGAATTTAGGTCCTCATTTGATATATTCGGGAAATATATCAAAGGTGTACAAATCAAGTGATTTGGTTTTACCCTTGGTAAATAGGGTTTCAAAGGAGGAGGTGATCTTACTGGATGTAAAATAAGTTCTCTAAAGTAAAATGTTATTTTCAAAGTGGTTTTTACCCTATTGGGGTTTTCCACTATAAATATTGTGTCACCTGTGTTATTTATTTCTGTAAGTATTTCTTTATTTACTTATGTTATGATGTAATCTTTATTTAAATATTTATTGTAACATTATGTAATATGTAAGTTAATTAAATATGTATTTATTAGAATCCTGTGTCTAGGGTATGAGAAATTTTTCCTTGGTTGTTGAAAATTCTAAGAAGGAAGAGTGAGAAGAAGCCTCCAAGTGTCCTCCGATGCCTCTTCAAAATAAAATTTAGGAGCTGGTCCTAAATAGGCATGGTCCCTCTACATGTCCCAAGCCTTAGAAAATTTCTTTAAAAATTTAAGTATAGAGCGGAGCTAGTGGAAGCCTACACGTGTCTCCCCGGTGTAACTCCAAGGTCAAACCAAAAGGTGAATTTTCAGATGATTGTCGACCATCCACATGGACAAGCTTTGAGTTGAATCAGGCCTTCAAGTTTCAAAGTTCCCATTCAAGCCGCATCTAACTAGAAAGGGCCACGTTTCCACAGATGCTGATATGTAAATTTGATGGGGAAAACATACCTGTCAAATTGTAAAATGCAGGGAAATCACCATTTACATCCAGAAATGGATCTTTCTTTAGGGAAAAATATTTTTGAAATGATATAAATCCTAAATGTGATCCAACGAGCCACATCAAATCAAAGAAGACCATGTTTCCACATATATTTGGAAAAATTGTGAGGAAAATAAAACGTGGTCATTGAAAATGGAAGGCAAAAAAATCGAGTTTTCACCCAAGTTACAAATTCTTTCACATGGATAGAGGAATGGAAAACAAACTCTAGATTTAAAGTGATCCTTGACCAAAGGAAGGGACTGATCATGGCAACCAAATGGAGGATAGAGTTTTCATGCATCAATACGGGGAGATAAAAAAGACGACAGAGCCCACAAATTGAAGAATTTCAAGGAAAAATGGGGTGAGATCAAATTGAGCACCAACATTGGCTCTAACTCGGGGATGGGTACTCCCTGTGAGTGCTAAAAACAAACTATTAGGTAATGAAGTCAAAGAATAATCTTATGGAGTAGAACAATAATAACCAACTCCCCAAGGATGAAGCAGAAACTAACAAAATAGATGCTAAGGACCAGACAAACAAAAATAGGAAAACAAAAAGCAAAAAGAAACCAAAAGACTATACACTGTATAATGGAGTATACCTTGATTCTGAAAAATCAATCAAGGAAATATTTCAAATGCCTTCCATTAATAGGAAATTCAAACAATTCCCTATCTAAGTCTTTTAAGAAGAAATTATGTTCACCAATTCAAATGTCAATTGAATAAGGATCCATCCAAAATGCATCAAACTTTCCATGTTTTCCCTTATCCTCATGCCTATTATCCCATAATAACACAAGATCTCCCACACTGAAAGCTCTTGGAGTCACTTTTTTATCAAATAACTTCTTCAACTTTTCTCTGAACTTCACATGCCATTGATGGGATGCCCTTCTTTCTTCATCTAACTCAATAATCTGATTGATTCGAGCATCATATGGACTAACTTCTTGATCTTCAATTTGTTGAACAAACTGAAATGAGGACAATTGCAAATGAAGGGGTAAAAACTATTGAGTTCCATATACCAACTCAAATGGGCTTTTACCAGTATCTCTTTTGATAGTGATTAGTCATTGCCCAAACAAAAAAATTTAGTTTCTCACCCCACTTCTTTTTGTTCAGCTCCAAGGTTCTTCTAATGATCTTCAACAAGTTTTTATTATTAGACTCAGCTTGTCCATTTCCTTGGGGATTGTAGTTAGAAGCATATGTCAAATTGATTCCATACCCTTTACAAATTACCACCAAAGTTTTGGCTTTGAAACTATGGCATTATCAGCAAATATCTTATCTGGCACTCCAAATCTGTATATGATTTGATTCAACATGAAGTCCATGATGACTTGGTGTGTTGCTTTCTTGGTGGGGATTTCTTCCACCCACTTAGTGAAATAATCAGTGGCTACAAAAATCTATTTATGACCAAGATCTTTGGAAGGATTTGATATCTCACTAATGAAATCCATTCCCCATTGCTTAAATGGGGCTTCAATTGACACAGGATGCAAAGGAAGGGAACCTGAAGCTTTCAATCTTCCAGAAAAATGTTGACAACTTTCACATTTCCTAACCAATAGAGTTGTATCCTTGAAAAGAGTTGGCCACCAATAACCAGCCCTCAAGATTTTATGTGCTGTAACTCTTCCAACAAAATGTCCCCCAAAAACTCCTCCATGGAGATCAACAATTATTTTGGGGGCCTCATCTTCAGTGATGCATCTCAAGAGCACTCCCTTGGGGTTCTTCCAAGCTAACCCAAAATCAGTAATGACATATTTTTGGGAGGCTAACTTAAGATATCTTTTCTAATTTTTAGTCAAATGTTCAGGGAAGCATAGATGTCTGAGATAAAATATTATATCTTTGTACCATTCAGAGCTTACCAAATTTTCAAGGACATCCACCCTTTCTCCTTCTACTTCATTCACCTCAATAGTTCACAAGTTTCTCTCATCCATAATCTAAGCTAGGCCCAAACATTTTATCAATTTTGTGGTTTGGATATCCATGTCATATTCTTGTAACTTGTTTACCCATCTACATATTTTTCTTGAGACCTCCATCTCTGATAAGATATCTTTCACCATGGTGTGGGGAACATAAGCAACAACTTTAGAGCTCAATATGTAAGGTCTAAAAACCTTTGTTTCTTTCACCAAGGTAAATGTTTGCTTCTCCATGATGGTGTACTTCAACTCAACTCCTTGCAATGCCTTATTGAAAAAGGAAATTGGTTTTCTTAGCCCCTTCATTATCCTTCTTCAACAAGACATAAACAATGGTGTTTTCTAAAGCAAAAGAAAACATTTGAAAATGCTTCTTGTAATTTGGAGCTACCAAAATAGGGGTATGCTTTACTACTTCTTTGATCCCATTAAAAGCTTGAATGGAAGCTTCTTCCCATTTTATAACTTGGTCCTTCTTCAACATACTAGTAATGGTGATGGTCATCTCAAAAAATTTAGACACAAATCTTCTGATAAAGTTTATTTATCCAAAGAAGGATTGAACTCCCTTCTTAGTTCTCATAATTGGAACCTTGTTGATGGATTCCAATCTCCGGGATCAATCATGACCCATTCCTTTGATACAATGTGACCAAGTAGCTTTTCCTTTTTCACTCCAAAATGGCACTTCTTGGGATTCAATGATATGCGATACTCTACACCTTAACGAAATTCTCTCCTAGCGTTGCAAGTGATAATTTCTTTATCTTGAAAACACTGATTACATCATCTTGATAAAAAAATGAAATCATTAATCTAACAAGAAAATGCTACATACATTGCTCTTTGGAAAGATTCTCCAGCATTCATTAAGACAAAAGGCATCTTGACATAGACATAAGTTCCCCAAGGTTTGGTAAAGGCAGTCTTTATTCTTTCCGACTCCTTCACAACAACTTGATTATAGCCAAAGAAACCTGCCAAAGTGGATAATAATTCATAACTAGTTACTAATTGTAGCATATTCTCCATGTTTGGCGAGAGGGTAATTATCTTTCATTGATCCTTTATTCAAGTTCCTAAAGTCTACGCACAACCTTATATCACCATTCTTTTTCTTGACAGGTACTAAATTTGCAACCCAAGATGAGTACCTTGTGGGCTGAATGATCCCTCCATCCCTCAACTTCTTTAATTATTCTTGCATCTTCAAAGAAAGGAGCGGATTAATCAGCCTCTATTTTTTCCTGAAAGGCTTAGCATTAGATTCAAGAGGAATTTCATGTTAGAAAAAATCTTCCCTATATGCCTTTAACTCAAAGTAAGACCAAGCTAGGCAGTCTTGATATTTCTTCAACAATTAAACATAGGACTACTTCTCTTCTTTTCTCAGATTACTTCCTAACTAGATTTTACATGGTTTTTTCCTTTGTTCCCAAGTCATGCTCTTCCAAATATCGAAACTAGCATACTTGCATTAATAAGGAAATCACCATTATTAAAGTTTGATTCAAGTGCCACCAAACCTCTGGGAATCATGTTTTCTTCAACTGGATGATGTCTTTGCCAAATAAAGTTTCCTTTCCTTCAGCAGCACACACCATTGGTTCCCAATCTATATTTTGGTTAGAAAAATCACCTTGGTTCTACAAAAACCGTTTCACCTAGGCATCATCATCGAACACTTGCCAATTTTTAATGTTGTCAGGGATAGATGGCCTTGTTAGTATTTCAACATCATACTCACAAAATGGAGATACTATACAATTTCCAAATCTGGATCCTAGCACTGCTAGCTTTTCTGTAAAAACATTAATATTTCTATCATGGTGCACAATATTTAATTAGTCAAACATTTCAATCAAATTCCATCGCATGCTTGTATTATTCCATTCTCTAATTTTTAGTAACATACGAGTTTTCTAATCGCTTTATAATCCATTCTCGAATCTCCTTTAATAATATCCTTTACACCATATTTATATGCAATTCTCAAACTCAATAACAAGGTGCTTCATATTAAAAATGTTGATTTTGAAAGAAAAAAAAAATTCTTCCTATCCTTGAGAAATTGGAACAATACCGGCACCATTTACAAACTTGGAACAAACTCCATCGAATAACAAGGTCCAAGGAAAACCTAATTGTTCAATACATTTACATTGATCAATCTTGTGCTCTTTACCATCAGCAAATCCAACAAAGTTATCAACATCTACATCAGAATACAACACTTCATAAGAAGCATTATTGGAATCTTCAATGAGGTCCAACATCTTCTTCTCTCCATACAGATTTACAAGGCTGCCTTCAATTGAAATAGCAGAATAATACATATCCATCCGAACACTTCAACCAACACCTACAGACCACTTTCTTGATAACGCATGCCCCATTTGGTAGGTCAATCAACAATGACAATAGAAAGTTTCAAGTTTTTACCCAGAGATAAGTGTAAGTTGTACCACCAAACCTTTTACACATCCTACAATTGACACCTCTCTAGAATCTAATGCAATACACTTGCCATAAGCTACTATCACTTTAATGTTCAATTCATTCATGACCCCTACAGCAGCACAACATTACATGATGCTCTGGAATCAAATATACAATTGTGCAACATCCTATCCTTAATAATCAATGTTGTAAAAATGGATCAACATTTAATTGAGACTCAACCAAAGATGTTCCCAAGTAAAATTCGGGTGGTTCACGTATCTCCTCCAATACCGGTGGTTTTTCTAGGTCTACAATGGTCGGAGGAGGAGTGTCTACATTATTTATATTTCAACCTTGGGTACTCCTATCTTCTTCCAATCCTAAATACTCAAAGGCCCTCTTCTTATGCTCGGGAATCCTAAGCGGTTCAACAATTGGAATAAAAATATTGATCGATTCAAGACTTGGGAAATGTAATAAGGAATGTATTTGGGTAAAGAAACCTTTAGAGAAATATTGACAAACTCATCGGATGGCACAAGATTTTTCACATTTTGGGCATGGGTGGGAACACCAATTATACATGAGACAACAAGGCCTTTTTCTAGATGCATCTTTCTTTGGAGTTTCTTTTGGAATATTGGTGAGAATCGGGGTTTTTGTTTGGCTTGAGGCCCCGCCCCTTTGACAACTTTACTTCTTGTGTTATACTCTTTTGATTGGCTAACAACAAAATTCAATAATAGATGTCTATCCTCTTCGATGGGATTCCTCCATCATAATTCTTAATCATTAGAGCTCTTAGGTACTCAAAATCATTATTAGGAAGTTCAAAATCTTGTACCATGTCTATTTCTAAATTATGGGAGGGAGGAAGAAGAGGCACCTAGTGAATGCAATCCCAAAACTTGCAGTGCTTGCACTTATTACTTGATTGAATTTTCTCCTTGATGTGAACTTATAGAGCAATCCACCATGCATGCATATCATCAGTGTTAGCAGCATCATCATCCACTTCTTCAACTTGTTGATCTACTTCACATGGTGGGTGGGGTAAGAAACATTATTCACACCAATCAATTTCATTTTTCTCTTCAACAACAACAACTCTGGCATTTAGAGGATCAGGCACTACTCTATTTTCCCTAGCTTGGGGTTGTCTAGTTCCCATGGGTCCTTTAACTCGATCTATCATCAGATCTCTGATCATTTCTAGGATGATTTGAAAAATTTTCTTGTCCTTGTGCCTATTCCGAACTTGAGAACTTTTTCTAATTCCTTTCTCTGCCCTAGCTAGCTTGTAAGAGTTTTCTTTGATAGCTCGACCAAAGTCTTTACAACTTCCTCAAGATCCACAACCTTACTTGACTGAGGCTTCTTTGGATTGAATAGCTTGATACCTTCCCTCTTAGGAGGCTTACCAACTATGATATTATTTTCAATCTGCAAAGCCATGGTGAAGGCCTACCTCAATGTTGTTGGGTTCTTGTCTCTTAAATAATAGGCAGCTTTCTTATCAAAAGCATTAGAGTATTTTATCAAACAAGAAACATCACTTGGCCTTAGGATCACATCAAACCTATTTAGGGTCTTATTGAACCTTGCATTGAAGTCATGAATGGACTCATTAGGATTTTTTTTATCTTTTCAAATTCGATACAAGAAACCTAGGTTTTTTTATCTCCATACTGTAATCTAAAAGTGTTCTTCATTTCTGTCCAAGAATCAATGGAATTATCTAGCAAAGATTTATACCAGTCCCTTGCATCTTCTTCTAGAGTATGGATAAACAATTTAATGTACACATCCTCAAATTCTATTTCAAATTCCTCCATCATATTGAAAAAAATATTTAAGTGTTGATCCCCAGTAATGGCATTATTTCCTTGAAATTTAGGCAATCTATTTCTAACATCTTGGGGCATAGAATTTGGATATCCATCCATACCTCTGAAATCTATAGGACCAAAATTGTTCACAAAAATGGAGGTCTCTGGGTGGGTGCTGGACCATATTGTTTTAGGGATATGATCTTACAGGAGAAACATAATGATGAGGAGTGAGGGGTCTGTGGAGCACATGAATACAATTCTCAGAATGGATGTTCTCTAAAAACTTTATTTCTTGGAAGATCCTATCAGCTTTGGAGAATACAGGGACAAAATGAGATGTAAATATTTCAAATACAAAAGAAGGACCCTCTCCAGTTGGAGAATTCAGATTTACAAAGAGACTACCTAATTTAGAAGCACTTGAGGAAGTATTGCAATCTTCAATCACATGCTGATCAGTTTCACCAATGGAGATCTCTTTTCTTGATGCTTGATCTCCAACAACCTTCCAAATTCTTCTTCCTTCTGAATTAGACTTTCCCAACTCTGGAAACAACCTTCTACTAGGGTCCTTAGCGAAGAAATATCTTCTTCCTTCTAGATTTGTAGAGATTAATGACAAATATTACTTGATATATGTTAAGACACTGGTATTTATTAAGAATTTAAACAACATAGAGTCAACACTAAGTATTTTCACCTTATTTTGTGTAAATGCACTATGAAAGACCTATCAAATATCTTTCAATACCAGATTCATGTAAATATTACAAGATATTCTCTTCTTCTACCCAAATTTGTCAATGATGATACAAAATTTAGTGCAATAATTGTATAAGTTGGAAATATTGCACTTAGAACTTACAACTTGGAACAATTCTTACAGATCTAAACAAATAACGATGTTTCAAAGAATGTATTAGCACACAACACGTGTAAGAAGTATTACCAGGGTTTGTATGTACTGCATTTTTAAAATACTTGAAAGATTCCCCAACAACTATGCCATTCGGCATTGTTGACGGGCCAAATGGATATGAACTGACAACAAATAGACAAATTATCCCCGATAATGGCACCATCCTAGTGTTGTTGATGGGCCAAATGGATATGAACTACAAAAATCAACAAATTATCCCTCGCAATGGTGACATTCGGTGTTGTTTCCACACAAATAAATCTCGGAGCTCAAATAATCCCCGATAATGCAAATCGGTCCCCGACAATG
Source organism: Taxus wallichiana var. yunnanensis (assembly GCA_018340775.1). Lineage (NCBI taxonomy): Eukaryota > Viridiplantae > Streptophyta > Pinopsida > Cupressales > Taxaceae > Taxus > Taxus wallichiana. The sequence goes on from CM031244.1 coordinate 275,713,133, forward strand.
GTGTCATTTTGGTGTTTTTGATGGTCCAAATGGATATGAACTGATAACAAATCAACAAATTATCCCAGAAATGGTGTCATTCTAGTGTTGTTTCCACACAAATAAATATCAGAGCTCAAATAATCCCTTAAATGTAAATCAGTTCCTAGAAATGGTGCTATTCTAGTGTTGTTGATGGGTGAAATGGATATGAACTAGCAATAAATCAACAAATTATCCCCGACAGAGATGCCATTATGGTGTTGGTATTCAAATTGATTCTCCCTTGGAAACCGAGCAACATCAAAGATTTAGCAAGACATTGAGAGACAAACAGATCTTATTATGAGTCGTTTTGTAGCCGAGGAGGGGATTTTTCTGATTATTTATCACTCGGGCATCAGAGAAATGGATAACACCTTCATTAAGTATTTGATCTATCCTCACTGCTTTAGGCCGTGCCTTTCGACCAGGGTGAGAGGACCCATTTTGTAACCTCCTGGGCAAAGGTGGAGGAGAATAAATATATACTTCTTTGCACAAATCTAAAAGGGGACCTTGTGAAAATATGATCAATGCACCATAATTTAACTCTCACGAGTTGTCACTTCGAAAGAATGATGATATTTCCTTGAAACTACTAAGGTTAATAAAAAAATTATGGAATCCACGATTACTTCAAAGCATATTTTAGCAGTAGAATTTATACATTTGTGGACACACAGGGCAAACAGGGGTAGTTCAGGATGGAATCATTGTTTTTGAGTAATTTTGGTGGGAGATTAAGTAGGATAAAATTGATTATACCAGATCTTTGAGAGACATCACAAAAATTAGAAAGCTAAATGATAGAAAGCTTCAGAATAGCTAAAATATTCCTTCAACCAGAAGGTGTGCATCAATGGAGGCCCAGATTTGCATAGTTTCACACAATCTCCAAGAATTTAACATGAAGGATTAAGCTAAAGACTCAATAAAACATCAAATACCCATGGTTCCTCACGCCTAAGATACACTCAAAGGCTTATAGACAATCTTTATCAACAAATGATAGTGAAGTGATTTTAAATTGTTTATCTCATTGCAAGATGAAGGCTCTTCTTGAAATGAAATTGCAAATGCCACTAAATTGTCACAGGGACGAGATCTTGTGTGATTCAAAGGGACTTTAACACAAGATTGTAATAGGAATAAGAAAAACTACTTGCAGACATTCTGAAATAAAGTAGACACAAATTTCTCTAAGATTGACATAGATTAACTCAAAATTGATTAGATTCATCAACAGGGAAAGTTTCTTTGAATTCTCAGAGCTTGTTAATGGTTGTACACTCACAACAAACTTGACATGATTGAAATTTAAAACATAGGAAATTAACAGGTTTCTCGGATTGGTCTCTCAGGAAGATGGGCTCTCTCAAATTTTCTCTGAAGAATTCAACCCCGACCTTTTGAAAGAGTATTCTCATTGCATTTATAGATTTTATTTTCTCACTCATCCCAAATTTTCCCCCAAAATGAAGAATATTTGAGGGACCTTTGCTTGTTACCAATTTTCCTCAGAAAGCAACGTTTAACAAATTCACATCCGAAAGCTTCCAGGTGGACCAATTATGAACTGATCACATTTCTCAGACCCTCGACTAATGATTAGGATGCCATGCCACAACTTTTTGGTAGTCCTTCTAATCATTCTAATTTTTTCATGCAAGAAATCCTGTTTTAATCATTTTCTGGAGGCTTTGTATAATTGGATCTGACATGTAATCCTTTTCACCCTCGAGGCAACACCTTTTTCATCTTTTGCACTGTGACCTCCATCATTTCATCCTTTCCCTCTCTTTCCTCTACAACTCTGCCATACATCCATCTTCTCTAGTAATTCACATTTTTACAAGTTCTCAAGCAATTCCAATTTCAAAATATCAACCTTAACAATTCTTGGACTCACAAATTAAGTTCTAAATCCATTCAATGGCACTTTGTAGACAAAAATGACAAGGAATTTCATCAAAAATGATGAAAAATAGTGTGTATTCACATCTCTAGGAGTATTGGAGAAAAAATGGTAGAAAAATAGGTTAAATGCATAGCAACTGTTGATTCTACCCTTCTCAACTCTAGATTAGAGTCGTCCACATGTTTTTTGGGCACAATTGCAAAAAGCGAGGTATAGTGGCAAGTTTCTAAACAAACGTGGCCCTTCCATGTGCCATGGGCCCAAGAAAAACACCTTTTGACCTTTGAAAAATTCTCAGTAAAAAGGAGCCAGTGGAAGCCTCCACATGTCTCCTTGGCGCACCTTTAGTATGGTCCTCAAAAGTGGAGACCCCAAATAGGTGCGGTCCCTCCACGTGTCTCAATATAGAAAGTTGTTAAAAAAATTTGAAGGATCATTACAAGGAACCATGTTTCTAGGGTCCGAGATAGTTTTTCCTTGGCCGTTGCAAATTCCAAATAAGGGCAGAGTGAGTGGAAGCCTCCAAGTTTCCTCCGGTGCTTCTTTAAATTAAAATTTAGGGTCTAGTCCCCAAACAAGCGTGGTCCCTCCATATGTCTCAATGCTTAGAAAATTGCTTTAAAAAGTTTAAGTATAGAGTAGAGCCAACAGAAGCCTCCATGTGTCTCCCCGGTGAAAATCCAAGGTCAAATGAAAAGGTGAATTTTTGAATGAGCACCGGCCATCCACGTGGACAAGCTTTGAGTTGAATTAGGCCTTAAAGTTTCAAAGTGCCCCTTTGAGCTGCATCCAACTAGAAAGGGCCACATTTCCACATATGCTGAGATGTAAATTTGATAGGAAAACACATATGTAATGCCCGCTTCAAACTACCACTTGAGACCAAGAAATAAACTAGGTTTAGCTAGGAAAATTATGGAATAATTTTATTTTTTTGTTAAGGGTGTTTGCAACGAAGGTTACAAGATCATAGTTATCACAAACTAGGTTTAGGTTAACAAACAATATTGACTTGCAGAAATGATTCTACAACATCTCACAACAAGCACAAGGTCAAAACAAGGGATTAAATTCATCACTTAGGTTAGGAGAGTGAAAATTCCTCTCATCTCTGTCCTAACAATCTTATAGGGTTCAAATTGATTTTTCACACACTTAGAGTCATCAAAAATTTCCTAAATCATTCCCATTGGATAGGAAATTCTCTCACCTTTCCAACCATATAAATAAGTCCTCCTAACTCCTTATAAATCTCAAGTTATGGCCTGGCGGAGTTTTGGGGAGAAATTTTCCCTGGGGAGTCCGCGGGCTTAGGGAGAACCTTGAGCGGGTTTGGGGAGGAAGGACACGTGTCACTTCCCAATTGGTGTGGGGAGAAGTGGACCGGTAGAACAAAAGGGAAAATTGAGATTTTATGAGTTAAAATCTCAAAGGAGAGAAAATCTCTGCACTCCCGCCGATGTCCAATTTGCCACGTGTCAACACGTGATTGGACGGGGCTGGTAGGTCACGGGAAAAATTTGGAATTTTTCCCAAGGTCCAAAACAAACCAAATTTTCCAAAGGAAAATTTTCCTCCGACTTTGTGCAAAAGGCCATGTGGCATCTTCTGATTGGATGTGGGCCTACGGAGCGGTGGAGTGATTTAAAATTTTATGCCAAAGGCGTTTAAAGGTCAAAAAGACTTGCACGAATCCGCGCATCAATTGGGACTTGTGTTATCATCTTATTGGTTGCGGGGCTGTAGGGCCGGGGAGGAAAAAGTGAATTTTTTCCAAAAGACACAAAGGATTAAATTTTCAAATTCAATCTGCGTACCATCCATGCCACATGTCAGTATGTGATTGGTTGCGGGGACGTGGGACAAAATGGGAAAATTTTCCCAAGGTCAAAATTTCAAAATGTTAAGCTTCAAAACTATTCACCCCTCCAAAGTGCCACATGGAGACACATGATTGGCTAAGATTGTTGCGGGGTCGTGGAATTTTTGGGGAAATTTTTCCTAATGTTAAAATTTGATTTTTTTATAGTTAGATTAATTTTTGGATGGCCATTTTGAAGTAAAACTTCAAATGGCCATAACTTTTGATAGAAAAGTTAGTTTGGGGAAAAAAGGACTTTCCGGAAATCTCTCAGAGTCCTCTTTGCATAGCAATCATCAATTTTGGATTTTGATGAAGTTTTGAGGGTAAATTTTAAGAAATATATCTGTAGGATTTAAATTCAAAATTGGCAATTTTTCCAACTTATCAATTTGATTAAATTTGAACTCCTCCTTCACTCAACATGTCAACAAAACATGGAGGACTAGTATAGGGAGGGTTTAGAGTGTTTTAGTGAAGTCAATTTGTTTATTTATACAAGTTTGCATTTTTCCGACAGTTGACGGGAAAAACAACCATGCAAGCTCCGATTTGAAATTCCTTAAGTTTTAGAGATTTATTCTTGACTGTTTTAGTGAATTTGGATTCCTCAAGTCTTCCTAAGTATAAATTTCAAGTTTCATAATTTATTGTTGAGTATAAAGTCAAACTGCTCATTTTTATTAAAGTGTGCATTGCAAATTTGAGTTTTAAAAAGGTGAACTGTTTCTTTTAAATTTGTTCATAAATTTTTGGTAATTTGGATGTGCATGTGATTCCTAAGCTTATTCAAATAAATTTGATTGATTAATATAGCCATTCAATTCTAAATTAAATTACAATTCATATTTCAATTCGAATGCACAATTCAAATGAGAACAATATAGTTTAGCTTTCTCATACGTATTTTCTTCCAACATAGAAATCTCAATTTTCTTGACAACAATCCAATCCCAGCATACAATACAATTTTTAAAACTACTTCAATCCTTTATTCAAAATTCAATAACACTTTTACAATTGATCTCCTTTCAAATTTGAATTGGTATCAAATGTCAATTTACAAGCGTGGGATAACATTTACATTTTCTTTCCAAGATAAAAAAGAGATCAAATATACTTCTTCTTTACATTCTCAATTTCTTCTCATAAATCTAATATCAATACAATAATTTCCTATTACAAAATTTATACACTCACCCACTCAAAGTGGGAAAGGTTACATTGAATTTGCTCTAAAGGGAAAAGACTGTCAAACTGTAATTTCTTCTCCAAATAGCAGCATGCTTGTTTCTTCTTCTTTGCAACTTTGATCACAACAAGGAAGGGGAAAAGGCAATGCTCTCCACCCAACCAAGAAATCCAATGGGAAAGGAGAATCCGTCTTTCCCCATTGGCCCCCGAGCCCCAACCATATTAAAATGGAGCATGAAAATCAACACATGGCAACAAGACTTCTTCCACAACAAACAAGCATTCATCACAATACATACAAACAATAAAATGCACAGTTCAAAACAAGACAATAGTTACCAACTACATTTAAAACATTTCATGCAATACATAAGCTTGATCAAGCAAGCCAACAAGAGCAAGGACTATGGGGAACTCCTTATGCCTCCCAATTTGGAATTGGGTATCCACCAAATGCATACCGCCAATAATCATATCAATCGCATAAACCTTATATCTCCTAACCCCTCCTTATGCCCCCCAATTTTATCCCTTATGCTCCCCATAGTAAGAAATGCAAGCAGTTTCTTTTCAAGGTGGATCCCAAACCAAAACTCCCTCCACAATAAAATTGTGCCATTGGTAATCCCTTATGCCCCCCATATGAAATCCCCACAGCCTTCTCCTACACCTTGCCCTAAGCAATCTACCCAACCAGCCATGAATACACAACACATTCACCATTTCATTCATGCAAGAAAAGGGAAAAACAACATATAAAATGGGACAAGATCCTACCTCTCCATAGTGGAGATTGTTTCCAAAACAACAGTTCTTCAATGCTCAAATATGCAGTCCAAAACAACAAGTATGTGCATACAAAATACTCCAAGTTCTTCCTCAAACAAGCTCCAAAAAAATTCGCCCCCAAGAGGAAATGACAAAGTTTCAACAACCCACAAAAGAGCAAGAAGCTTCAATTTTATAGGAAAGGAAGGAGAGAGGATGATGTGGATCCAAGTGGGATGCCGCATCATTTTTCCTCATCCCCCAAGAGGAAATCAACATCAACCAACAATTCAAAATAAATAAGAATGACAAAATCACTTACATACTCCAATTCAACCCATACACCAAAAAGGACTGCATTAAAAATATGTAAGGGAAGTGCAATTAAAACTTACAAATGTTATTTCAAAATGCATTATAAATGCCTATATTTAACCTCCAAACCATAGGCATGGTTGGTGGATCATTTTAAGAGGTGTGGGACAAGTTTAACTTGTCCCACAAGCCTCCAAATTTGGCCTTCAAGGTCAAATTCGAATTTCATAAAAGATGGAGTGTTTGACCTTCCAAAATCTACCTTACATACTCTTACATATTTCTTACACATTCACTTACACACTCTTCCAACATTAATATCTAAGACAACAACTTTATTAATTACATTCCACATCCCAATTAAATTTAAATAAAGTTTAACTATATGACTATCACATTTAAATTAAATAATAAAAAGAACACATTACAAATAAAATACATACAACAATAATAAAAAAGGAACACATAAATAAAACACATATATCCCATGGTCACATATAATGGAAATCACCCCATGGGATTCCTAGCAAAAACACCACACACACAAACAATACAGTTGCCATGGTGACCTTGTTGATTTCACCCAGAATTTCAATATGGTTAGTCTCTCAGTCCCCCGACATTATTGTGATTTTTAACCTACAAAATGTAAATACCTCATTCGGCCTCGTCACTACATCAGACATCTAAAATGATATAAACAATATTTCAAAATCATCTAAACACACAAATCACAACAATATCATTAATTCAACATTATCATTTTTAATTAAATAAATCAACTATATCATCATCTAATTTCTACCATACCAGATCTATTCAAATATCCAATATCATAAGTCCAAATCAACATCTATAATATGTCCATGTCATAACAAAGTACATCATCAACCACATATAGAAATGTCTCTAGTAATCATCAATCATAATAACTGAATCTAGATCAATACTAGTCCATGATCTAACATCTAACCATCATACTAAAATAAACATAATAGTGTCCATAATATGATCAATAGTATCAAAATCAGTATCAAAAGTGTCAAAGGGAAGTGGGCACTATAACCTGTCAAACCATAAAATGCGGGGAAATCACCATTTGCACCCAGAAATGAATCTTTCTTTAGGGACAGAGATTTTGGAAATGATATAAGGCCCAAATGTGATCCAACGAGCTGCGACAATAAGAAAATACCATGTTTTCATAGATATTTGGGACAAAAATTGATAGGGAAAACAAAACGTGACTATGGAAAAAATGAAGGAAGGGAAAAACCTAAGTTTTCACCCAAGTTACAAATTCTTTCACATGGATAGAGGAACGGAAAAAACTCTAGATTTAATGTGATCCTTGACCAAAGGAAGGGACTAATCATGGCAACCAAATGGAGGAAAGATTTTTCATGCATCAATACAAACGAGATAAAAAAGACAATAAAGCCCACAAATTGAAGAATTTCAAGGACAAACGGGGCGAGATAAAATTGAGCACCAATAAAATCCATCTCACATACATTTTAGAGATACCCATGGAGTGGGGGAAGTGATACTTCATTACATTTCCTATACTACTTGTATATGGGTTATTCACATTTGATCGAAATGAAGGGAAAGGGATCCAAATAAACAAAATCCAGTCTTTATATATCTATAGTGGAAATAACTTTTGAGGATGTAGTTAAATTTGGAGAGTAAAACTCAACCTCTCTCCCTACACTCTTCCTCTAGTAGCAGAAACCCAAATCCTCGAGTTTTCATAAACACAAAATTGGGTTGGGAACCGATCACTCCCTACCCAACAGATCTCCATTAGCAAATAAATTGAAATCTCCAATCAATCTACATCAAAATAATCAATCTCTCTTAGTTCTCCTCATAATGATCTAATGTCTCTCGTTATGCTGCAAGGATTATCACATTGATCCCTGGTTTTCCACGCTATATGTTTTGATTCGATGGGAATTATGTAATATCTACATGTGATTTTACAACATGGGATTTTCGGACTTCTCTCAGTATAAATCTCTATCTACTTTATGTTACCGAGATTTTGTTCAATAAAATAAAGTATGGGTAAATGTAGACACAAAATCATGTGCTTACTACTATTTACTATATCACCAAGTATGTTGTTTACTATATATATCTTGCATAAGAAAAGTATTTATTGGTGACCAATTCCCTAGTCCTTCCGTTTGTCTTGTTGGTTTATATTTCTTTTATCTGTCACACTTGTCACTCATACACCCAGTTCTGGTCATATCTTAGGGATCCCTATCAATTAAACTTCACTCATTTTTCATCATTTGTCTCTCAACACTAGAGCCCATACACTCCTATCTGTCTTAGGAACCCATGCCCTCTTTATGTTTGCTCTTATTTTTGACATTTGAGGTTGTTTTTTTAGTTTTCCTCTCATATCCCGAGGTACTAGTCATAATGTTAGGTCATTAGTGTCAAAATTCAAGCAAGATATCCCTATATAAACACAACATACATACCATTATAAGGGAAAGAAATTATTATCAAGGGATATCTATCTATATATCTCAAGGGACTGCATTTGGGTACATTATTTTTCATACACACTACATAGGAAGGGGATTTCATTCTATTCCATCCACACATTTGTATTTTATCTAGCTACCACCCGCTATCTTGGCATCATTGGCGCAAGGGTGACCTAGAGAACTATTAAAAATAAAAGCATATAAAACTACATTGGGTATGAGATGTAGTGCAATTCTTAGTTGTAAGCTCACCATTGTGATAGCTAAGGACAATCCAACCCCTCAATTTACATCTATATTTTTTAGGATTTGATGTATTTTTTAGGGTTTTGCATGAGGATATTTTTGTGTTTGTTTACATGTACCTCACCGATCCACATGCAACATACATGTGACCAAAGGTGAACAAGTATGAAACCCTAGCGAAAATGTCTCAACCAAGTTCGACCTTTTAATAGACTCCAGATCCCCCACAAAGGTTTTGGGTACCCGTGCACATCCTTATCCTTTCCCATGCACCCATGTCAAATAATTTCAAGCATCTCTCGCATTTTTTTTCCCTTGATTGTGACAATTTGTGCTTCTTCTCCACCACATTTTCCAGTCCGTAATCACTTTGAGATAAGTGAACTTAAGGTAGGTGCCATATCTCTTACATTTTATTTTATGTAAAGATCAAATAAATTTCGAGAGCTTATATTTCATTGTATATAAGTTATAGAAAATCTTTGCATTTATATTTTAATGAAATATTCAGATTTTACTAAATCATTAACCAAAAAAAGTACTTTTTCCACATTTAATGAGAAGACACCAATATGTAAAGTAAGATAAAAACATAATTAACAAAAAATTTAACTACATCATATTCATTAAAAGATTATTTCTTTCCATGGTTGTTCAGGATTACAAATCTCTATTGGAGTAAGAGTTGAGAAAAAGAGGAATAAATTAAGAAAGAAATAGAGGAAATACAAATTTCTATAGGAGGAGAAAAAATTTGATGCTTTAGAATGGATAAAGAATTACAATTTATAGTTGAAACAATGGATCTTCACATTCCCAATTACCATTTAAATTAAAGTGCATTCTAAATGAAGAAATAAAAACTTTAGGTGACTTAATTCACTTTTACAAAAGTTTCTCATCAACAGAGAAATAAAATTCTAGAGAGAGAAAGGGAGAGTGTGTGCTCAAATGAAGATGATCAAGGAAGAAGTTACACTTTTCCACCATTATAGAGATGAATATTCTAACTGAATAGGACCTTCAACTACTTCCTTGATCATAAAATGACTTGTCTTAGACCAAGAAATGATTCTCCACACCTTATGTGTAATGATAAAATTGTATTATATCTTGAAATCTCTTTCAACTCTTCACCTTTATGAGAAATGGTAGGTTGCATGAATCAAATCCATATCATGAACATGATCACTTGCCTCTTACATGGGTAAAAATCATCATGAATATTATACTCACACCACACATGCCTTGAGCTTGGTAACCATGAGACATCTTGGATTGAAAAATATCAATGATTCTTGAGAATCCTTGGTAGAAAAAGAACAATCCTATAAAATGAAAACAATTCCTCTTCTTGATATAACACCAAGCCATGAATGAATAAAAATTCCTCTTGAATAATATGATAAGCCCCTATCATATCCCTTGAATAGAGAATGGTGAGGAGACAAATAATACACTATAACCATGGTTCCATCATGAAATCCTTCAATTGATTCAACTAGATGTTTTGTCATCAATAATCCTCCTATGAAGTCTAGCGAGGTCGAAAACGAGTTTTCCTTCTTCTATCCTACAATTTAGATCAACAAAATTCACATGCTCCATGTTTTTATTTTCAATGTTTGGGTACTCAGCACTAGAACTAAAATTTGTTCTCAAATTTGGAGTATTAGAACTTAATTGTGTGTTTTAATGATTTCACTAGCCTATGATTATGTTGGGAAAGTAATGGTGCAAGTGAAATTGGATTTTGAGGTAGTTTCCAAAAAAATGAAAATTTGAATGGATTTTAATGCTATAGACATCTAAATTCATATTTCAGGAAAAATGGGAGAAAATAAAATCTAAATTGTATGGGATTAGATTAATTTTAAATCTATTCACAAGATGAGTAGACACTCGAATTTGGTGTAATTATATCATCGTAGTCAACATGAAATTTAAAATATAGTTCTAGATCAAGGAAAATTTTAAGGAACCCGCCTAAAAAAAACTTATAGAAATCATGGTGAATATGGCTAAAACCAGATTTGTTGGGTTGGCGAATTATCTAAAATGAACATTAGTGGCATTAATAGGATATATTTTTGAAGGAAATTTTTGATAGAGTGGCAAATGAAGGATAACTTTTCATATTATGGAATTATCCATTCTTTGCAAGTATAGGACCACTTTACATTTGAAAGGTTGTCAAATATAAAGACCCACTAGTTATAGAGACTCCACCAAACATCCAAAATCCCACAAAAGACATGAAACATGTCACCATTATGGAAATATCCCAACTAAAGGCTTCTCGCAGACATAAAGCCCACAAAATAAGCCATAATTAGTATAACTTTCTGTGTCTAGAATCGGGGTCGTTTCCATCAATGATCAATGGAGGACATGCGATAACCAAGGAAGGAGATACATTATTTAGATCAAGAGCATTAATAGGGACATGTGTTGGCATTTCGACCCTCTTCAAAGTGATTGGGTTAAAATTAGTGATTAGTTTCTACAATACACACACACACACACACACACACACACACATGGAAAATTTAATCAAATTTCAAAAAAATTCCCAAACATGTCAGGAAATGAAACCAAATGACCAAGAAGGTTCCATAGATTTCTTGGTAATCCAATAATATTTTAAAATCCCGACATGTCAATCACGTCGATTTAATAAAAAATATAATTTTGGATCGAGATACGTTGGCTATTCGTGCATGGGAAAAATAATTTTATTCAAAATTTCATGTGAAACTTGGGCACTATTATGGTCGTAAAATATCCTAATTCACAATCCATAATTCCTATCTCTAGCCAAATTACAAATATTAGTCACTAAAATTTTCCATGTTCTAGATGAAGGAAAAGATTGCAAAATAGAATTAATTGAGAATGGGGGAATTTTCAAATATTCATTATGGGAGTAATTATTTCCTAAATGGAGTGGTTTTTTATTCTTTAGGAAGGTAACAATCATGATAATTGATTCTCCAATATTGGTGGAATTCTATAGTGGGATTTGAGAAAAACATGCCGAATCAATTTTTCGTGTATGGGGTTTTGAGTGGTTTTGAAGATGGATAGTAGTTTTATTCATAATTTGAAAAATTATTCATCATATCACATGATAAATGTATCAAAAAGGATGTTTAAATTTAGGAAACTTGTTGGAAAATTATGGGAACCTTCCTCTCGCATGGATTTTGTGTAATCTTCAACTCTAATTTCAAAGTGGTTTAGGAAAAACATGCTTGCAATAGATGAATATTTGATGTGTTTAAAAAAATACGATCATTTCCATGACATGAACCAACTATAAGTGGAAATTCTCTCTCAAAAGGATCCCATGGTTAAAATTTTGAGGGATTTGGACCATGGAATCACAAGTTATGGGCAAAACAACCACTTAGAGACCCGTGGCACAAAAGGTGGTTTTGAAAGCATGAAGGAGAAAATAAGAAGATTGAAAACTAGTTTAATGGAAGAAATTTATGTTTTTGATTAGTTTTTATGAAATGTAGGGAAATTGGATATTTAAACTCCATTTACACCTTGGTGGAAAATGCACTTTATAATTACAAAGTGTATTTTCCACCTTTTCTATAAATAGATGGCCACAAGGTACCTCCACTAGAATGATGCTCAATTTTGGGGTTAAATTTCACCTCCAAAGTGATCCTAGATGCAATAGGTCTCCTAATGTGCACCAAGGTGGAGAATGTGGGGCCCATTTGTAAAAATAATTTGTTTTTTATGTTTTATTTATGTTTTTAATTTAAGTTAGAATGATCCAATCATAAGGGGGTGTACTTTTGCAAGTGGGAATAAGAAGTACAAATTTAAAGTTGAAAAACCACCTCAAAATTCCTCCAAACTTCCAAATTTTTCTAAGGTGCACATGGTGACATCATCTACACAATGTCAAATTAGACCAAGGAGTGTTATTTCCACCCCGAGGTCCATACATAACCAAATGTATCCTTACAATATATTATTTCACATGGAAATGGGAAAATAATTTAGTGAAAATATTTATAAAATCTTAAGATGAGTCCTTTAATGATTTTACCATACATCCATTTTTCCCTAGGAAGACGTTAGTGAGTTGAGTTTCCAGATGAATTTGGACAAAATGTAAACCAAAGCATCACTTGGGTCATGAAGGGGATTAAATTTTATTCTCTTGTACCCTATTTTTGACTCCCAAATCCATTGGAGGTTCTCAGACCTTCAAGAAATATTCTCCATCCGTAAAGGATACCATGTTTCAATGTCAATAAGGTTTCATCTTTATATACTCCCAAAATTTCACCTTACATATTCCACCTTGAAGTAGGCTCCATAAATTTTTTTGTCTAGGATTTGAGCTCCCAATAACGCGCACTCATTTTAAATAATGTACAATCACTCATTTTCCCCAAAAATATCATAGAGAGAAAGCTTTCCCAAGACCACTCCAAAGCCTGCAAAATCTCTCCTAAATCATATTTTCATGGCGAAAACTCTAAGACATTTATGTTGACAACAATTTGGACTTCTGAAACTCTCCAAGGATCCCTAAATGTTTCTCAAAATTTTAAATTTGAAAAGGGGCAATTTTGATTAGTTTGACCAAAAAAGATGAAAAAGTTTCAATGGGGTTGTTAAGTAAAATGCAATAAAATTTTACATGCCAAAACTAATCTTTAAAATCTAGCATGCACTCGAGATCCTTATATTTCATGTAATGTATCTCCAAATATAATTTTAAAGTCTTATTAATCCACAATGTGACCACCTATTATACCATGTGCTAGGTTTGATGATGTGAGACCTAGTAGTTTCATATGTGAGGTGATATAATTTTTTTCCTCATGAAAACCAAGCGTAATGTCTTCCGAATTCCCCCTTAAACACAAAGTGTCTTTCAATGATATGAAATTATTGTGGCAGCCCATGTGTTAATCGTATCTTTATGTAAATGTGTGTGCACAAAATGAGAAGTGTCTAAAATGATCCTCTTATCTACACCCTGTTAAGTACAATCCAAAATACCTTATAATTCACCGAAAATATATACTTATTTACACTTATATATACTTGGAAAAATTGGGATCAACACAGCTTTTTTATTATACCCTTCATGGCCCACACACTATTTCCTACTTCATTTTACATCCTTGCATTTCTATTTTCTTTTCTTGTTAGAATATGCACCACTAAAAACTAAAAATCATAGCCCAAACACTAAGGGAAATACTAAACTATACCTTTCATTATACTTTCTTCCTAATTAATAATCCTTTTCTCAAGCCATGAAGCATACTAATTCATCCATAAAAATGAAAATCCTAGATAATATCTTCTAAAGATAATTACTTTAATCCCATGTGTAATGTTGGAAGATGATGCATAATAAAATGTCAAGGTTGTGCAAAATCAAGGGGAGTGAGACTAAAATTATACACAAGATAAACATTATGGCGTAGAATCTCTATGGGAAATTGTGTTCACAAAAATTGGATTTGAATATTGGAAAGGTACTACTAAAGGTACCCATAGAATTGTAAATTCGTGGGAGAGTAGACCTAGCTATTTATTTGACAAGTGGACACTCTAAAAAAAAAATCAAAATAATTAATGATACATATGAAAATACTAAATAATAAAAAAATTATAGCATCATGCAAAAATGATTATTTTGCATACACAACTCGAAAAACAAATGTTTCCATATGCAACAAGGAAATGAAATTAAATGACCTTGATGTAAACAAGATTATTGTAATATGGAAATGAAGGCACATATATTTTTAAATATTTTATAATCAACACATGTCAAAATGATCTATTTTAAAGAACTCGAGTGGTAAAATAAGTGAACAAAAAGAGGCGAGAAAACAACTAAATGCTCCAACATCTAGACAAAAATGTAAGGTAAATAAAATATAAACAAGCACAAATAAATGACTATGATAAGTACCAAGATGGAAACTAAAGACACACACACATTTATTGTACTAAGTATTTATTGATATTTTTATAATTAACTAAAAAAATGTTTGATATTCCTTCTATTAATATGAAAATACAACACTTCACCATAACTATCCCATAGAAAATAAGTGTTATATCCAATGCATATGTCTCTTACATATGGTCAAGTCCAAAATGGATCAAATATTCCATGTTTTCCTTTGTCTTCATACCTATTATCCCAAAGTAACACTAGTCCTAAAAATAAAATTATCTTGTAATGGAATTATTGTTAAATACTTTCTTCATATTAATTTCAAATTTTATTCATCCTTCATTCTATTTCCTTTGGACTTAATCTAACTAAATAATTTGATTTATCCTTCTAGTATATGGGTCAATCTCTTCCCCATTCAATTATTGTAATAACTAAGCGAGTAGGGAGATCTTTATTTGTGGTTATTTTGTAATTCATGTCATATATAGATTCAAAAATAAATCTTCCCATAAATTTCTTTGGATTTATTCTATCATCCCAAATAAAAACCTCGCTTTTATTCCCACTTTTCTTGTTTAGATCCAGAGTGAAAAAAATTGAACTAAATTATAATTACTATACTTGATATAGCCATTCCCTTGTCAATAATTATTAGAATACTATTTCAAATCAATCCCAAACCTTTCATCTCTAAAACACATTTCATTGTTTATTATAACTTTGTTAGCCACCCAATATTTGGTTATTATCTGATTTGAATAAATTCAATCACCAATTTATGAGTTACATTATTATTTGGAATATGTTCAACCCATTTTTAAAAATAAGATATAGCCACAATAATGCATTTGTAACTAAAACTAGATTTATCAACGAACTCATCTAAACAATCCATACCCCAATGCTGAAATGTAGCATCCACGATAAAAAAACCTATGGAAAGGCACCCGAGTATTTCAATTTACATGTAAATAAATAAAGCATGGTTCACACTTCCTTACCTCATTAGAAACATCCTTAAATAATTAATTATTCCAATAATTAGCTCTAATAATATTGTGTAGTGATTTTTGATGCATAATGACCTCCAAAATCCTAATATAAAAATTTGTGATCAGTTTCATATAATTATCCTTACTAACACACCTCATAATAATTCATTATGGGTTTCTCAAAGACAATCCTTTTTAGTAAGAATATATCACTTAGAAATTTTTTAAGGGATCCGTGTTATGTTTTATTTAGATTTGGAAGAAAATAAAATTATTCAAATAAGAAATGATATCTCTATACTACTATAATTAACCAAGATCAACCTCGGTGTAACATTATATATTTGTAAATTCAAATTCTCAACATCAAGATTTTAATTTATCATTAACATAGTTAATTTTGACCTCTAATTAACATTGTGATGTGTACCTCAATATAAAATTAATTAAAAATTTCTCACCCAATTCAATTTCCAATTTAAGTTTCATGCCGATTCATAATTTTCCTCACCTCAAGATGGGGAACATGCTCTTTCACCTTCGTTCGAGAACATAAGATCGAACATGTTCACTAATTTGACTAAATAATAATCCTACCTCTCTATATGAGCATACTTTAGCATAATATGTTGCAATAACATGCTATAAAATGCTAAGGGTTTTTTTGTGTCCTCAATAATATTCTTTAAAAAAAATTAAAATTGTTATGCCAGAGACCCAAAAGAGAAAATTTTAAATTTTACAACATAATCAAGACTATAAAACATGGGTGATATCTTAAAGGCCTCCTTCACATTAGTAAATGAATTTTATTCCTTATTAATCAATTTTCTTTATTTATTGTGATTGGGAATTTAATCTCAGTAAAATTTGATAAAAAATTCCTAATAATGTTTATTTTTGAAAAAATGACTGAAAACCCTTTTAATAATGTAGAGGAGAAATTTTGTCTTTGGCTCTATCTATTTTTGGATCAATCAACACAGCTTCATTTTTTTAAAAAATGAATAAGAAATTTACATCTATTTACACTATAAATGTAATTTTCTGATTGAGGGAGATCCTAAACTATCCACATTTGTGAAAGACTCTTTCAAAATGATCTACATGTTATATTATTATTTTTAAGTACCAAGTAATATCAACTTGATAAACAACCCTTGTATCATTAATTAGGATGGTGAAATTTTAATTAATTTCTATCTTTTATGTGAAACCATCATTATTGAGAATAAAACGAGTATTTACATATGCAAAATTACCCCAAAAGAGGTGCATTTTTCTTGTATATCCGTAATTCTCTAACTATAACATGATTATGTCTAAATAAAACATCAAACATTAACATAAATTTTTATCCATTGTATTTCTAAAAGTGATATGTGTTTGGAAATGTGTAGTTATCCTTCAAGGAAAATTCAAGTAAAATTTCTAAATTCTATACACAACCAAATATCTCCATTCTTTTTCTCATTGGAACTATATTTGTAACTATACGTACCCAAAATTGAGGTACCAGTATTACCGTAAAGAGGTTACAAACCTCAATTGTAGTGCCCACTTCCCCTGGCACCTTTTATATCGATCATGATATTTTGGACAATATAATTAGCATTTTTAGAGTTTGGATTTAGTATGGTGTTAGATGTCAGATCCTGGATTATTGTTGAATCTGATTCATATATGATGCATGATGATTGTTGGAGACATTTTATATAGATGTTGACATCTTTGTCGACATGGTTATATTGTAGATGTTGTTCGGACATGTGATATTTGATATTTTGAGTAAACCTAGAAAATGGAAATTATTCGATGATGATATAGTTGTGGATATAAATTGTAAATGATTTTGTTGATGGCCTTGATGATTGTTGTGATTCATATGTATAGATGATTTTTTGATTATATTATATATTCATTTTGGACGTTCTGATATGGCCATGAGGCCGAAGGAGGTATTTGTATTTTGTAGGTTAAAATATCACAACAAACGTTAGGGATTGGAGACCAACCACAATGGAATTCTAGGTGAATTCGACACGGTCACCATGGCAACTTGTTTTATTGTGTTGTGTGTTGTTTTGTTAGGGATTCCCATGGGGGGAATTTCCTTTATATGTGACCATGGGTTTGTGTATTTTATTA
Organism: Taxus wallichiana var. yunnanensis; assembly: GCA_018340775.1. Taxonomy (NCBI): domain Eukaryota; kingdom Viridiplantae; phylum Streptophyta; class Pinopsida; order Cupressales; family Taxaceae; genus Taxus; species Taxus wallichiana. The sequence continues at coordinate 275,731,062 of CM031244.1, forward strand.
ATGTGTTTCCTTTTATTATTGTTGTATGTATTTTATTAGTGATGTGTTCCTTTCTTTATTTAATTATGTTGTGGAGAATTACTGTGAGAAATCTTATGATTAAAATTTAAATAAATTAAATTGGGATATGGGAAAATAATAATGGAAGTTGTTGGCTCTTTGTATTAATTATGTAAGTGATGTGTAAGTTGTGTAAGAGCTTGTGTAAGTCAAATTTTTGAGTAAGAAATACTCCACCTCCTTGGAAACTCGAATTTGTCCTTGGGGGCTGTTTTTGGAGGCTTGTGGGATAAGTAAAACTTGTCCCATGCCTCTTAAATTTATTTGCCAACCATACCTATGGTTGGAAGGCTGATTTTAGACTTTTATAATGAATTTTTATTAATCTTGTTTCTTGTTTTGGGTTGCACTCTCTTACATTTTATTTAATTTGTTGTCCCTTGAGGTGTGGACTTTTTGAGTGTGCAAGTAACTTTTCATATTTTCACCCACTTCTTTATTGTGCTTGGGAGAATGGATTTTGTCTTTTGTGTTTGAATTTGAGGATGTGTGATGTGGCATCCTACATGGATCCACATCATCCTCTTCCCTTCTCTCTTCTATATAATTCAAACTCTATTCTTGTTTTGGGGTTGTTGAATCATTTACAACTTCTTTAGGGTGCATTTTCTTATGTTAAATCTCTTGTTTTTGGAGGAAGTTTGGAGAAAGCTTTGCATGCTTGGGAGATTTCTATTTTGGACTGTGTTTTTGGCCTTTGAGAGCTTGTTGTTGGAAACAAAAGCTACCATGGAAAGGTAGGCATTTATTCCTTCTTTTATTGCTGTGATTTTTTTGTTGTGTTGTGTGAATGGTGCATGTTTTATTGTAATTGTTGGTTGGTTGGGTAGAATGCCATAGGGATGGTGTAGGAGAAGGCTATGGGGAATCCATGTGGGGGCATAAGGGAATGCCATTGGCATCATAATTTTGTGGAGGGAGTTTGGGTTTGGGATCCACCATGGAAAATAAATAGCTTGCATTTCTTACTTTGTGGGGGGCATAAGGAAATATGTGGGAGGCATAAGGAGGGATTTGTGGGGGCATAAGGATATGTGTGTGATGAATTATTTTGGTGGTTTGTTCTGGTGGATGCCCAATTCCCAATTGGGAGGCATAAGAAGATTCCCCCATAGACCTTGCTCCTTTGGCTTGCATGATCAAGCCCGACTTTGATATGAATGTTTTCTATTGTAGTTGTTAAATCGTTGTTTTGTGTTAAACTATGTTTTATGTTGAAATGTGCATGTTTGAAATAATGTTGTGTGTTTTGGAAGCTAGTTATTGCCTTGGGTTGAATCACACTGTTATTGTATCTTGGTGGGGCTCGAGGGCCAATGATGAAGGAAGGCTTCTGATTTCATTGCATGTATTGGTTGGGTGGAGAGCATTACCTTTCCCTCACTTTTGTTGTGATCAATTGGAAGAAAAGGAAACGGCATGTTATTGTTCGAGCAAAGGAAAATGCGGTTTGACAGCCCCTTGTGAAAAAAATTCATTTCTGATCCTTTCCCACTTAATTTGGATGAAATTGTAATGTATATTTGTGAAGAAATGAGGTTGTAATTGAATATGAAAGTGTATATTCGAATTGTGAATGACATTTAAATTTTTTCCTGCTTATTGGAAAGAAATAAGAATTTTGTTAATTGCATTCAAGGAATGAAAGAATGTAAATATGTATCTCTTTTGAATTAATAAGGAATTGCAAGATCTTCCCTCATTTGCATTGTTGTGTGGAATTGGAATATCAAATTGTGATTGGAATCCTTGTTTTGAAAAAAGGAGAAACACGTGAGATGTAATTGTATTAAATTGCCTTGTTTCAAATATATGATTTTGGGGAAAGAAAGAAACTGAACTCTTTTTTAATGATTTCTTGAAGAAGGAAAACACTTAAGCCTACCATGGATTGAATTCAATGTTTCTTTGTATGGCAAAAAGAGATAATTAAATCTCTGGTTGAAAGGAAGAAATGTATGTGGGAATAATACAATATTATGTCTCCCTTGGAAATGTATAAAATTAAATTCAGTATTGCATTTGATTTAGAATAGTTTCTTAAATGTATTAGATAGAAAAGGAAATGAACTTCCATACTTGGAAGAAGAAATGGAAATTAAATCCCTCAAGAAATTGATCTTTGCCTTAAATTTAAAACTGGCAATAATTCAATTAAAATGCACAGTTCGGACCTGCACTTAATAACCAACTGAAAAATGATATAATCTAGCACACTAAGACAACAAGGAACTCATTTTGACAAAAGAAACACTTAGGGAAACAATTAAAACATTGCAAAATCAAACCCAAACCTTTCACAGTCAATTTACAATCCTTTTCTGTCAATTGTTGGAAAAAAATCAAATTGGAAATCAATTGAGAAAATTTACCTTCCTAAAACACTTTAAATCCTTCCTGGAGTAATCCTCCATGTCTGTTTGACATGTTGAGTGAAGGAGGTGATCCAATTTAATCAAATTTGGAAGTTAGAAATTACCAGTTGGCTTTTTAAAAGCCTGCAGATCCTTTTTGTAAAATTGACCCCTTAAACTTCATCAAAATGTAAAATTTATATTTTTTACAAAGAGGGCATCGAGAGCTTTCCATAAAGTCCTCGTTTTCCAAAAAATGAAATTTCTAGCAAAATTTATGGCAGTTTGAAGTTTTTCACGTGGTTGGAAAATTTGGGAAAATATTCCTCGGCTACAGCTTGTGGCCCGAAAAATTCCCGTTAAAATCCTTAGGAAAATTTTAAATTTTGGCTTAGAAATTTAGTTGAATTTTTCCTCCGCCAGCCCATACCCAATTAGAGGCTTCCATGTGTCCTCACGGGGTAGTGGCGGAGGCACGGTATCATTCTTGCCCTTATACCTTTTAAAAATTTGGAATTTTTTTCCATTTCTTCCCGTCAACTCGGCCTATCACAAGCTTCCACATGGCAGCTTTGGGTGCTAGCAAAGGGGGCAAAACCTTCATGACCCTTTTTCCTTTTAGAAAATTTTTATTTGGAAAATTTTTTTGTTTCCTCCCGTGGCCCCACACTCATGCCCCCACTTTTGATTTTCTCCTCTCGGATGCACGGACCCGCGTGTGCCTTTTTTCCCCTTTTCTCCCCTTCAGCAAATTCCCTCAAAAAATTCCACAACCCCACCCCTCCCTAATTTCTCCCCCACATTGGTTCATTGAATGTCACATGTCTTCTGGTGGCATAGTGGAGGCGTAGACAAAAGGTGAACTTTTCCCCGCGCAGGGAAAAATTTCAAATACCGCCCGCCCTTCCCTCTCTTCCTTCCCGCTTTGGCTCGTGGAGCGACACGTGCCCCTGAGGGACCCATGGGCACAACATTATTTTATTTCTCATACAAATTAAAAAGATTCTAAACCTCCCCATGCTCCGCCAACCCACCCCTTTGGGCAATTTTTCTTCCCTGGGCCCGCACATCCGCCCTTTGGGGGAAAATTTGACCCCTAAAGTCCACCTACCCATATCTTGAGTTCTGAAGGAGTTAGGAGGACTTCTTTATATCACCGGAAATGTGGGAAAATTTCCTATCCAATGGAAATGATTTAGGGAAATTTTTAATGCATTAAGTATGAGAAAAATCAAGTTGAAACTCTAATCCTGTTAGAGAGTGGGTAAGGAGTTAATTTACCCCCTGATCTTAACTGAAACTTCTAACCCTAAAATTTGGGCCTTGTGACCCCTGATTAATATAAATAAAGGAAATTTTTTTTCTAGTGGATTTGAATTGTTCCAGAATCTATTAGTGGTAGTTGTTGCCTTGCAACCTAGTTGTAGACACTCTCAATCAAGTTCTAGGAGTGGGTAAGTGAGACCTTACTCTGTTGATTTTAAATATGTATTCCTTTCCTCACTGTAATTTAACCCTGCTCTTATCTTGATCTTGTGGAATTAAATACCTTGGGTATTTAATTGTTTTGGTCCCTTAACCCTAAAATTTTAATCAGGAAATATTTAGCTAAAATGTCAGTGTAATCAATAATTAAATTAATCCCTAGGGAGATTTGAGCTAGGTGTGGACTTGTTGCACTTGTTGCTTTATAATGTGAAATTAATAATTATTATAATGGGAAAAGTTATCAGTTGAATTTAATTTTCTTTGAGACTTTGGTCGTTAACTCCTAATCAAAAAAATTATTCCATAATTTTCTAACTAAACCTAGGTTGTTCATGGGTCTCAAGTGGGTTGTTTTTAACCAAGCACTACACCAATGATGATTCAGATCTCTTTGGAATGTGTTCGGAATCCGTAAAGCTTGCCAAGTATACATTTGCATCCTAAAATACCTTATCTGACCTTTGCATGCTTCATTCTAAACCCTGTCCCCCTTTCCCTTGCATTTATGTCATTAGTTTAAGGATAGCCGCCCACTGCACCCGGGTGATGGTCCATTGACCGCCACCTAGGATAGGAAGGCGGTCCTAAAATTACCACCCTACATAGGGTAGTGGTCCTATGTGCATTTTTCATAACTTTCTGATGCTTTCATCAATGTAAAAAATCAAGTGGCACTCACATTTCTCAACCACTCTTTCTTACATGTATGTTTTAGCTACCTAGTAAATAGTAATTTCTCTTTATTTATAATAGAAGAGTTCAATTCAAACTTACCCTCTAGTAAATCCAAATGCTATAAATACCAAGCTTGTTTAAAAGAAAATGGCCCCTCACCTTCTATGAACTATTATTCGTGTGTGTTTTATGTTCTTCAATAAGTTTCGATAAATTTTGTAAAAGCTTTCACCTCTCGATTCAAGGCTCCACAGATTCGGGTCCTAGATCATGTGCATTTAAATCTTGATTTTGCTTAGAATTATAGGTTGTTGTTTTTTTCACAGAACTATAAGTCTTATAGATTTTGGTATGTTTGGATTGTATCCGTATAACAATCCCGCTAGGAATTTAATAGTCAAGCTTTGTTCTCTTGCACTATCCCTCTCCTACTCGCATTTTGTTCAGCTTACATCTAAGATGCCACTTTGTTTGAGCATCTTCCCCTACCACCACTATAATATTCCCACTTTTTGGATTCACGAGAACACAAATGAATAAAGAGATCACTGCGAGGGGACAATCCATGATACAACCGGATTTTTCATTGCTCAGTAAACTCTAGGTTTGAATTGTCAAATTTGTAGTTACAATATATCAAATAGAATAGAAAATCATTTTATTTCAGTTAATCTTGCTTTCAGTATTACCAGGGAAGCTGTGGGGAATGATAGCTTCTGAGAAGCTATGATTTATTCCTCACTTCTGAGGTAAGATTGAAGGTCTTTCGATTAAATTAGTTAGTTATTTAATATTTAGGATAAATTCACAAGTGCACAGGCAAATAGCTACATCAAGCTAACTTGTTTGTTTTAATTATGTTATTAGATTAATTTTTCATTATCTGAATATATTAGAATAACTGCTCTTTAAATTTCATTCAAATACACATCATTGAAAATACAAAAACAAAAGGAATATAAGCATAGTGTAGATATATCTTTCATAGTTAGTTTACTTATTTCAGTTAAAGTTTGATTATCTCTTGCATGACAATTACAAGACCCAGAGAGACCATGGATTATGTATTTGAACCGGTAATACCTCAGCCAAATATCTTCACAATGTTAACGGATATAGATCAATGTATTATAATTCACGTCTTTCAAATGACGATAAACCCACAAGAAATTAGTGAACAATTGAGAAAATTGAATATTGAAGGCGACAAAGCTTACAGATTCTTGTCAAGTCAACCCAACTATAGATTGCCTTGATAGGATATCCTGCATGACCATACAATAACCCGAAAGAGAGAAAAAATTTGGTCGTTGATCAATTAGTTCCATGACCCAAACGCAGGAGACCTTCTCATTGACATAGACAAAGGCTTCCGTATACAAATGTGACAGAGAACTAATAAGGTATTTCGAGAAGATCACGCAACTCCTAGTATTAAACATAGAAGCTGACATAGCTTATGACTATTGGATAGTGAGAAGAAGAGATTGATTCTTCACATGACCATAACAGTCCATAATAACCAAAAACTCATGGTTGTGATCCCTAGGTCCCACAACCCGACGGGCCTGCTAATATGTTAAACATTGACACCAATTTACGTACGTTGGTATTTAGATCCTTGCCACCCCGTTGGATATCATAACATAATTTTCCACATTAAACACAAAATCCAATCAAGCTAATATTTTCTGGGTTAGACCAGAAAACTGCCCATAGTTTCCTATAAATCTAATACAATTTTCATGACCTTGTCTCTGAAATATACACGAAGCACCTATAGGTCACTTTCCATGCATCCAAAAGCCAATACATAGGATCTCGATAAAGCTCGACATTGATTGGAGCCTTCGAGAAGCTATTATAGCCGAATGATCCATTACACCAATTCAGGTTAGGAGAGCTTTCTTTGCCTTAGATTCACAGATCCTATTATTGTGTGTTGAGGATATAAGATTTCCCAACTAATTTGTCTATACCCACATATATTTCATTTCCACCGGATGTCTCGGCATGACCTCGAGAGGTCAGGTGCGAATATGGGCTACTTGTAGATTCTCATGCTTGCATGTCATTTTTCTATCATACAAAATTGGTGAGCCTGACATGAAACACAATAACTACTCCATTTTCATTTTCATTTCTTTCATCCATCTTTGTTCCTTCCCATTATTCTATGGGTATTTATATACCCCGAATATTTCGGGATACAATGCATATATGTTGAGACCTCTCTCGTGTCTTCAAGGATATTATGATCAAACAAATAGACAACTCGACCCTTGTTTTCTTGCATGGGATGACAATTATTCAAGAAACTACTTTTCATCACAAAATCCTCAAAGAACTATCTCTAGTTCTTCATTATGGATTGAGGAGATGGATCAGCTCACACAAACACAACAACTAGAACCCTCAGGCTCTAACAATATGACGTTTACTGGAGAATCCATTTCATCTCCTCAGGTTTTATTCAGACCATAAATAAGTAGGTAGTTAGATCCACTCCCATTGTTGGATGAGGATTATTTAGCATGCTACATGAGAATTGAACAACACTTCCAAAACATGTACGCACCTATAGGAAGTTTGCAAACACAACCCGATACCTTGCTCCAAGAAAACACCCCCATTCCTCCACCTATGGAAAATACTCTCGGTGAAGCTTGGCAAGGTAATGATCAATTCATAGCAGGGTATCATACCCCTTTATAACCTCAAGGTATACAAAACCACCATTAAGGAAAAACATTGGGCCATCACTAATTGAGGTCATCTCAACTTTGGTGGAGAAGGTCAAAGGGCTAGAGCTTTCTCAAGCAAATCAAACTTCATATTCGAGGCAAACGGGAACTCCTAACCCTCCTCATGATCCTATTCAAATCGACCTCCTCAAAGGAACAGGAACATTAGGCATACCTCCTCAACAATCGTATAACTACCCATAGCTAGCACCAACTAGAACCGTGTTTTTAAATGCTGCTCCAGTTGAAAGTATGATACCTCCCAATTTAGTACCAAATAACCCATATCGAGCAATACTCCTCCCTAATTAAATATTTATTCAAAATCACCATAGGGAGACATGTTCTCCTCTCCCGGGATGTTCACTCAACCACAAGGGTTTCCTTATGTCCCTACAAATACATATGTTATGCCATATCAACAACCCATTCCACCGCCACCCCCCAGCAGACACCATTAATGGTCAAAACCTATGCGATAGGAACTTACTCAAAATATTTGAAAGAACCTCTAGATTTCACCGTACAAAGTTTCATGCTTCCAAGGCCTCTTCTTCGGATTTTCCTAAATACGAAGGGGAGGGAGATCCAAATGCACATATCAAGGCCTATGCCATGGCCATTCGAGAATTTCTCCCTTGGGATGAGGTTGTTGATAAGATATTCCCTAAAACCTTAGAGGGTATTTCCCTTTATTGGTATTATAGAATACCTAAGGCCTCGATACACTCGTTCAAACAACTTGTGTCGAATTTATCAAAGCTTTTGATATGAACAAATTGTTAAGAATAAGGATCAGGGAATTCTTACATATTAAACAAGAACACAATGAATCTGCTGCCCATTTTATTCAAAGATGGCGTATAGTCCTCTACTCATCAGCAAGTGCTTTAAACATGGATCAGATGGAACTATGTGACTTATTCCTTCATTCTCTCAATAGAGAGATAAAGGAAGAAGTCTAGAAGTTATCACTAAGGAATTATGATGAAGTACTTGAGAGTGCCCTCTGAATCAATGAAGCGGCAATGATAGACAAATGGTCGTAAGACATATAGAACAAACAAAATTAATCACTCCCAATCAAAACACTACAACTTATTCTAATGTTGAGAATACCAATCAAGGACCCAAGATCCTTAACAAAAACCATGGGGTTATAATAGATGGGTTCACGTAAAGGTTAAAAGGGAAAACGTTGTAACATTTCACCACTGTTAACAATCAACAAAATAATAACTTCAATCCAACAATCAACATGGTGGATTTTAGTCATCCCATCACACCAACAACAACAATGAAAAATCTAGAGACAAGGTCTAATCCAAAACCCTATTGGATATCGTAGAATCAAAACCAAAGGCAACAACCTCAAAATTTTAACTCTAACAACCAACAACCTAATCAAAGTTTTGGACCACAACAAAGTTTCAAACCATCAACCACGAAACTATAATCCCAACTTGTATTGTGGTTTCCACAGAATTAAAGGCCATAATACTAGGACTTTCCATGACTACAATAAATTCAAGCAACGTTTGCTAGATGACCAAAGACAAATCTTTATAGATATGTTTTCAGAAAATTCTACATTACCCATGCCAAACACTTATAGAGGAGCGGTTTCCCTCAAAATGCACCCCTCAATATTTTTAACGATCCTCTCCCAAATCACTCTAACAATAACATGTTAGATACAAATGGGATGAACAAGGGTGTTATAACATGAAATAACGATCATGAAGCCTCAACTTCATTAAATCCACCATCGCACCCCAATTAGGAACTCAACCACAAACCAAGATAGTTAGTCGGTAGAGTTAGAATCGAGCTACACGTATAAACCATAACAAGAACACGTGATTATTCTTCTCGACCAGTTCCAACCTACCCATTAGAACTAAACAACATTCAAAAAACACTAGTAAAACCCATATGCACTTACGATCTAATTAATGACCTAACAAAAACATTCTCTCACATTTCCTTCTTGGATTTGTTGAAGAACTCTCCTTCCCACAAAGGCTTCTCTCTTAGAATCGTTAGGTATTGGTCATCTAATTAACATCACTCCTCCGAAACATAAGTAAACCATGTAGAATTTTATGTCTATCCTCAAGGGTAGCCAGATAGGGATATTGAGTTTATATTTGATATAAGAAAAATGCCAACGGACGTTGAGATTGCATGTAGAGGTGACCCACCTTGCATTTGCAAGTATGGGATTACAATAAATATTTTAAACATGAAATGATTGATGGTGGGGTAGTAGTTAACATAGTCCCTGCACTTTTCTTCAAAAGCTAGGATATGGAGAAACAAATTGTTCCACAACACAAAATACGTTAAGGGGTTATGATAGTCTCAAGGCCACTTCAATTGGGACTATAGTGTTACCAAATCACCTTAGGACCCAAGACAGTCCTCACCGAATTTTATATTATAGATCAGGAAACCAACTATAATATGACTCTCTTGGTCAACCATGGATACATCGTATGAAGGAAATCCCTTCCACATTATTCCAAGAAATAAGATTTTTACACTTGGGAAAATATTTATAGCGCAAGGTGACCAAAACCATTCAATATAAAGCTAGAAGATTTGAAGAAAAGACAGGCATTCACTCTAAGTTTGAACTCCCAACGAATCAACTTAACAAACCAATCAATTCAAAACTAGAAGTAAATTTGATACCTACAACAGAATTAGAAATCATGAATCTAGTAGAAGGTATTTCAGCACTAAAAAATGAGACTAATGTCATAGATATGGTGTCATTAGGAACTACCAAAAAATTTGTAGAGTTACTAGAGAAAGATCTACCTATTCTCCTACCATTTGATTCCATGGGTATGGGATACACCCTAGGAATTGGATCCCTTCTAGCAGACGAAGTTTGTATGGTAGAAGTAACCGAGGCAAAAGAAGTAGACATGAAGAATGTCCCAACATCCATTTTTCTGAGAAAATATTGGACTCTCCACTTCGATGGAGCTAGATGTCATTTCGGAGCTGGGGCAGGTGTGATCTTTACTTCTCCTAAGGGAAAGATCCTACCTTTTTCCTTTAAATTAAACTTCGAATGTATGAACAACGGGGCTGAATATGAAGCCCTTCTCCTTGGCCTTATCATAGCTAAAAGGATGGGTGTTGATAACATTAGAGTGCTAGGAGACTCGTAGTTAGTTGCAAACCAAGTATCTGAGGTATATGAAACTAGAGCTGAACACTTACAACTCTATAAAATGGCGGTGTTAGATCTAACATAGGGATTCGAATTCATATCAATCAAAGAAATCCCACGAGAATAAAACCTTCTTTCTGATTCAATAACAACCTCAGCTTCCCATTTCACTCCAAGCAGTGAGTTGGAAAATACAAGTTTCATGGTATCACTTCATACCGAACCATTGGTGTGTAAAATACCAAAAACCTGATCTTGACACATATAGAAACTGAGAATGAGTCTACCATCCTAGATCATTTTGATAGCGATAGAGAAACTCTTGAATATCTAAATGCCTATGCAAAATTGCATCTCACTCATCACATGGTGGATTTCTCCCTAATCCCATCTTCCTCTTCCTATTTTGGAAATCCCATGATAGAATTCCCCATAAAAGAATCTTGATATCTACGAGGTAGAGAATGGAGAAGGTTTGGAACTACCTCTAGCCCCCTGAATTTGAAGAAGGCAACACTTCTTTAATCGAAGGAATGATTGACATAAATATTGGAATGAAGCAAGAACCAAATATTTTGAAGTTGGGATCCTCATTAACTCTGGAGGAGATAGAAATACATACCTAAATCCTCAAGGAACATCAAAAGGCTTTCACATTTAATTACAAAGAAATGACGGGAATTACACCACATATCACGGTACACAATCTTGTCACCAAACTAGATGTAAAACCAATTAAGCAAAAGTCGAGACCAATGAAACCAAAAGTGGCTCTCATGGTGAAAGAAGAAGTAATGAAACTTCTCCAGGTGGGATTCATCAAACTAGTCAACTATTCACAATGGGTATCTAATATCATCCCTGTTCTAAAAAAGAATGGAAAGATACATATTTGCATAGACTTCGAGACATTAATAAAGCTTTCCCCAAAGATGAGTTCCCATTACCATCCATCGACGTCATTTTTGATGCAACAACTAGATTTGAGCTTTTGTCTCTCATGGATGAGTTCTCAAGATATAATCAAATCAAAATATCTGAACAAGATCAAGCCAAGACTACATTTATAACTCCTTGGAGAACTTATTATTACCCCTGTCATGTCATTCGGTCTCAAGAACGCTGGCGCTACATACCAACAGAAATGACATACATATTCCATAGCCTTATTCATAAGATTGTGGAATCCTATGTAGATGACTTGTTGGACAAGGACAAGAAGCATTGTGATCACCTAGAAATACTCTGTATCCTTCTCTCATGATTGATCGAATGGCGTCACATTAAATCTAGAGAAATGCGTATTTGGCATGACAAGAGGCAAGCTTCTAGGCTACATTATATCCTCATGGGGGATTGATGTCGATCCAGCCAAAATATGGGTTGTTCTTAAAATGATTCCACCATTAGATGATTCTCAGTATCAGATCATTTCTTAGGAAACTTGGTGTAATTCGAAGGTTCATAGCGGACTTAAGTTTTGTTGTTCATCCAATCAACAATTTATTAAGGAAGGACTATAACATTGATTAGACAGAATAATGTAACGAGGCCTTTGAATTAGTTAAATGCTTATTGTTATCTCCTCCCATGCTAATGCCTCCTGGACCAAATCATCCTTTGATCCTATATTCATGGGCTACTAATGTCTCACTAGCTTGCATGTTGGCTCGGAAGATAATGATAAATGGGAATGTGCAGTTTATTTCATTAGCGATGTTGCTTGATTATGAAACACATTACACACATGAAGAAATAGAATGCCTTTCCATATTCTTTGTAATGAAATGTTTAAGACATTACATGTTAAATCAAGACAAAATGGTTATTGTAAAATAGATCACTTATAGACATTCCTCACGCAAGGGTCTTTATCTAAAAAGGTTGGACATTTCATAACCTATATGGGTGAGTTTGAACTAACATTTGTAAACCAAAAGTCCGTTAAGGGACAAATCATTGTAGACTAGTTAGCTGATAATCCATTAGATGAAGGTGATCTCGGTAGATCTAGAATTTCCCAATGAGTACGATATTTTTTGAAACCAACCCCCCATCTCTATATGTCCTTGGTACATCAACATCATTAATTTCATCATGGACTAGACATACCTTAAGGGGCCACATCATAACAAAGAAGGAGGTTACACATTATTGCTACTAAATACTTTATTTTAGAACAAGTTCTCTATCATAAAGCCTTTCATGGAATGCTTTTAAGATGTGTTGACACAGAAGAATTTGAAAATATTCTTTATGAATCCCATGATGGGATATGTGGAGGCCACTTCGGTGGCTTCGCCACTAAAAAATACATTGAATGGGCTATTTTTGGCCCACTTTGGAGCATGACGTAGTAGAGTTTGTGCGCAAGTTTCACAAATTTCAAGAGTTCTCCCACGAGATTCACATGCTAGCACAAGATCTACAACCAATCGCAACCCCATGACCCTTTTCCATGTGGGGCCTAGATTTTATAGGGAAATTATCTCCTCGTTAATAGATGGCGAACTTTATAATCACAAATGCCACAAAATATTTTACTAAATGGGTAGATTCCATGCTCTCACCACCGCTCCAGGTTCTGTAATCGCTAAGTTCATCCTAAATCAAATAATTTGTAGGTACAGTGTCCCATAAGTCATTATCTCAGACAATGGAACATCCTTCAAAAATGATGAGGTCCATGAGTTATATAGTAAATTCAAGATAAACCATCACACGACCTCTCTTTATTACCCCCAAGCCAATGGACAGGCTGAGGCAACAAATAAAATGTTAAAATCCATTCTCCGTAAAATAGTTAATGAGAACAAATGGGATTGACATCTCGACCTTGTGGGCCCATCAAACCTTAATAAGAACACCAACACGGGTAACCCCTTTCTCATTAGTATTTGGGGCGTAAGAATTTCTCCCGCTTGAGGTTGAAATACCCGGTCTCGCATCTCATTACAAGGGATTTTGGATGAAGAAGCCTATATAGAGGCACGCCTCTCTCAACTGGAAAGCCTTGATGAGGCCAAAGTTAAACGCCGAAAAATGAAACAAAGCCTATCTTGACTGGATGTTCCGACAATATAACAAAAGGTTCTACGAATGAGAAATATATGAGGGAGACCTAGTTCGAGATTAGATAGCCGGATTGATAAGAAAATGGTGAAGGAAGGAAATTCGGCCCAAGTGGTTGGGCCCATACCTAGTCATGAAAGACTACATAAATGGTATGTAACTATTATGTATAGTAGAAGTCGAGGAATTCAATGAAACTATCAATTCCTTGCATCTTAAACGGTTTTACGCATAAGTCATCAACATCATCATTTGTATATTATATCTACCTACATTGCATTAGTCACTCGGTTGTTTCATTTTGTTCACTCATTTCATAAATTTTGTGGTTAAGTAACTTATTCTTAACAAATTTATTACAAGATTATGAAAATATTGGCAAAAGCATTCAAATCATATCTCTTCAATTTTCATAATATCATTAAATGGTTTCAAAATCATTTCATCAATTCAAAAGACAAAATCTTGACAAAACCATACCAAGGCTCTGTATACTTGGTGACACCCATTTCTTCTACTAGGTTAAGTTATTCTTACCTATAGTCTGTTCTAGAAGCTTCTTGGTGTCACATCTATCCCTCTTATGTCTCTTTGAAACAAGGATACTCCAAAGTCACAAATCGAAATGTCAAAACCAAATGGAATAAAAATACTAAACAAATAGAATATTTTATTTTACACACTTTTTTGTCCCACCAACTTTGATGATAAGCCCACATCTCTTACTAGTGGTGCGAGGTTGAGAAAGGAAAGAAGTGCCCTTACTCGCCTATGTCCTACCTTTGGTGACAAGCCCATACTTCTTACTAGTAGCATAGGGCGGGCGTAGGGGTCCATTCATGAAAATCAATGAATCTTAGTATTTTAAAAATGCAAAGCAAAGTGTATTAAGTGAAATTAAGTATCCAAATTCCAAAGAGATCAAATCCTCAAAACCAAATTTCCATCCATGGATCTAAGTCTAGATAAACTAGAAAGTAAGTTACATTCGAACTATGTAGTAGTTTTGAATAAGAGTAAGCACACAGTCTAAATTTTATTTCTATCAATACCTTGTCTTTCTCTCATAATTTCCATTCATCAAACTCATACAATTTTCACCCTTCCTAACTCTTGGTGTTGAGCCCTCGCATCTTACTAGTTGCATGGAGTTAGGAATGGGCAATTTCATCTCATTATCACTACATATTCATCACGTTTTTCCAAAACAAAAAGAAGTAATGAACATTTCCAAAAGAAGCCAAAATTTCAGTACTACAATATGTTTACATCATCACATATCAACATTAGAAAAAAATAAAAGAGAAACATTCTATTCAACACTTGTTATCACTTGCCATCCATTGCATACATTCGAAAAGCATATAAAAATAAAGATTCTAAAAACATCTAGTGTACACATGGGAAACAAACCAAAAAAACTCTAGATACAAAGAAGATCTAGATCAAAAAAATATATATATATATATATATATATATATATATATAAGAATCATCTTTTGCATACACTGCCATCATGCACTGTGCATGGTCAAAACGCTCAATGAGCCCAAAAACACAAAAAAACTCATACAAAAATCCAACAAAATCACTACAAAAAGACCAAATGGCCTCTCAATCCCTATGGGATCCCTCAGAGGGTGCATGATCATGTCTAGGAATCCTACTACGATGACGATCTGAATGAACTGAGTGCTCATGATCATGGCCACTAGATGTGGTCTCACTACAAGAATGACTCCACCTCATTAGACGTTCAACAATCATATATCCAGCTACCTCAGCATGAAGGGAGGTCACTAACTTTTCTGCTTTCCAGACAAGGGCAAACACATCAGTATGTCTACCAGCTGCTGAAGGCTCTCTAATGTCCTCAGTAAGCTCGGCCCGAGTACTCTTTGAGGGGAGCAACAGGGTGTCTGTACACACTCGGTGAATCAAATCCCGCCATCCCTTAGCAATTGCTGCAAATAAAAAGAGAAATAACAAGTTAGAAAATTACCAAAAAAATTCAAAAAAATGAAACAACAAAAAGGAAATATCAACTAAACATTTCTTGCTAACAAGGTTGAGAATAGAGTAGTAACTCACTCGGATCTCCAGGTATCTAGGTAGGGTCTCTAGGATCTGTGCCTACTACTAAAATAGCTACTGACTGTGGAACCTCCCCCAAATTGGGAAAGAAATGACATCCTGCCACAGACTCATCATCTCCCCCTATGTCTTGAGAAGGAAACTCCTTTGAAATCAAGGTCACCTTCTCTGCACTCACCTCCTCCCTCTTAGCCCTCAAGATATCCTGAGTGTCATGCCACTCAGAATCGCTGTCATCCTCCTCATCCGTCCCACCGGTCTCACCTCCCATCATCTCCTCCTCTGTCTCCCCTCTTGTGAACTCCTTGGAGTCTAAGTCCACATCAACAGGCTCATCCTCTCCCCACTAAAAGTAGGAGTGGCTCAATATGAAGTAAAGGTGCTCGAGGAGCACTAGCTACCCCTCGGGCCCGAACCACCGCCTAACCGCGATAGGAACTCCAAGAGTAACCATGGTCCAACCCCAATCTCCTCTAGGGCCTCCCAAGCCTCACAAATAGTCCTATATACTAGCCCCAATAGAGGAATCATATGAACATAGGGGAGGCCAAACTGCTAAGGGACTCGATCAAATGGGTGGACCTCCACCCTCTCTATCATGTCTACCAACTGACTGTAGTAGAGCAAGCAATCAATGTAAGTGTCTCCTCTCCCCATACTCCCAACATGGCTTGATAAGGAGTGGCCTCCATGTCTGCAGTAGTCAATGAAGCCACTGGCTAATGTGGCATCCTGAGTACTATCATCCCCATCCACCTCACTGCTCTAATGCCCCGGATCCTCCGCTAGTACACCTAACTCATAACTAGAGTGGGATGACTCAAGGACTACACCTGTAACTCCGACCACCCTGTATAAGTCATGGTATGTGGTCCCAAGAATGTTTTCTTCCCAAGCATAAGTACAGCCATGGACCTCAACGTGTAATAATGGGATCCCAACAAGATAAGAGAGTATATCCTCCCTTATCCCCAATCAACCGTGAGGCCAAGATACCCATAATGGCCTTACGGATGATAGGGATGGAAGAAGAAGCAATAGATTGGACCTTCACTCTATTCTTTGAGCCAAATCAGACAACAACATCGCCCATATAGGTAGCCCACTGAACCATCTGAGACCTGGATCCTGTTGTCTTAAGAGACAGCCGCCTCCCAAGAATCGAAACCCCCAATATGTGATGGATGTCCTCCAGGGTGATATTCCACTCACCCCTAACACTGGAAACTAGAAATTATTTTGGTCCACATCTCAATACGAGAACAAGTCACACAATATGTGACTAGCAGGAGCAACATGAGGAACTGTGAGATCCTCAAAATACCGGCCCTCTGTAAAGTGTCTCTCTCTACCTGGGTCAACATATCCAACACTGCCTGGGAGCCAATCACACTCCCTCTCTCTGCTCCATCTAATATACTCCTTCTGCATCCACCCAAAACACAAAAAAGAGCAAGTTAGCAACATAGCACAATAGATAAGCTCATCAAAAACATGGAAAAATGTCAAAAATGCAAAAATATTTAACTAAGGCATCTGTTTTCAATTTTTGTCTAGAACCGCCGCCTTGTGTAGAGTGGTGGTTTACGTGACCGCTGCTATAAAGGGTAGTGGTCCTGTAATTGCCACCATCACAGGGGTGCTAGTCCTATGACCGCCGCTCTATGTAGGGCGGCGGTCCTGTGCCGATTTGGCATGCACCCATAAAGCCCTAAAAGTGCCTAAAAATAGTAAAATACACCATTTTGACTGAAATAAAAACCTAACCTATGGGTGCCCTCCCTAGAGACTCGTTTAACACTAAGATTTTCAAAAATAACCCCCCAAAACAAAGATTTCAACATTTTTATATTTTAGGTTTTAAAAAATGAATTGAGAAAAACTAACCGAGACTTTGCAGGTCGATGTCTTTCTCTCAAAGGCATGATCACAATCTCACAATGAACATTTTAATGTACTCTCATCGAAAATGGTTACCCCGGGTCCTTAACTCAAAATTGCCAAATAAACACGCGTAAATGAATAGGAAAATAAGCTCATTATATATATATATATATATATATATATAATATTCTAACCTTGTTTTGAATGTTCTTTCACAAAGTTGGAGTGTCGATGGAGGTAAGTTTTATCCCCGCATAAATGGTAAGTCCTCATTTATTTTTAATTTAGTATTTATTTTTTGATTTCCTTATCTATCTACACTTGAGTTCTCTTTTCATTTTACATATAGCAGGAATCTAGATGGCGACATTATGATACACGAGTATGTTAGGTATAGCTTCTAACTCCCCATTTCAAGACCGCCATATACTGACTCCACCGTTTTATGCCCATCCATGGATAAAACGCTTCTCTGAGGGGGAAATATGCATGTACCCAAAATTGTAGGTACTATACTACTGGAAAGAGGTTACAAAACCCCAATGATGATTCAGATCTCTTCGCAAGGTGTTTGGAATCCAGAAATCTCGCCAAGTATACATTTGCATCCTAAAATACCTTATCTCGACCTTTGCATGCTTCATTCTAAACCATGTCCCCCTTTTCCTTGCATTTATGTCATTAGTTTCAAGACCGCCGCCTAGGATAGGGAGGCGTCTCAGATGCTCGCCACCTGCGCGCAAGGCGGTGGTCCTATGCGTGTTTTCCAGAACTTTCTGATGCTTTCATCAACGTAAAAATTCAAGTGGCACTCACATTTCTCTACCACTCTTGCTTGCATTTATGTTTTAGCCGTATGATAAATAGTAATTTCTCTTTGTTTATAATAGAAGAGTTCAATTCAAACTTACCCTCTAGTAAATCCAAATGCTATAAATACCAATCTTGTTTACAAGAAAATGGCCCCTCACCTTATATGAATTATTATTCAGTGTGTTTTGAAAGTTCTTCAATAAGTTTCAATAAGTTTAGATTTTGTAAAAAGCTTTTAAACCTCTCGATTCAAGGCTCCACAGATTCGGGTCCAAGATCTTATCCATTTGAATCTTGATTTCGCTTAGAATTATAGGTTGTTGTTTTTTCATAGGAAGTTTAAGTCTTATACATTTTGATATGCTTGTATTGTATCCGTGTAACAATCCCGCTAGGAATTGAATAGTCAAGCTCTGTTCTCTTACACTATCCCTCTCCTACTCACATTTTGTTTGGCTTACGTCCAAGTTTCCACTGTTTGAGCATCTTCTCCTGCTGCCACTATCACATTCCCACTTTTTTAGATTCACGAGAACACGAAGGAATGAAGAGATCACACTGAGGGGACAAGTCACGATACAACTAGATTTTCTCGTTGTTCTGTAAACTCCAGGTTTGAATTGTCGAAGTTGTAGTTACAATATATCAAATAGAATAGCAAATCATTTTATTTCAGTTAAGCTTGCTTTCAAGATATTACAGTGGAAGTCAGTGCGGAATGATAGCTTCCGAGAAGTGTGATTTATTCCTCACTTCTGAGGTAAGATTGAAGGTCTTTCAGTTAAATTAGTTAGTTATTTAATATTTATGATAAATTCACAAGTGCACAGGAAAATAGCTACATTAGGCTAACTTGTTTGTTTTAATTCTGTCATTAGATTATTTTTTTGTTATTTGAATATATTAGAATAGCTTCTCTTTAAATTTTGTTCAAATTCACATCATTGAAAATACAAAAACAAAAGGAATAAAAGCATATTGTAGATATATCTTTCATAGTTAGTTTACTTATTTTAGTTAAAGTTTGACCATCTCTTGCATGACAATTACAGGACCCAAAGAGCTCAAGGATTACGTATTCAAACCAGTAATACCTCATCCAAATCTCTTCACAAAATTAACGGATATAGATCAAGGTCTTAGAATTCACGTCTTTCAAATGACAATAAACCCACAAGCAATTAGTGAACAATTGAGAAAATTGAATATTGAAGATGACAAAGCATACACATTTTGGTCAAGTCAACCCAACTATAGATTTCCTTTATAGGATATCCACATGACCATACAAGAACCTGAAAGAGAGCAAACATTTGATTGTGATCCATTAGTTCCATAGCCAAACGCAGGAGACCTTATCATTGACATAGATAGAGGCTTACGTATACAAATCACGAACACCAGTGAGGTATTCTGAGAAGATCGCGCAACTTCTATTATTAAACATGCTGAAAAATCTTATCACTATTGGATAGTTTAAAGAATAGATTGATTCTTCACATGACCATAACAGTCCACAATAACCACGAACTCATTGTTGTGATCCCTGTGTCCCACAACCCAACGGGCTTTGCTAGTCGGCTTAAACATTGACACCGGTTTATGTACGTTGGTATTTAAATCCTCGCCACTCCCCCGATATCATAACACAATTTTCGCATTAAACATAGAAGCCAATCAAGCTAATATTTTCTAGGTTAGAGCAGAAAACTACCCATAGTTTCCTATAAATCCACTACCATTTTCTTGAGCTTGTCTGGAAATATACACGAAGCACCTATAGGTCACTTTCCACACATCTAATATCCAATAGATAGGATCTCGGCATAACTCGACATTGATTGGAGCCTTCGAGTAGCTATTATATCCGAACAATCCATTACACTAATTTAATTTAGGAGAGCTTTCTTTACCTTAGAATCACAGATCCTATTATTCGGGTTGAGGATATAAGATTGCCTAACTACTTTTTCTATACCCACATATATTTCATTTCCATCGGCTGTCTCGGCATGACCTCAGGGGGTCAAGTACGAAGAAGGTATACTTGTAGATTCTAATGCTCACATGTCACTTTTCTATCGTACAAGAACCTATAAGGAAAATATTAGTGGCTAAACAATTACACCTTCTTCCAATATCCTTACTTCAATCTCCATGTTTAGTACCAAAATTTGGTTAATGTGTCATTTTTTTTGTATGAAAGACATGAACTTAGGCTATAAAGGAATATCATATTAAAATACATCTTACCTATAAGATTTAAATCCAACATAACACAAACACATACCATATTTATACTTCGCAACATTATAACAACTTTATTTTCATTCTTCTTGATATGTTTTCTAACAAAAACTTGTCTATGTTAAAAAGAACCTAAATTAATTTATTTTATATCATGTATGGATGAGATGGTTCTATATTTTATTATATGAAGAGTGCCAATATATTTTTCAAGAGTTATTAATATGATTGGGAATTATTTTTGTATTTAGCTATATTACTTCTTATCAATAAAGGATTTCTAAAGTTTAAAAAAAGGCTCCAAATCAATTCGATGGTCCTTCAAATCAATTATATTAGTCACAAATATTATAATCTAATTTTCATCCTCAAATACCTACCAATGATTGATATTATCAAGAACATATGGCCTCACCACAATCTCAATGCCATACACAAATAATTATGAGAAAGGGTGGATTCAATAATAAACTAGTTTGTAATGAACTCAATGACCTCTCAATATGCATAATGTGAATATAATTTTAAATATCCAATTTATCCCAAACAAAATTTCTGTATTATTTGAGCCTCTTATTCTTAGATAAATATCCTTTTCTCACTTAGTGTACAACTAAAAAAATCTCCACTTATAATAATGTAATTGATATTAAACATATATGCCAAATTCAAACCAATCAACAAAAATTCATACTTATCTACATTTGTTTTACATTCAAAATCCATTCTATATGCAAAATGAAATTAAAATCCCTATGGGAAACTCCAAACAATTATAGTTGTTAACCCTTATTTTAAACATGCTCCATCAAATAACATAGTCCATATATCCCAAACACCAATATTTTTGACTTACAAGTAGAAAATGGAGTCAATATGATTTTTATATAAAATTTATTTTTCATAAAATTCCTCACATCTACATAAACATACAACTATTCACTCAAATCTCTTTTGGATCATCAATTAAGTGCACCATGCTTTGTTGAATACATAGTTTTACTTTGTTTAATACATATTTTTACTTTGTATCATTCGAATGGAATATTATTGTAAGTAATATCAATTTGTAGACTTCGACAAACGAGGAATTTAATTTACTCAATAACAACATTCCTAATTTCAATGGAAAATAAAAAATAACAATATACATTGCAAATAAATTCCTAGGATAAGTTCCAAGTTGAACCAACAAACCTCTCACACATCCCAAAATTATACCTCTATTAAATCCATGGTGTAAGATACAACATACATTGTAGAAATTATTATATTAAGCTCAATCATGATAGAAAGAGGAATTATATTACAATGGGAAACCTAAAATAACATATAATTGTGTGACAACCATCGATTTTATAATAAAATAGGTATAAAATTGATACATATCCAAATTCCATATAACTAGTGATGTTCCTAATAAAATATATGACACTTATTCCACCTCTTGATTCAATTATTCAACTTTATTAATAGTATTGGATTAAGAAGAATATTTTTGGCAAAAGAGAAATTGAATACTCTATTATTATGCTCAAGTGAGTCCAAATATTCAATCAAAGGATTATGATTTCAAATAGACTCAAAATAGTATCCACATCCCCCACATTATACTTGGGCATGCACATAGTAATGAGGTATAGTGGTAACATTCACATTTGGTATACAAGAGTAGAGTATTTTTCAAGTGATTTCCCCAAATAAGGGGTTGGGTAATCAATGTTTATACTCATACTAGAAAACCTACGCTCAACTCTTTATTTTTAATTTCAACATGACTTTTAGAAAGAGATAAACTCTTAACCGCACTAATGAGGCGAGGGTCCCAAAGCAATATAGAAAATCAGAGAGATATCACAAACCTAATGCGAATGATATTTAAATCAGCTCTGTTTATTTTGCACAATGAATCAAGCTAATTTATAGCCAATACAATAGGATAACCACTTCCTACAAAATAGGAAGTATTTCAAACAACTTACCCATTTATTGGTTTTACGGGTTTAACAAACTGACCACTAAACTATATGAGTTATTTAAATAACAACTCATTTACATCACAATATTATATTTACCAGTACATAAATATAATTAACCCATACATTATAAAATAACTCACACAATAATAATGTGAGCACTAATGTAAATTCCTAATATTCCCTCCTTAGTGCGAGCATGGGGAAAACTTGCCTTTGTACTTGCACCTGCTCATGATCTGGTGATTTTCATGGGATGATCACAAACCTAAAGGATGGTTTTGCAAATGGTTGACCAAAAACCGAGAATGGTGGTTTTGCAATTGGTTTACCACAAACCACAAAGTGATGGTTTTGTGAATGGATTACCAACAACCAAGAATGGTGGTTTTGCAATTGGTTTACCACAAACCACAAATGAAGGTTTTCAAGTGGTTTACCTACAACCACATCATGATGTGCCAAGTACTATTATCATCCCTCATCACATTTCACCATAGGGAATAACATAGGAAATTCTACTTGAAATTTGATGCTTATACACACAAACTAAAAACTAGAAATGGAACATTGGATCA
This sequence comes from Taxus wallichiana var. yunnanensis, assembly GCA_018340775.1. Taxonomy (NCBI): domain Eukaryota; kingdom Viridiplantae; phylum Streptophyta; class Pinopsida; order Cupressales; family Taxaceae; genus Taxus; species Taxus wallichiana. The sequence continues at coordinate 275,754,234 of CM031244.1, forward strand.
TGTTCCCCCCTTAATGTGAAATTTCCACTTATTCTCGCAAACTAAATAGGAACACTAAAATCTGAAGTACACTAAAACATACTGAAAGAAAACATACTCTAAAAAAATGCCACCAAACCCTCTCGCACGGCCCCATCATTGGCATCGACAAGAGGTCATTGATTGATCTCCAACCTCTGTTTTCCTCCAACCTCCAACATCATGCTGCTAGCTTAGTAAATTTAAGTTTTGAGGGTCAATGGTTGTCAAGACATCGGGTGACACCGAAAATGTGTCCGTAAGGTAATTTTTTTAGTTTTCAAACTTTTACAACGACACAAAATTTGACAACTTTTTATAAGATACTAAATGACAAATGTGTCAGACTCAATAACGAAAGACTACAAGACTTTAAGTCATTACTGAAACAAAAATGCAACACATGATATAAACTTGTATCTTTGTCATTGTATACTTTAGTATACAATAAAACTTTACGAAGACTTTACTAGTCTACCATGGACATTACCTATAAAAGAAATAAATAACCGGTGCCTAAAACTCTTATAAAAAAGAAATTTAAGATGAAGACTTACAACAACACAACTCGAGTTGGTTATGGAGTTACAATAGATAGATACGTGAGGATATGAGGAAGTTATACGCTGGAACCGATAAGATCCAGTTGTTGCTTCTGACGACAAATGGAACCTGAAACTTGAAACTCATCACTCCTGTAAATTATGCGGGTCGAGTGGAGGTTTATCGGTGCCAAGGATAATTGTACAGGGGTTGTTCAATCACGTCTTCAGCGAATGGAACATGAGAGAGTGGCAGTCACCATTGAGGAGGCCAAGCGATGCAGAGAAAGACACATAATGACTTTTTCTGTGTAAAATCATGGGCTCGTGATGAGCCGATCAGACTCAAATGTTAACCGTAAGATTCATTTCATGCAAATATACTGAAACCCTTATTCGATGCCGATATGAGAATCCTGATTCCAAAGTTAATTTGTTTAAGTTGAATAAAAATTTCAACAATCCTCCAAGAGACGTCAACTGGTGGTAAGAATAAATGTAATGCCATACGTGATCCAATATAAGACTACATGTATATATATATATGTGTGTGTGTGTGTTGTGTAGTTTGTAGTGCATAAGACTCTTTTCACACCGCCATGTATACAAGTAAAGAGATCCAACATTGACCAAAGTTCAACAACTCAATATTTATGAGACTACAGATCTACAATGAAATCTGGGTGTAATTACAGGTACATCACACAACTGTAATGTGGATAGAGATTAAAACACTCTTAGGGAATGGTAACAAATCTTTCTTGGACCGTAACCATTTACAAATGATCATATCCATGCACACGTGGAGACATCAATAATTCCTCTCCATTCTTCCTTCAATATGTTTCTCACACCTTTCTCTGGGAAATGTATGACCGGTCGCTGCAAATAGAAGGAAGAGGACAATGCAGGTCCTAAACAAAGTTGAATTTCATAGATTTCCCTTCTTTGGTACCAAATGAAAACAATATAGAAGATTTGTAGATAAATCATAGCATAATGCAAATGATATTCAAATAAGCTCTATATATTTTGCACGATGAATTAGGTTAATTTATACCCAATACAAGAGGATAACCACTTCGTACAAAATAGGAAGTATTTCAAACCAATTAATTGTTTATTAGTTTTAAGGGTTTAACAATTTGACCACTAAACTATATGAGTTGTTTAAATAACAACTCATTTACATCACAATATTATATTTACCAATACGTAAATATAATTAACCCATACATTATAATATAACTCACACAATAATAATGTGAGCACTAATGTAAATTCTTAATAGTCCTACCATTTAGAGTTTTTATGATAATTATCTACATAGATGGTTGCGAAAGACTTATTACCTTAGTTGAAGATGCAATATGATCTTTTCATGAATAGTGTACTTATTTTCAAAATTCATCATTGTTAGTTTCATTAGAAGTCTCTACTTTGTACATATTTTTCTTATCTCTCAAACTATAATTGGTTTTCTCCTAAGACTTGGAAACATTAGGCATAGAGAGGATGTGTTCATTGTATTGTATCAATCCATTATACCTCTTAATAGTTGGAGCTCGAAATACTAAATATGATGAGTTGGTGATGGTATACACCTAACATATCACTTTATTGACTTTTATTCTTCATAAACAACATTGTGGAATTATCTTACGTAGAGTGGTATCATCAAGGATACGACCAAATCCTATAGAGTAATAATAAATAGTTATGTACATCCTTTAGGTTATATTATGATGGTCAAAAGTGTTAATTTGAAAGACATTTGAAGTGTATCCTAGTTATGTCATATTTCACATGTTTACATACCCCTATAGTCTTTTTTTTTACATCCCGAATGTGATATCACATTATTATGCTCAAAACCACCCTCATACCTAACTTTAGCACATACACACACATATATAGACCTTTTTCATTGTCCCTCATAGCACATATGAGTTCCCTCCATATAATTTTAATTTCCTCTTTGACCTCCCCATACCCACGTTTTCTCTTTGATGGCTTTGACCATATTCCATGACATCCGTGATAAAATTTTCTTAAACTTAATGGCATTGACCATTGTTGATGGTTTCAAGTTAGAATTTCATCACGCTTATTGGCATTAAATATGGTTGATGGCATCAACTAACATGAACTATTATTTCAATAGCTTAGTTATTTATAAATAAGAGTTGAGTACTTATTCTACATCATCATTCATCACACATTTAGTTCTTCTAGTTCTTATCATTATGTCATTACAAAGTGGAAGGAATTGACTCTTTTCATATTAGTGTTCTTTAGAGTTCATACTTGGATAATTGGGTAATTAAGATCCTTAACCATAGGAAATTGATTTAATATGGCCATGAAACCTTTGGAGTCATTGGAATATTCAAGTAGATTTATTCCTCGGTCTTCTTCTATTTGTTTTTGGTCCTCCACATAAACTCTCCCATAAGGTTTTGTCAACCTAGGGATGTGTTGTCCTCTCAAAATTTCCCCTCTTTTGAAAGTTAGAAATTTGAAAATTTTGAGTTGACACCCTTCAGTAATGTTCCAATGAAGTAAAAATTTGAAGAGATGGTGAAAATTCATGTTTATTGGGGTCATTTTAGTGACTTGCGGGTCTGTCGGACATTTTTGTCCCTCATATCCCAAGTACTTGTGGGCCTTCTATTTGCCGATCGGCTGATTTCCCCGCAAGTCCTTGTCTATTGGTTTTATCAGACCTTTTCAGCCCATTTGTCCCAAGTTCACCTGGACTTCCTTTTTCCCGATCAGCCGCATCGGCCACATCGGGTTCTTCCTACTTTTTCGACCCATTTGTCCCAAATACGTCTGGGGCCTTTTATTCAATACTTTTCCCGCATCGTCCACATCGCCCGAATTGTGTCTTCACGTCCCTCATGTTTCTCTATCCCTAGACTACCCGTGCTCATTTGGCCCACTTTTCCCACATCGCCCACATTGGCTGAATCGTGTCTTCATGTCCCTCACTTTTCTATGTCCTTGGACCGCCCATGCTTATTTGGCCCGCTTTTCCCACATCGCCCACATCAGCCGAATCACATCTTCACGTCCCATATGTCCCAATGTCCCATGGATAGTCCGGGACAGTTTTTTCCGCTTCTCCCACGTCTCACCTTTTTAAGTTGGTGCAAGGTGTATTTAATGCTCATTTTTTATCTTCTCACTCTTGAATGTCTATTTAAAGGGACAACCACCTATGCATTTGTCACATTGCTTGCTTGCTTTTTCTTGCCTCGCATCCTTGCAATTGAGTCATTTGTTCGTCTCCTGTATCCCTTTGCATTTTCATCATGAATTTGTTCTTGGAAGGTCATCCCTCTGTGCATTGCAAAAATGAAGATCAAGTTTCAAGGGTAGGAACATCTGTCGCCTCTAGAGACCTCTGTACCAAATATTGGGGATAGTGAAGTTCGACACTTAGATTTTGGTGATTTTTGGGGTAGACTAACATGCACCAACCCTGCTCCCATGGCCCAAATGATCAGTGACAATGGAATCACGTATGCAGCTGGTTTTCCCATCTCTGTGTAGTGTGCCGACACCGTGCTTGCCTGCGGAGCTCATTTCAACCCAGATACCAGGGAGCTTGCTAATGTGCATGGGGAATTAATTACCAAACTAGATGCTACCATCATTTTTGCTTCCCTACACATTATTGAGACTCGAAGACTCCACCATTCTCTATCTTTCTCAATCTCAGACCCTATTTGACCAAGATAGTGAAAATACAAGGCACGAGTAGTGAAGTCATGGTTAAAGAACCCTAAGAAGGGAGCGTCCTGACTCTCTAAAGAATTGTTTAGGGTTGATTTCAATGAGGAGCTGTCATATTTCATCATCTTTCTCACTCATATCATGGGAATGCCCTCCACCAACGAATTTCATTTTTGGATGTGCCCCTTTATAAACATCATCTGCGAGGGCAAGCAAAACATAAACTGGGCTGAAATTATCTATATGAACCTGACTGAGCAATTTTCAAATGTTCAGCAAACTAAGAAGTTCTATATGACTTCTTATCTCATGTATACCCTAGCTACGTCCCGGGAGTGGTTCGGTTTCACCTACATGGAGGGAAAGAAGGATGAGCCTATCTACACATACTGCCCTAAATTTACCCTCGAGGAAAACAATCACAATTCCATAAGGGTCAATGAGGCTTTCACCATGTCTATTGTAAGACTCTTGTAGGGTGACACTTTGGTAGGAGATTTTCGATGAATCTATGAATCTGATATCCAAGTACGGGATTTCTTCATCCAATTTAGAAGGTTCTCATACATCAGATGGCTTTCTTTGAAAGTACCCCTCAAGCTCCCTATGTTTTACAATGATACTCTGGTTGAAGTGTGCGGGTAGCTTGATAAACTACACGTAACTCCGTAAAGACAAAAACATCACCGGTCTTCATTTCCCTATCTCCTTGGGAAATTATACATGCAAAATGGCTCTAGATGCCCAAAACATAGAAAGGGATATTGCTTCTCTCACTGTCCATTTTTTCAGACCTAGGACTTGTTTTGATCTAAAGAAGTTTATTGATCAAAACATCAGAATAACTTATCATCATAAACCGACATAATCGAGGATTCATTGCTGATTGTGCTAATGATTTCGAAGCCAAGGAGGCATTATGGCAGACTCTCTCTACAACAAATTATAGATCTCAATCTCTACCAAGTTCCTGAAGGGCTTAAGGATGATGATGAGGACTTGCAATCCTTTGAATATGAAAGATCAATCAAACACACTCCTTTAGAAACCTTGGATTAGTATGTAAAGGAGAGAGATGATTTGAGTGAGATTATTGCCCCTGTTCTTGTAAGAACTAAGGTTTGGTTTGATAGAAAAGTTTGTGAGCTCAGGAGGAATCAGGGTAGATCTTCTTCAAGAGAAACTTCCACACCTGGGAAGGAAGTACATACACCCAAAGTACTGAGGTACCTGAGAAAACCCCTCCTTCTTCCTCCATAAAAGATCCTGAATCATCTACTCCTTCTTCCACTCAAGTGTATCAAAAGAAGATTAAAGAGGTTAAGAAAGAACCAATTGAGGAAGAAACTCTTCTGGAGTGGTTAGAATTGCCTTCAGGGCCAGAGAACATTATTTTTCTTAGTGAAAGTGATGATGATGAAATTCTGATTTTTTTGAAGCTCCTGAAATCACTATTGAAGAAGAAAGGGAGGTTCCAAGTACTGAACCTCCTAGTATAACAAAATCCTCTGCAAAGGAAGTTCCTGAGGTTCCATTCACTTCTCTACTAGAGGCAACAGTGGTTAATACTTTGAGTGCCATGAGTTCACTTGCTCTTGGACCTCTTGTTCCTTCCTCTTCTTCTTCTACCTTTTCTTGGGTGCAGCCCTTAGTTGTGACAAAGAACAAGAGGAAATCTTCTTCTTGTTTAATAGGGCCGATTTTGATGTTGTAGCTGTTATTCTTGGTACTTCCCCTCCTCCTCCATAAAAGAGAGAAATATTACTTCAAGATTGGTAATCAAGCTTAGGGCCGAAGTTCTTGGTGGTCGTGCAAAGCCTAAGGTTGATAAAGTAGAGAAGGATCTTTTGGAGTCTGATTTGGAGCTTTCCAAGATCCCAATGGGAGAATCCACTCCTGAGAGTGAAGTTCATAACCTTCAGGAAACAATAACTAAGGTTATTAAATGAGTTGAGAAAGGAAAGCAAACCATAGAGTAGTTGGAAGAACAGAATCAAGTTCTTTCCAACTTTATTAGATCATTGTTAGCCAAGGATAAAGTTTTGGATCCAGCCCCACTGGCTACTCTCCCACCCCCCATGATTCTCAGCCAGGATGAAGTTCAGAGCATCAAATACATATACAAGTATTCAACTTATGGGAATTTGTGGAAGCTAGGGTGGATGATATGACTATCGCAGTTTGAACATCATTGTGGAAGCCTTCAAAACCAATGAAAAAGTGATTTATTTTTAGCAAAAACTATCTTTCTCAATCAAAGCTATGGATAAAGAGCTGAAGGTTTAGAGTAGTTATATTACTGATCTTTGCTTAATGGGCCAAAATGATGAGAAGATCTTGTTGGGAAACAATGCATTTGATGATGCTAAGAATAACTTGTCCAAGGCATGGATTTTTAGTGTTGAGTGGAAGATAAAGGTTCTGGAAGAAGCGCTGGGAGAATTAAGGAATGTGTGGCAAGAAGGAGAATCTTTTAAAACTTGTGTCTCATCAGCCTTCAAAGATATTCACTACCATCTTCAAGATGAAACTACAGGTGTTCCCTTCTCTCTTTAGGAAATCAAGGCTCAGTTCAGAAATTTTTCAAGGATGATTTTTTTAAGGAAGAGTCATTTACTAAAGAGAAGATCGAAGACATTTGTTCCCTCTATTCAGCTATTTCCAAACTAATAAATAATATTTGGAACATACTGAGTTTGATAAAGATATGTAGAAATGTCTAGGAACATGTGATGGCATCAACTATTGTGGTGAAAATTCATGTTTATTGGGGTCGGCTTTAGTGACTTGTGGGTTTGTCAAACATTTTTTTCCCTCATGTCCCAAGTACTTGTGGGCCTTCTATTTTCCGATTGGCCAATTTCCCTTCAAGTCCTTGTCTGTCATTGGCTTTATCTGACCTTTTCGGCCCATTTTTCCCAAGTTCACCCAGACTTCCTTTTCCCCAATCGCCCTTTGTGTTGGCCACATTGGGTTCTTCACGCTTTTTCTACCCATCGTCCCAAATATGCCGGGCCTTCTATTCACCAATTTTCTGCATCACCCACATCGGTTGAATCATGTCTTTACGTCCCGTATGTTTCTCTATCCCTAGACTACCCATGCTCATTTGGCCCACTTTTCCCACATTGGCTAAATCGTGTCTTCACATCCCTCACATTTCTATGTCCCTGTATTGCCCATGCTCATTTGGCCCGATTTTCCCGCATCGCCCACATTGGCCGAATCGCGTCTTTGCATCCCATATGTCCTAATGTCCCATGGACCATATGGGCTAGTTTTTTCTACTTCTCCTGCATCTCACATTTTTAAGTTGGTGTAAGGTGTATTTAATGCTCATTTATGATCTTCTCTCTCCTGAACGACTATTTAAAGGGACTACCACCTATGCATTTATCACATTTCTTGCTTTCTTTTTCTCACCCGCATCCTTGCAATTGAGTCATTTGTTCATCTCCCTGTATCCCTTTGCATTTTCATCACAAATTTGTTCTTGGAAGGTCGTCCCTTTGTGCATTGCAAAAATGAAGATCAAGTTTCAAGGGCAGGAACATCTGTCACCTCTAGAGACCTTTGTACCAAATATTGGGGATAGTGAAGTTTGGCACTTAGATTTTGGTGATTTTTGGGGTAGAATAACATGTGCCAACCCTTATCCCATGGCCCAAATGATTAGTGATAGTGGAATCACATATGCATCTGGTTTTCCCATCTCTGTGCAGTGTGCCAACATCGTGCTTGCTTGCGGAGCTCATTTCAACCCAAATACCAGGGAGCTTGCTAATGTGCATGGGGAATTAATTGCCAAACTGGATGCTACCACCATTACTGCTTCCCTACACATTCTTGAGACCGAAGAATCCATCGTTCTCACTCTTGCTCAAGCTCAGACCCTATTTGACCAAGACAGTGAAAAATAAAAGTCACGAGTAGCGAAGTCATGGTTAAAGAACCGTAAGAAGGGAGCGTCCCACCTCTCCAAAGAATTTTTCAAGGTTGATTTCAATGAGGATTTATCAAATTTCATCATCTTTCTTACTCGTATCATGGGAATCTTCTCCACCAACAAATTTCATTTTTGGATGTGCCCCTTTATAAACATCATTTGCAAGGGCAAGTAGAACATAAACTGGGCTAAAATTATCTATATGAACCTGACTAAGCAATTGTCAAATGTTCAACAAACTAAGAAGTTCTATATGACTTCTTATCTCATGTATACCCTAGCTACGTCCCGGGAGTGGTTTAGTTTCACCTACATGGAGGGCAAGAAGGATGAGCCTATCTACACATACTGCCCTCAATTTACCCTCGAGGCCAGCAATCACAATTTCAGAAGGGTCAATGATGCTTTCACCATGTATATTGTAAGACTCTTAGAGGGTGACACTGCTAGGAGATTTTCACGATGAATCTAAGAATCGATATCCAAGTACAGGGATTTCTTCATCCAATTTAAAAGGTTCTCATACATCAGGATGTCTTTCTTTCAAAGTACACCCCTCAAGCTCCCCATGTTTTGCAATGATAAAATGGCTTTGGTTGAAGTGTGTAGGCAACTTGATAAACTACATAGAACCTGTAGAGACAAGAAGATCACTGGTCTTCATTTCCCTATCTCCTTGGGAAATTATACATGCAAAATGACTTTAGATGCCCAAAACATAGAAAGGGCTATTACTCCCCTCACTATCCATTTCTTTACACCCAGGACTTGTTTTGATCTGAAGAAATTTATTGATCAGAACCTCAGAATAACTTATCATCATAAACTAGACACTGAGGATTACTAGGCTGATTGTGCTAATGATTTTGAAGCCAGAAGGAGGCATTATGGTAGACTCTCTCTCCAAAAATTATAGATCTCAATCTCTACCAAGTTCTTGAAGGGCTTAAGGATGATGATGAGGGCTTGCAATCCTTTGAGTATGAAATATCCATCAAGCACACACCTCTAGAAACCCTGGATTGGTATGTGAAGGAGAAAGATGATTTGAGTGAGATAATTGCCCCTGCTTGTAAGAACTAAAGTTTGGTTTGACATAAAAATTCATGAGCTCGGGAGGAATTAGGTAGATCTTCTTTAAGAGAAACTTCCACACCTGGGAAGGAAGTACACCCAAGATCGAGGTACTTAAGCAAACCCCTCCTTCTTCCTCCATAAAAGATCTTGAATCGTCTACTCCTTCTTCCACTCAAGTGTATCAAAAGAATATTAAAGAGGTTAAGCAAGAACTAATTGAGGAAGAAAATATTCTGGAGTGGTCATAATTACCTTCAGGGCTAGAGAACATTATTGTTCTTAGTGAAAGTGATGATGATGAAATGCCAAATTTTGCTGAAGCTCCTAAAATCACTTTTGAAGAAGAAAGGGAGGTTCCAAGTACTTGAAATTCCTAGTAGAACAAAATCCTCTCGCAAAGGAAGTTCCGAAGTTCTGTTAGTACACATCAAGCATGCCAAAATTGTTATCCAAAATTCTAAGGTCCCACTAGGCATGGCGGGAAAAGTGATGAATAGAAGGCCCAGACGTATTTGGGACAAATGGGTAGAAAAAGCGTGAAGAACTTGATGTGGCGAAACGGGTGATCGAGGAAAAAGAAGCCGGAGTGAACTTGGGACAAATGGGCTGAAAATGTCGATAAAGATGACAGACAAGGACTTGCAGGGAAAATCAAATGATCAGCAAATAGAAAGCCCAAAAGTACTTGGGACATGAGGGACAAAAATGTCTGACAAACCCACAAGTCACTAAACTGACCCCAATAAATGTGAATTTTCACCACAATAGTTGATGCCATCACATGTTCCTAGACATTTATCCATATCTTTATCAAACTCAGTATGTTCCAAATATTATTTATTAGCTTCGGTAATAGCTAAATGGAGGGAACAAATGTCTTCCATCTTCTCTTTAGTGAATGACTCTTCCTTAAAAAATTCATCCGTGACAAAATTTACTGAACTAAGCCCCGATTTCCTAAAGAGAGAAGTGTAGTTTCATCTTGAAGATGGCAGTGAATATCTTTGAAGGCTGTTGAGACACAAGTTTTAAAAGATTCTCCTTTTTCCACACATTCCTCAATTCTCCCAGTGCTTCTTCCAGAACCTTTATCTTCCACTCAACACTAAAAATCCATGCCTTTAACAAGTTATTCTTGGCATCATCAAATACATTGCTGACCAACAAGATCTTCTCATCAGTTTGGCCCATTAGGTGAAGATCTGTAATACAACTACTCCAAACCTTCAGCTCTTTATCCATAGCTTTGATTGAGGAAGAGAGTTTCTGCTACAAATTAATCACTTTTTCATTGGTTTTTACGGCTTCCATAATGACGTTCAAACTCTGCTATAGTTATATCATCCACCCTAGCTTCCACAGCCTTCCCATAAGTTGAATACTTATATATGTCTTTAATGCTCTGAAATTCATCCTGGCTGAGAATCATGAGGGGTGGAAGAGCAGCCAGTGGGGTTGGATCCAAAAATTTATCCTTAACTAACAATGATCTAATATAGTTGGAAAGAACTTTTATTTGTTCTTCCAACTACTCTATGGTTTTTTTTTCCTTTCTCAAATCATTTAATAACCTTAGTTATTGTTTCTTGAAGGTTATGAACTTCACTCTCAGGAGTGGAATCTCCCATTAAGATCTTGGAAAGCTCCAAATCAGAAACCAAAAGATCCTTCTCTCGCTTTATCAACCTTAGGATTTGCAACCTCCAGAACTTCTCGGCTCGAGCATCGATTACCAATCTTGAAGTAATATTTTCTCTCTTTTCTGGAGGAAGATGGGCAATACCAAGAATAGCAGCTACAACATCAAAATATGGCCCTATTAAATGAGAAGAAGATTTCCTCTTCTTGTCACAACCAAGGGCTGTACCCAAGAAAATGTAGAAGAAGAAGAGGAAGGAACAAAAGGTCCAAGAGCAAGTGAAGTCATGGAATTCAAAGTATTAACAACTGTTTCCTCTAGTAGAGAAGTGAATGGAACCTCAAGAACTTCCTTTGCAAAGGAGTTTGTTATACTAGGAGGTTTAGTACTTGGAACCTCCCTTTCTTCTTCAACAATGATTTTAGGAGCTTTAGCAAAATCGGCATTTCATCATCATCACTTTCACTAAGAACAATAATGTTCTCCGCCCTGAAGGCAATTCTAACCACTCCAGAAGAGTTTCTTCCTCAATTGGTTCTTTCTTAACCTCTTTAATCTTCTTTTGATACACTTGAGTAGAAGAAGGAGTAGACAATTCAGGATCTTTTATGGAGGAAGAAGGAGGGGTTTTCTCAGGTACCTCAAGACTGGGTGTATGTACTTCCTTCCTAGGTGTGGAAGTTTCTATTAAAGAAGATCTACCTTGATTCCTCCTAAGCTCAAGAAATTTTCTATTGAACCAAACCGTAGTTCTTATAAGAACATGGGCAATAATCTCACGCAAATCATCTCTCTCCTTTACATACCAATCCAGGGGTTTCTAAATGAGTGTGTTTGATTGATCTTCATATTCAAAGGATTGCAAGTCCTCATGATATTCAAAGGCTTGCAAGTCCCCACCAGTATGCCAAAATTGTTATTGCACATCTAAGCACCCCCTAAATGACCTTTAGATTTACACCTGAGAATTGGGTCATTTAGTGTGATTGCACAACATGGAATCTTTCCCCAAGTGTGGGACTTGCAAAAGTGGGAAAAAACTCTCCAAATTGAAGGCTAGTTCCTCTACTCCTCTAATCATATGTATGCATGAAATTTACAGAGGTTTAACTCAAAATTCTACTCTAATTCTGCCAAGGAGACAAGGATAGAAAGAAAATAAGATAAAACTAAACTTACAAGGTGATACACCAAAGGAGTGGTGAACATCTATTTCTACGGATTGACATGCATTAAGAAAAATGCAACAAAAATCATGCACAAATTACTAAAATTGTAATGAAGGGTCGGGATAGAGCAAGCAAGACAAGAAAGAATTAAAAATTCATTCACAGAGCTTGCATTGTCATTTCCATTTTTAAAATATAGTGCTTTACAACAACAAAGAGGTAGAAAACATGTTGCAGTAATAAAAGGTATGATATTCCACAAATTAAGTTTTCGGGGTGAAGGAGGGAGTCTCGCAGAACATAAAAATGTCTAACCCTTTACAAAAGAGCCAAATCTGGTTTTTAACAATGAAAACTTGAGTTTAGGAAGGAGAAACACAGGAAAATTTAAATAAATGATTCAACCACCAACCAGATCCATCAAAATAGCATGGGTACCCTTAAAATTTCATTCCCAAGATTTTCGACCATCTTTGGAGAAGAGTAGAAGCCATACTTGCATTAAAAATTGTGGTTGAATGTTGGTTCTATTCTTTTCCCCATGTCAAAGGTGTTTTTATCATTTTTCTCTCACTAAACTCTACTAAAAACAAAATTGAAGATTCCATCATGTAGAGGACTTTAATAGCTTTCCAATGGCACCAAAATCGAGAAAACTAAGCTCTGGATCGAAAGATACGCCCCTCTGAAGATTTAGGGGAAAATTGGGGCAAAAATTAGGTCGTGGGCTGAAACCTAAAAAATTTCCCCTAATTTTGAATTTGGAAAAAATTCCCCAAAAAGCTCCTTACCCCACTGCTTTACTGCCATGTGGCGCTTCCTCATTCGTCTACGGGTTCAAATGGTCATTTTACACTTTTTTGAATTTTGGAAAAATTCTAAAATTTCTTCGCGCCCCACACTCCGACACCACGTGGCATTCTCTCGACTTAGCATGGGCCTTAATCAACTCCTTACTCTATGGGCCCACGGGATTTTTTTTTTCCTTTGTGCCATTTTAAACACTTTGGAAAATTTCACCAAATCCTTCGCGCCTCCAACCCCCATGGCGACTGGACACATGTCATCTTCTGGTTGGTCCGCGGGCCTTCACAAATTTCTTCTCCTCCTCCTTGGTGGGCCTGTGGGCTGGTTTTTTCCTTTTCACCCTTTGTTATTTTGGCAAAAGCCAAAATTTTCTCTACCCCTCCGACTCCCACCGGTCTGCTGGACACATGGCGTATTCTCATTCGACGTGGGCTTCAAACCATTTCTTTCTTCTGCGGGACCACGGGAAAAAATTTTCTTTGTGCCCCACCTACTCCTTGGCAATTTTTTTAACTTACCTCTACCAACCAGCCATTCCTCCGCCATGTGGCACATTCCTATGGGTTGCGGACCTTCTTAGGGAAAATTTCCCTCAAAAACTCTACCGAGCCATAACTTGCAAAATACAAGGAGTTAGAAGGAAAATTTTACCTTTCTGTAAAGGTGAAAAAATCCTCTATCTGATGAAGCCATTTCCAGATAATTTTGAGTGCCTGAAAAGTGGACAAATTTGACTGAGGCACAAGGAGGAAGGAATGAAATAAATTTAGTCCAAAATAAGCAAGGGGCTTATTTTGGATAAGAGTTCCATTCACTTTCTACCTGGAGGCAACTTGTGGTTAATAATTTGAGTTCCATGAGTTCACTTGCTCTTGGACCTCTTGCTCCTTCCTCTTCTTCTTCTACCTTTTCCTAGGTGTAACCCGGGTTGAAATTAAGAAGAGGAAATATTCTTCTCATTTAACAAGGCCATATTTTAATGTTGTAGAAGCTCTACTGTACTGCCCCTCCTCCTCTAGCAAAGAGAGCAAAGATTACTTCAAGATTGGTAATTGATGCTCAAGGCCAATAGTTCCTGGAGGTTACAAAGCCCAAGGTTGATAAAGCAGAGAAGGATCTTTTGGTCTCTGATTTGGAGCTTTCCAGGATCCTAATGGGAGAATCCACTCCTGAGAGTGAAGTTCATAACCTTCAGGAAACAATAACTAAGGTTATTGAATGGGTTGAGAAAGGAAAACAAACCATAGAGCAGTTGGAAGAACAAAATCAAGTTCTTTCCAACTTTATTAGATCATTGTTAGCCAAGGATAAAGTTTTGGATCTAGCCCCACTGGCTGCTCTCCCACCCCCCATGATTCTCATCCAGGATGAAGTTTAGAGCATCAAAGAAATATATAAGTATTCAACTTATGGGAAGGCTGTGGAAGCTATGGTGGATGATATGACTATAGTAGGTTTGAACTTCATTATGGAAGCCTTCAAAACCAATGAAAAAGTGATTAATTTGCAGTAGAAACTCTCTTCCTCAATCAAAGCTATGGATAAAGAGCTGAAGGTCTGGAGTAGTTGTATTATAGATCTTCGCCTAATGGGCCAAACTGATGAGAAGATCTGTTGGTCAATAATGTATTTGATGATGCCAAGAATAACTTGTCAAAGGCATGGATTTTCAGTGTTGAGTGGAAGATAAAGGTTCTGGAAGAAGCACTGGGAGAATTGAGGAATGTGTGGCAAAAAGGAGAATCTTTTAAAACTTGTGTCTCATCAGCCTTCAAAGATATTCACTGCCATCTTCAAGATGAAACTACAGGTGTTCCCTTCTCTCTTCAAGAAATTAGGGATCAGTTCAGAACTTTTGTCAAGGATGATTTGTTTAAAGAAGATTCATTTACTAAAGAGAATATGGAAGACATTTGTTCCCTCCATTCAGCTATTGCCTGAGCTAATAAAGAATATCTAGAACATACTGAGTTTGATAAAGATATGGAGAAATGTCTAGGAACGTGGACTCATGCTACTACCAACACCACAATTCCAAGAGGCATGGAAATAGTAGAAGCATTGAAAATATTCAGACATCGGATCCTCAAATCAGTGGGCCCCCCTCAGTCATAATCGGATGTCTCTGCTTCTAGCACTTCTTTCTCTTCTTCTATTTTTAATGTCGAGCTCCTTGTAATTTAATTAAGGACTTTGTATTTTACATTTCCTTAATTAATATTTTAGTTAAAATAAATGGTTACCAAATGTAACCACTTTGTAAGCTATTTAATGATCTCTCCTCACCATTTCAAGGGGTTGGAACTTTGATTATTTTTGAAAAGTGTAAAAGATTCAAAAGCTATCAATACAAGAAGATTTTCCTTTCTACTTCTATCTGTGTCTATTCATTCCTTCTTATCTGTCATAAATTATTGAATCATTTATCTATTTGCACTGAGAATCTTTGTATTCTTGTGGATGTTATCTCTGGAACTTTTTGTCTGCAAAATAACATCTAATAGTTTTAATAAGAATGATTCTATTCTATATTATCCTAGTTCAGCATTTATAGGGAACTATTTTGCTATCTATACTTCCTGAAGAGTGCTATTCTACCTTTCCCCTTCCTTAGTTCTTTCTGTTCTTTTGTATTGATAATCTATCTTGGAGTTTAAAACACTTTCATGATATCAGAGTTCCTCATTGAAATTGAAAGTTGTACATTTGTGAATAGTTTTTTGCTTTCAATAAGGGCACCTCTCCCATCAAAGAGGAGGGACTTTTTCCCCATGACTGTTTCTTTCATTAATGTCCTAATTGAAAACCAACAAGATGTTAATGTGCATTTTTTTTGTTCAAATATGTATCTTAATCTCTCTCATGCTTTATTTCATTTTATATATAGATATGTTTTGATGAGGTCATGTATATGTTACGATAAGGTTGCATATATTACATATTATATTACTTATTTATCATCTATTACCTTAAATTACCATTTATCATTGTTAATTTTTCTTTGCAACCTACTATATTGTTTACCTTGTTACTACCTTGATTAAAATATAATTTATAGCCTTAATATCATCACAATAGTTTCAAGATCTAGTGAGATGTCATAACTTTATTCTAGGTCTTGGGTTTATAACCCCAGGGCCTCCATAGAGTGGGGAGTATTACCTTCATAATTTTTCATCCTCATTAATATATAACCTAATCTATCCATATTTAACATTGAACCCTTTATCCTAGTCTATATTACCCGTTATAGATATGTGAATAACATATTTTATCTACTCATCCTCTATTTATATACATTGTGGTGAACTCAACCTTAATCAAAATCCATCTTTCAATTGAGTCACCTTTAAGTTTTACTTTCTTTATTATAATATCTTTACATAATATTTATCATGTTTTATAAAATATGATGTAAATGTTACACTTTACTCTTATTGAGTCACATTCTTATTTCATTTCTAATCCTTTTAAATAATTACTATAAATTTTCCAATATATTTTCATTAACTCCTACATGGATCATATATTCAAGTATAAAAATAATAATGTTTCCAAAAATTGGGATTCCTCCTTTAATCCTTCTCAATTCAATTGTTATTGAAATATTTATGGTACCAAGGCAAATCAAATATCCCAGAATATGAAAAATATAATAGTTACTTGATCTAATAATAACATTATAGAATAAGATCATGACTAGGAGGAATTAGATAACAAAAATATGTTTACTTATCCTTCCATTTAAGATTTGGATCAAAGAGCTTACCCTAAAAATCAATCAGTTCCTCTAGTTCGTGCTCAACAAATGGATACTCATCATAAAAATCCTTATACAAAGAGGGTCAACCATGCTGAACAAATGCTATCACTACAAGATGGATAATGAAACAATCCATCATCTTTTTTTGCATTGTGAAATTGCTAATTATTTTTATAAACTCATCTTTAAAAGGTTTGAAGTTAAGTGGTATTTTCCTAAAGATATCAAACAAGCCTTGCGAAATGGAAGACTCCTTTTAAACATGCTTTTGTTCGCATGTGTTTTGAAAATTATATTCCCTCACACCATCTAGAGAATTTGGAAAGCACGAAACTTGATCATATTCGAAGATACTAAAAAGAGCATCAAAAGTATCCCTAATGAAATCACAATGGCTGTGAAAGAAAATATCTTACAATTTAAACCTAAATAAAAGGCATGGAATATTGATCTATAACAATGTACTTGACCCATCCAAAGAATTGTTAGTTGTACTGTATAATGGATTCCCCCTTCTAATGGTTGCTATAAGCTGAATTTTGATGGTGTTGGTGAAAATTCGAGTTTTCACACTTTTCCCTAATTTCCTATATCCAGCTTTTTCTTAGAAAATGTTTCATTTGCTCAAATTGGTGACCTACAATTCATGTTTTCCAATTGAATGCCTTTGAATTTCTCACATTGTCATGATTTTGCCCCGAATTGAAACAAATTTCCAAGTTCCCTTCTTTTGTGCCCTAACTTCTTCATTTTTTCAGTGAGCCATTTTCCCCTTTGCCAAATTCATGCAAGAAATTAAAGTGGATCAAATATGAGTTGTTTGCTATTAAAATCTCATTCCCCAAGTCGTAAACAATGTAAAATCATGCTTCACTTGATTTAAAACCGAGAAATTTTCCTCCTTGTGAAATTTTTTGATTTCTAGGGCATCTCCTGCATTTTTTACGTTTTGACGGGCATACGGGTGTCATTTTCCCGTCAAATTCATCCTTCCATCCTTTTGATGACGTGGCAGGTTTCTATTGGTGGGAGCAGTCGGAAAATGTTATAAGTTGTTACTTTTTGAAAAATTGACAAAGGAAAATTTTGCTCCGCGGCCCTGCATTTTCTATAGTGATGTGCCTACGTGGCATGATTTGATTAGTTGGAGGATCGGCGGGTGGCGGGGGTCACTTAGATTATTTTCTTCCATTTTAGAAAATTTCTCCAAGTCACTTTTTGGTTCGAAGGCCCGCGTCTAATGGGAAGCGGACACATGGCGGGGAGTTGGAGAAAAAAATTTAATTCGTGGTCTTGGGGAAAAATTTTACCTCGAGGGGCTGCATGCAATGAAAAGAGGACACGTGTCAGGAGGGTCAAGTGGAGAGGTGAAGAGTTGGAAAAATTTGAAGTTTTTGGCTTCAAAATGCCAAAGGAAAAATTTGGCCCGAGAGCCCACAACAAATTGGAAGGTGACACGTGGCATAGGAAGGTCAGGTGGGTGGAGGAAGGACTTGAAAATTTTTATTGTTTTTTGCCTCGGATGCCAAGGTAAAATTTTGACCAAAAGGCCCACCTCCAATAAGATGTGGACACATGTCCAGAAAGTTAACATGGAGGGCGCGGTTTGTGAAAATTTTGAAATTTTTAACTTCAAAATGTTACAATTAAAATTTGGCCCGAGGGCCTGCCTTTAATTAGAGGAAGACATGTGTCCAGGAGGTGAGATGAATGAAGGGGCCGAAGGAAAATTTTATGAATTTTTGACTTTATGTTTGCAAGGTAAAAATTGAAAAATGGGCCCGCCTCCAATGAAACGTGGACACATGTCAGGAGGGCCAAGGGAGAAGCGGGGTTGTGTGTGTTTTAGGATTTTTGCCTTTGGAGGAAAAATCTCAAAGTTAAAATTTGAGCTGAATCTCCGTAACGAATCACGAAGCAACACATGTCCACAAGGGTAAAATGGATCAGTGGACTTTGTGATAGTTTTGAAGTTTTTTAACTTTAAAGGGTAAAAAGTAATCGTTCATGCCAAACTCCCGCAACCAATGAAAACATGACACACGTCCAAAAGGTGGAGGAGGATTTTGTGCTCGTGGAGGAATGAAGGAAAACTTGGAGGGATGGCTTCACAGCGAATGGGAGACTGCCACGTGGTCGAAGAAGTAACGGGTGTTTGGGCTCACGGAGGTTTTTGAGGAAATTTTCCTTTTTTCACAAAAGGAGAAAAATTTGTTATTTTGGCCCGCGGATCTTAGTAGGGTCCACCTAGGGACACGTGGCGTGTCAGGGGCATGCGGGGAAAATTTTCAAAATTTTCCCGAGGTCAAAAAAGGTTCGAAATGCATTTTTAAGGTTGGATGCCCGGTCCAATGGTATTTAGACATGTGTCCACCTTATCCAAAAGTCAAAGAAGATATTTTTGAGCCTACATGTCGAATCTCATCAAGACACATGGAGGGTGGAAATTTAAAGTTGATTTTAAATCAACAATTGCTGAGTGTTTTTGTTTCTTGCCACCATTGGAGCTCCAAGATGCTTGGAATCGTCATTTTTACACCAAATTGCATGAAATTTTATATGAAATCACATCCCCTTGACCTTATGGATGCAATGACATCATTCATTTGAGCTATTTCGGTGCCCTATAGTGATTTTCATGAAATATTTTTCTCGGCCCATGTAAAAACGTGAAAAGTGAAAAATTAAAGTTGCAGAGTTAAAAATGATGAGGGAAAAGGGTGGAAAATGATTGTAAATTCATGCTGGCATGGTGGAATGACAAAAACGTGACCCTGGGATGGATAAGGATCTGAATCCATGCAATATTTTAAAATATTTGTGCATCTCTTGCATTTGTGAGCTATTTTACAGTTTTATATCATTTTTCATCAAATGGATAGGGTTTTGTAACAAATTTGATCCCTTTGGCATTTTCTTTGCTTGGGATGCAAGGATCCAAGCTGGCATAGGGTATATTATGTAATTTGGAGGCATTTTGTAAAGTCTGTTGAGAATTTTGGAGAAAGAGAGAAGAATTTTCACAAGGAAAACTGGAAGAAGTCCATTTTCTTTTGGAGAAACTACCTGAGAGCCATTTTTGATTCCTATTTGCATCAAATTTTCATCATGTTGAGTTGGTTTCAGTTGTAAAGCCATCAACAAGCTTTGAGATTGTCTAAATAACATTCCCTTGCTAATATATTTTATCAAATTCTTAGATTAACTAGTTTTATCTCTTGGCAAACCTTGCATACACTTGTATTTCAGTATGTTTTCAATTTGTGTTTCATGCTCATGTTGCAATCTTATGTTTGGGATATTTATTGGTCATACATGGTCTCATTTCTTGTAGAGGGTTTGAAGGCATCTGCAATCTTCCATTCAGAAGAGAATTCATTTGAGTGAAGATAAATAGATTTAAATTCATCTTACCTTCCTTGTAAATTGAGGGTGTTTGTAAACCTTTGGGTGTACCTTAGGTCATGATCTAACAAGGGTTTCTAAATGCTTCATTGATATTTTGCTTCAAGCCTTTGTGGCAAGTTATCAAAGTTTGTATGGAATAGTGCAGATTTGGGCATCCATGTGTGCACACATCCTGGTTGAAAGAGCACTTCAAATTCATTGAAACATCTTTGTTGTTTAGGTGTTGTAATTCATTTGCAAAGCTTCCCAAAGAAGGTGATGATTTCTAGCTACTCTTGTCCCAACATCTCTCATCAGAATTTCATTTTAAACTAACTCATCCTACCTACAATACCCCTGCATTTGCATTGTGTGTCCACAAAAGAATTCAATCCTTTCACTAAAATGCACAAAGTTGATCAGGGTTTTATCATGTCTTTAGCATCTCTAGCTTTGTTTTGAAAACATTTCCATCATTTAGTAGTGACAACTCCTTTGAGTTTGGATAATGGATACTTGATCATGTTTTCACAAAGCCTCTTCCATATCATATGCAAAACACAAGGATATCTCCATCTCCTTACCATATAAGGGCTGCAATATAGGTTCTCTTACCTTGGTTGATAGGCACAACCTAAAATAGTGAGGGTTAGATCAAAACCCTCTTGAAGGTGCTATCCACTCCCTCAATTCTTGAATGCAAACAAGTAGATAGGTGTGCTTCCCCAGCTACAAATGACATACAAAACATCTATCTATCCTTGAGTGTCTTGTGCAAATTTATGATGTTGTTCAAGTTGTGAAGGAGATTAAAATTGGATACCAACACCCGAGTGGCACCGTTCTTTGAGGAATTTTGGAATTTCTTGGTGGTTTTGAAGTGTTTGAAAGGTTTGAGCATTTGTGTGATCAAGTATTTGAGCTGTTACATTCTTGAGATATCATTTCATACTTCAGATCTGCATGTTTTGGGTAAAAATATTTCAAACTCAGCCTGCTCTTCTCATTTACTAGCAGTTTATATGATTTGGATGCATTGTTTTTGGTTGAATCAAGAAGAAGAAGATCTGATTTGTAAATCCTTGCAAAGTTTTCAGTCATAGCATACATTTAACAGAATATTTTAGTGCTTTCTTGCACAACTAAGGTGGAAATCCTTAGTGGCGACTCCATGTTGTTTGGATTTTGAAATACCAGATGTCTTACACATTTCTATCACTTGAAACTTGTTGTTTAAATCTGTCAAGCTGGAGGGAAGGATATCCCTATTCATCAAAGACTCTTCTAAGAATTTTCTCACTGAATCAAGAAGCTCAGAACTAGAAGGAAGAAGAGTGTGGAAAGTGGTTGGTGATTTGGTTGCAAGGAAAGAGATCCCCATAGTTGAATTTGAAGGAGAGTAGATCTGTTATTGAAGATTATAATTCCTCTTCAAGTAGATTTGATTCAAGTAATCTTCTTGCTGATTTTCATTCTCCATTAGGTGAGGGACCTTCTTGTGTATTTAAAAAAATTTCTCCTAAATTTTCTCCTGTGGTTTCTAAGTTTGCTAAAGTTTATCAAGAGAGAGAGCCTTTGGGGGGTTATCATTTTAAATATCACTCATCTATTCCAATCAGACCCATTACTACTCCCAACCAGCTTGTTTCACCTCCAAGATCACCCCCACCAAACAATATGGCTCATCCTAGACCTCCATTTGTTGTTAACACCTTTGGTCCTATAAATTTTGGAGGAATGGATGGTTATCCAAATGTTGTCCCACAAGATGTGAGAAATAGGTTACCAAAATTCCAAGGTAACAATGCCATTACGGTGATCAACATCTCAAACTGTTTGATAATATGATGGAAGATTTTGAGATAGAATTTGAGGATGTGCATATCAAGTTGTTTATCCATACACTTGAGGAAGATGCTAGGGATTGGTACAAGGCTCTACCTGATAACTCTATTGATTCATGGACTGAGATGAAAAATACATTTATATTGCAGTATGGTGACAGGACTGATCCTAGATTTCTTTTGTCTGAATTTGAAAATATCAAGAAGAACCCGAATGAGACGGTCCATGACTTCAATACAAGATTCAATAAAACATTGAGAAGGCTGCCTATCATTTTGAGGCCTTGTGATGAATCTTTCTTGATCAAATATGTAGATGCATTTGATAAAAATGCAGCCTATTACTTGAGAGACAAAAATCCTACAAACTTGAGGCAAGCTTTCACCATGGCACTCCAAATTGAAAATAATATTAAATCTATTGGTAAACCACTTAAGAGGGATGGTGTGAAGCTGATAAACCCTGAGAAACCTCAACCTAGCAAGGCTTCTGATTTAGAAGATGTTGTCAAGACTTTGGCAAGGGATGTCAAAGAAATTTCTTACAAATTAGCCCGGGTGGAGAAAGGAATTGGGAAAAGTTCACAAGGATAGAAAAGAACTCAAAACCATGATAGATTTGGCAATCATCCTAGGGGTGATCAAAGACAAGATGATAGAGGTAAAGGGCCTATTGGATCTACAAATAGACAACCCCAAGCACATGAAAATAGAGTGGTGCCTGACCCTTTGACTGCAAGAGTTGTTGTTCAAGAAATTGCTGATATGGATTGGTGTGATAGATGTTTTCTTCCTCATCCTCCATGTGAAATGGACCGTAAGATATTGATGATGAAATGAGAATGGAATGGCTGATGAAATTTGTATGATGGGTAGCTCTTTAGGCTCACAACAAGCATCAACATCAAAAATGTGATAAGTGCAAGGAATGTTACAACCTTTTGGGATTGCATAAAGAGGGTACCATTTCTTTCTCTCCCTCAAACTCATGATGTAGATGTAGGTCAGGCCTTTGAAATTCCTAATAATGACTTTGAGTATCTAAGGGCTTTAATGATCAAGAAGTATGATGGTGGTATTCCTTCGGAGGAAGATAGACAATCGTTAATGAATGTTTTGGTTGGTCAAGAGAAAGAGTACAATACTACAAGCCAAGCCCAAGACACCCTTGCTCACAAGAATTCCCAAAGACAATCCTAGAAAAGAAACAATTGCCAAGAACCCCTTTTGTCCCATGCAAAAATATCAATCCTCTTCATGCTCAGGCTGCCAAGAATACTTCTCCATCTGATGAACCTTCTTGTTTCCCTTCCAATGTTGTTTTACCAAAGAATGTTCCATATGATATAGCCCAGGTTTTGAGCCAAATTAAAGTGAGTGTTCCAATTATTGAATTGCTTAGAATTCCTGAGCATAAGAAGAGAGCATTTGAGTACTTGGGATTGAAAGAAGAAAATATTACCCCAAGCAGAAATGTAAATGTTGTTGAGAATCCTCTTCAAAGCATTGCTGGCCTTAGAACACCATCACCAATGGAATATTTTGGAGAGGCACCTAAAGTATATTTGGGGACATCCTTGGTTGATTCCCAATTGAATGTTGATCCATTCTTCACAACTTTGCTCATAAAAGATAGGTTGCTTCATAATTACATGTTTGATTCCAGTGCATCATGTAATGTCATGCCTCTAGAAGTCATGAATGAGTTGGATATCAAGGTGATAGTAGCATATGGGAAGTGTATAGCCATGGATTCAAGGGAAGTGCTGGTTTTTGGATGTGTGAAGGGTTTAGCAGTGCAACTTACAACCTATCCGGGTAAGAATTTAAAACTTGATGTTGTAATTGTTGATTGCCCTGCCAAATGGGGTATGCTTTTATCAAGAAAGTGGGCTGTGAGTGTTGGTGGTACTGTTAAAATGGACATGTAGTTCACCACCATTCCCGTTGAGGGAAGACTTGTCAAACTCTATGGTGAAAAGAAGATGTTACACTTGATTGAAGATCCCAACATTGCTTCTTATGAAGTGTTGTTTGCTGATGTAGATGTTGAAAAATTCATTGGTTTTGCTGATGGAAAAGAGAATAAGATGGAAAAATCAGAGTGCCTTGGTATGGTAGGTTCTCCATGGACATTACTATTTGATGGAGCTTGCTCCAAATTTGGCAATGGTGCTGGTATAGTGCTGGTTTCTCCTAGTTTGGAAGAGTTTCCTTTCTCCTTCAAGCTCAATTTTGAATGCACTGACAACATTGCTGAGTATGAGGCATTATTATTGGGATTAAGGATTGCATGGAAATATGGAGTGAATGATATTGTTGCCAAGGGGGATTCAGAGCTGGTTGTCAAACAAGTAAGGAAGATGTATGCCACAAAAAATCAGCGTATGAAGCAATATAAGAATGTTGTTTGGGACTTGATTGAAATGTTTGATTCCTTTAACATTGTTTATCATGATAGGAATATTAATGCTGCTGCTGATAAGTTGGCTGTCCTTGGCTCTAGATTTGAAAATTGTGACTTTGCTTTCACCCTTTTGTGAATATGACATTGAAGTACTAACAAGGCCAGCTGTCCCGGATAATGTAAAACATTGGCAGATTTTTGATGATGATGCACAAATCTTGAGGTTCTTACAATGCCAAGGTGAGTTTTCTGGTCAAAAAATTGATTGGGAACCAATGGTGTGCATGAATGAAGGTAAAGAAACCTTGTTTGACAAGGATATAATACAATTGAAGACAAACACCATTCCTAAAGGCCTTGTGGCACTTGAATCCAACTTTAGCAATGTTGATTGTATCATTAATAGAAACTTGTTTGCTTCAAGGGATGTGGAAGAGCACAACTTGGGAACCAAGGACAAACCAAGGAAGATTTGGTTGGGCAGCCATCTCAGCAAAGAAGAAAAATAGTCCTATGCCCAACTTTTAAAGAAATATCAAGATTGTCTTGCTTGGTCTTATTCAGAGCTAAAGGCATATAGAGAAGATTTGTTCCAACATGAGATTCCTCTTGAGGCAAAAGCTAAGCCATTTAGACAAAGAAAAAGGCCCATTAATCCACTTCTATCCATGAAGATGCAAGAGGAGTTGAAGAAATTAAGAGATGGTGGCATCATTCAGCCTACTAGATACTCTTCTTGGGTTGCCAACCTTGTGCCAGTTAGGAAAAAGAATGGTGATATCAGACTTTGTGTGGATTTTAGGAATCTAAACAAAGCATCTATGAAGGACAACTACCCATTTCCAAACATGGAGAATATGTTGTAGCTTGTAACAGGGTCAGAGATGCTTTCTACCTTGGATGGTTTCTCTGGATACAACCAAGTAGTTGTCAAAGAATCAGAAAGATTAAAGACAACCTTCACTACTCCTTGGGGGACTTATGTTTTTGTGAGGATGCCCTTTGGATTGATGAATGCTGGTGCCACTTTTCAGAGGGAAATGGATGTTGCCTTTGCTGGTTATATCAATGAATTCATAGCAGTTTACCAAGATGATGTGACTATTTTTTCAAGGCAGTGAGGAGATCATTTGCAACACCTAGAAAAAATGCTGATCAGATGTAGAGAGTATGGCATTTCCCTTAACCCAAAGAAGTGTCATTTTGGCATGAAAAAGGCCAAGTTGCTGGGACATATTGTGTCCAAGGAAGGTGTTATGATAGACCTAGAGAGAGTAGAAGCAATCAACAAAGTGCCCATTCCAAGAACCAAGAAAGGTATTCAATCTTTCTTTGGCCAAATCAATTTCATTAGAAGGTTTGTTTCTAATTTTGCTGAGCTAACTCCCAATCACAAGCATGCTAAGAAAGGATCAAGTTATTAAGTGGGAAGAGGCTGCCATCCAAGATTTTGAAGGAATAAAGGATGCACTCAAGCATGCACCTATTTTGGCAGCTCCAAACTATAAGATGCCTTTCCAAATCTTCTCTTTTGCATCTGAATTTACTATTGCTTTAGTTTTGTTACAAAAGGATGAAAAGGGAGCTAAGAGGCCTATTGCTTTCTTTAGCAAGGCTTTACAAGTAGCTGAACTGAAGTACACAATTATGGAGAAACAAGTGTTTGCATTGGTGAAGGAAACAAATATTTTTAGATCTTACATCTTGAGTTCAAAGGTTGTTGCCTATGTCCCTCATACAATGGTCAAAGACATCTTATTTGACATGGAAATCTCAAGAAAGAGATGTAGGTGGGTTAACAAAATTCAAGAATATGACATGGACATTCAAACTACAAAGCAAGTAAGAGGTTTGGGTCTTGCCAAGCTCATGGCTGAGAGTAATTTGCAAAATGTAGAAGTGAATCAGCTAGAGGAAGAAAGGGCAGATCTACTTGACAAATTGATGAATTCTGATTAGTACAAGGATGTGATCTTCTACCTCAAGCATCTATGCTGTCCTAGTCACTTGAATAAAAATCAGAAAAGAGCCCTCAAGATGGCTTCTCAAAAATATATCATAACAGACCTTGGGCTGGCTTGGAAGAACCCTGAAGGTGTCCTCTTGAAATGCATAACTGAAGATCAAGCTCCCAATTTGATTGCTGATTTCCATGGGGGAGTTTGTGGAGGAAATTTTGTTGGTAGAGTGACAACACACAAGATTTTAAGAGTTGGTTATTGGTGGCCAACTCTTTTTAAAGATGCAAACCAACTAGTTAGAAGATGTGATAGTTGCCAACGTTTCTCAGGAAGATTGAAGGCTTCAGGCTCCCTTCCTTTGCAGCCTATATCAATTGAAGCCCCTTTCAAACAATGGGGAATGGAATTCATAGGTGAGATTTCAAATCCTTCTAGTGCTAGTCATAAATGGATCCTTATTGCAACCGATTATTTCACAAAGTGGGTTGAGGCCATTCCATCTAGAAAGGCAACACACCAAGTGGTAATGGATTTCTTGCTGAATCATATCATTTGTAGGTTTGGAGTTCCAGTTAAGATTGTATCTGATAATGCCATGTGTTTTAGAGCCAAGCCTTTGATGGCAATCTGTGCAATGAATATGGGATAAATCTGACTTATTCTTCAAACTACAATCCACAATGCAACATGCAAGCTGAGTCCAGTAATAAGAATCTACTCAAGATTATTATAAGGACCTTGAAAATAAACAAGAAGAAGTGGGGAGAGCAATTAAAATTTGTAGTTTGGGCTGATAGAATAACTCCAAAAAGAGCAACTGGTAAAAGTCCATTTGAATTGGTGTATGGAACTCAAGCATTACTGCCCTTGCACTTGCAATTATCCACTTTTCAATTTTCCCAACAGTTGGAAGATCAAGAACATGGCCCATATGAATCAAGGATCAATCAGATCATTGAGTTGGATGAAGAGAGAAGGGATTCTCACCAAAGGCATGTTAGATTTAGAGAGAAATTGAAGAAGTTGTTTGATAAGAAGGTCACTCCTAGAGCCTTCAGTGTTGGAGATCTGGTTTTGTTGTGGGATAGTAGGCATGAAGACAAGGGAAAGCATGGCAAGTTTGATGCTCTATGGATGGGACCTTATGCCATTGATATCGTGGATGGACAAAATACATTTTTTCTCAAGGATTTGGATGGGGATTTATTGGAGCTTCCTATTAATGGTAGACATTTAAAACATTTCTTAGATTAAATACCCATGTGAGGTATCCAAAAGTTGTACATTTTGTATAGCCTCTTATTTTTCTTTGTGTTTTTTGTTGTTGGCTTGTGGTTTACCCTTTTGTCCTTGGCAACCTTTTTTGGTCTAGTTTTCTCACCCTGTTGTTGGTGGAATTTTTGGTTTTCTCGGGCTGCTCGCATTTTTATCTCCTTGCCCAATGGATTTCTAGCACTTGGTCTACGTTGTGATCTTGTGGCACTCATTGGGAGTGCCCATCCCCAAGCAAGAGCCAATGTTGGTGAAAATTCTGATTTTTCAAACTTTTCCCTAATTTCCTATATCCAGTTTTGCTCGAAAATGTTTCATTTGCTCAAATTGGTGACCTACAATTCATATTTTCTAATTGAATGCCTTTGAATTGCTCACATTGTCATGATTTTGCCCTAAATTGAAACAAATTTCCAAGTTCCCCTCTTTTGTGCCCTAACTTCTTCATTTTTCAGGCTGAGCCATTTTCCCTTTGTCAAATTCATGCAAAAATTAAAGTGGATCAAATATGAGTTGTTTGCTATTAAAATCTCATTCCCTAGGTCATAAAAAATGTAAAATCATGCTTCACTTGATTTAAAACCGAGAAATTTTCCCTCCTTATGAAATTTTTCGATTTCTAGGGAATCTCCTGCATTTTTACATTTTGACGGGCATACGGGTGTCATTTGCCCGTCAAATTCATCCTTCCATCCTTTTGATGACATGGCAGGTTTCTATTGGCCGGGAGTGGTTGGGAAAATGTTATAAGTTGTTACTTTTTAAAAAATTGACAAAGGAAAATTTTGCTCGTGGCCCCACATTTGCTACAGTGATGTGCCTACGTGGCATGATTTGATTAGTTGGAGGATCGGCGGGTGGCAGGGGTCACTTAGAACATTTTCTTCCATTTTGGAAAATTTCTCGAAGTCACTTTTTGGTCCGAAGGCCCACGTCCAATGGGAAGCGGACACGTGGTGGGGGAGTTGGAGAAAAAAATTTGATTCGGGGTCTCGAGGAAAATTTTGACCCCAGGGCCCACATCCAATGAAAAGAGGACACGTGTCAGGAGGGTCAAGCAGAGAGGTAAAGAGTTGGAAAATTTGAAGTTTTTGGCTTCAAAATGCCAAAGGAAAAATTTGGCCCGAGAGCCCGCAACAAATTGGAAGGTGACACGTGGCATAGGAAGGTCAGGTGGGTGGAGGAAGGACTTGAAAATTTTTATTATTTTTGCCTCGGATGCCAAGGTAAAATTTTGACCAAAAGGCCCACCTCCAATAAGATGTGGACACATGTCCAAGAAAGTCAGCATGGAGGGGTGGAGTTTGTGAAAATTTTGAAATTTTTAACTTCAAAATGTTAAAGTTAAAATTTGGCCCGAGGGCCCACCTCCAATTAGAGGAAGACACGTGTCCAGGAGGCAAGATGGATGAAGGGGCCGAAGGAAAATTTTATGAATTTTTGCCTTTATGTTTGTAGGGTAAAAATTGAAAAATGGGCCCACCTCCAATGAAATGTGGACACGTGTCCAGGAGAGCCAAGGGAGAAGCGGGGTTGTGCGTGTTTTCTGGATTTTTTTCCTTTGGAGGCAAAATCTCAAAGTTAAAATTTGAGCCGAATCTCGTAACGAATCACGAAGCAACACATGTCCATAAGGGTAAAATGGATTGGTGGACTTTGTGATAGTTTTGAAGTTTTTTAACTTCAAAGGGTAAAAAGTAATTGTTCACGCCAAACTCCCGCAACCAATGAAAATAGGACACATGTCCAAAAGGAGGCAGAGGATTTTGTGCTCGCGGAGGAATGAAGGAAAACTTGGAGGGACGGCTCTGCAAAGCAAATGGGAGACCACCACATGGCCAAAGAAGCAACGGGTGTTTGAGCTCGGAGGTTTTTGAGGAAATTTTCCTTTTTCACAAAAGGAGAAAAATTTGTTATTTTGGCCCGCGGATCTTGGTAGGGTCCACCTAGGGACACGTGGCGTGTCCAGGGGGCATGCGGGGAAAATTTTCAAAATTTTCCCGAGGTCAGAAAAGGTTCGAAATGCATTTTTAAGGTTGGATGCCTGGTCCAATGGTATTTGGACACGTGTCCACCTTATCCAGAAGTCAAAGAAGATATTTTTGAGCCTACATGTCAAATCTCATCAAGACACATGGAGGGAAAAAATTTAAAGTTGATTTTAAATCAATGGTTGTTGAGTGTTTCATTTCTTGCCGCCATTGGAGCTCCAAGATGCTTGGAATCGTCATTTTTGCACCAAATTGCATGAAATTTTATATGAAATCGCATCCCCTTAACCTTCTAGATGCAATGGCATCATTCATTTGAGCTATTTCAGTTCCCTATAGTGATTTTCATGAAATATTTTTCTCGGCCCGTGTAAAAACATGAAAAGTGAAAAATTAAAGTTGCAGAGTTAAAAATGATGAGGGAAAAGGGGGAAAATGATTGCAAATGCATGTTGGCATGGTGGAATGACAAAAACATGACCTTGGGATGGATAAGGATGTGAATCCATGCAATATTTTTAAATATGTGTGCATCTCTCGGCATTTTGAGAGTTGTTTTGAGTTTTATATCTTTTTCATCAAATGGATAGGGTTTTTGTAAAAAAATTGATCCTTTTGAAATTTCTTTGCTTGGGATGCAAGGATCCAAGCTGGCATAGGGTATATTATGTAATTTGGAGGCATTTTGTAAAGTCTATTGAGAATTTTGGAGAAAGAGAGAAGAATTTTCATGAGGAAAACTAGAAGAAGTCCATTTTCTTTTGGAGAAACTACCTGAGAGCCATTTTTGATTCCTGTTTGCATCAAATGTTCATCATGTTGAGTTGGTTTCAGCTGTAAAGCCATCAACAAGCTTTGATATTGTCTAAATAACATTCCCTTGCTGATATATTTGATCAAATTCTTGGATTAACTAGTTTTATCTCTTGGCAAAGCTTGCATACACTTGTATTTCAGTATGTTTTCAATTTGTGTTTCATGCTCATGTTGCAATCTTGTGTTTGGGATCTTTATTGGTCATACATGGTCTCATTTCTTGTAGAGGGTTTGAAGGCATCTACAATCTTCCATTCAGAAGAGCATTCATTTGAGTGAAGATAAACATGATTTAAATTCATCTTACCTTCCTTGTAAATTGAGGGTGTTTGTAAACCTTTGGGTGTACCTTAGGTCATGATCTAACAAGGGTTTCTAAATGCTTCATTGATATTTTGCTTCAAGCCTTTGTGGTAGGTTATCAAAGTTTGTATGGAATAGTGTAGATTTGGGCATCCATGTGTGCACACATCCTAGTTGAAAGAGCACTTCAAATTCATTGAAACATCTTTGTTGTTTAGGTGTTGTAATTCATTTGCAAAGCTTCCCAAAGAAGGTGATGATTTCTAGCTACTCTTGTCCCAACATCTCTCATCAGAATTTCATTTTAAACTAACTCATCCTACCTACAATACCCTTACATTTGCATTATGTGTCCACAAAAGAATTCAATCCTTTCACTAAAATGCACAAAGTTGATCAGGGTTTTATCATGTCTTTAGCAGCTCTAGCTTTGTTTTGAAAACATTTCCATCATTTAGTAGTGACAACTCCTTTGAGTTTGGATAATGGATACTTGATCATGTTTTCACAAAGCCTCTTCCATATCATATGCAAAACACAAGGATATCTCCATCTCCTTACCATATAAGGGCTACAATATAGGTTCTCTTGCCTTGGTTGATAGGCACAACCTAAAATAGTGAGGGTTAGATAAAAACCCTCTTGAAGGTGCTATCCACTCCCTCAATTATTGAATGCAAACAAGCAGATAGGTGTGCTTCCCGGCTACAAATGACATACAAAACATCTATCTATCCTTGAGTGTCTTGTGCAAATTTATGATGTTGTTCAAGTTGTGAAGGAGAGTAAAATTGGATACCAACAGATGGTTCCTCCAAAGGCAACCCTATTCTAGCTAGAGGAGGTGGTTTGATCAAAAATCACAAGGTTCATCTTATTACAACATATGTTGGTCCCATGGGTAAGAAAACTAACCACTACTCTGAGGCTCTAGTTACACTCTGGGGAATTGGAATTGTTAAGAATCTCAATAGGGGGAAACATCATCATTAAGGTGACTCAATGAATATTACAAAAATTCTTGATAAATCCTTAAATCCTAGTTGGACCATTAGGGAATTCATTAATGAATCTCATAACTTATGCAATGGTCTTAACATCATTTTCAAGCATGTGTACAGGGAAGGGAACAAATATGTGGATTTTCTTGCAAATATTGGAGTTTGTAGCAATGATTACAAAGAGTGGCATGATATCAATGAAACTCCTACCGAAGTTAGAAACATCATTTCAAATGAAATGAACTCACTCATTAGTACACCTCAGCCAATGGTGCAAACATGTGTGTAATCCCAAAGCTAGATCTCAATGGAATTTTGGGCATGCCTGAATTTATTCTTCCATGTTCTCGAAAATTGATCACACTAAATTTTTAGGGAGAAAGAAGTGGATTTTATTTCTGCTTCACAGGCATACAATCTATCGAAATGTTGTTGGGAGGTCTATTGTTCATATTTTTTCGAGTTCAATTCTGTGAATTCTTAGAGGATTTTCGAGAATGGGTTCCCCTTGTCGTGTGGAACCTAAATTTGATCCCCAATGGCAGGAACAAATTGAGCTTTGGGAGACCATTAATATGGAGGGATTCACCGATTTCATCTAACACATAAAAGGGCATGACCAATATATATCCATATAGTTCATGGAAAATTGGAAAGACCTAATGTATCCTTTAGAGACAAGATCTTTCACATCAATGAGGAATTCATATATTTTATTACCAGCCTAAGGATGAAAGGGAATAAAATATTCGGAAACAAAATGGATAAGGAAGTAGAAGAAAATTTGTTTTTGGATGATGGAGAAATGCTTGACATAAAAAAGGAGGGCATTTTGGTTTCTTCTATCCCGCAGCCATATGATGAGGTGACATGGATGATGGTACGTTATGTCACTTTAGAAGGGAGATTCTCCACCATTCTCGCAAAGATCATTTGGTCCTTCTCAACCACTTCAGGCACGAGGTGAAGGTAAGCCTCTCCTACTACATTCTAAAGTCAATGGAAAAATCTATTCTTGAAGTTTAGGGCCATAAGAGGACTATCCCTCTCCATCAGGGTGTCATATATCTCATTAGTCAGTACCTATCTAGTGTTTTTGTCAATGACCCATGCCCTACTGTGGTTTCTCCCCTCCCTAAGAAAACCTACATCCATTCCAAAAATCTCATGTATAGAGACTCTGTCTTGGAGCCACCCCAAAAAGGGTTCTCCATAGTAGTAGTAAAGGTAAGGAAGTTGTGGGATCTGACACGAAGGGTGAATAAATTGTGGTAGATGATAGTTCCCCCTCTGTTTTCCTTGATATTGATGTTGGCACTAGTTTGGAAAATAAATTTAACATGTAGGCTAATGTGGTTAAAACCCTTGAAGAAAATGTAGATTTCCTGCTTAATTCTACTATTAAAGAGCAAGCCTCAAACCCCAATATAGGCCTCAAAGATGAAATTGCTACTTTGGAAACCAATTTTAAGACTCTAGAGGAAAAATACAACAATTTCTTGGCTATGTATAGTGTTATAATGGACCTTATGTAGGTACAAATCTGGAAAATATGTGACTCCAGTGGCATCCCGGACATGGCTTAGAAGAATAAAAAGATTACAAGAAAGTTCAAATCTTTAAACTAGGATCCCACCATCGCCATTTCCCTAAAACTCTATCAGGCTTTCAGGGTGGCTATCAATTTTTTTAACAAGTATGTTGGTTAATGTTGTTGGTTCCTTGTTCTCGGTGCAGCATTTTTTGTGTTGTTGTATAGCTACAATTTTACTATATCTGGGCTCTTTATAAGTAGTTAGCCCTTACCTTTTCTTTTTATTTATTTTTCCTCTTTTGGTTGGGGTGTGGACCCCATGGATAAAAAAACCACACTATTTTACTTTTCTTATCTTGGTTGTTGAGCCTTTTCTGTAAACTTGGGTAAGGTCCCACCAAAACCTTTTACTAATAATAAAAAAATTAATTCATCCTAGTTTACCCCAATTTTTGTTTCTAACCTCTCTTTAAATTATCATGAACAATATAGAGGCATATTCTAATACTTGGTGAAATTATTGTGATACTAATATTTCTCATTCAAAAATTTATCACATAAATGTTCCTCCAAGTCTTAATATACATTCTTCTTAAATTCCATCTTTCAAATATCCCACTGAACTTATCTATCAAGTCATTGACCAAATGAGTCTAAAAAAATCAATAACCAATGATAAATGTACTGAAATTAATATGAATCTTTCTAAAACACATAATAAACCTCAAAAGAATTAACAATGCATTCCTAATATGTGTCCTCCCATATCCTCAACTAGACCACAATTGAATGTTAATTACAAAATCCCCCATAACCAATAATATGCTTCAATGTATTTGTAGGGAGCCCTTATCTCCTTGTATATCCATTATGGATATTAAATGTATAACCATTCTATTACTTCGACAAGTCCAAAGAACTCAAATATCACATTAAAGTCTATATAAATGTTTACAAGGAATAAATAAAATCTAAATCTTGTGTGGATACCAAAATATTAGATAAAGACCTTATGGTTAATAATTCATATTTGTACCATTACCTCCCTCCTAATTCCACCATCAAACTTGAACGATTAGTTAATATGTTACTTAAATAATTACATTCTCAACGATTACTTGTAAATAATTAAATATCCCACTCAATTGCAAGAAAAGAGATATTGACAATGTCTAATCCTTTTGCAAATAATGTAAAAATCTTTGTACTATAATGGATCATTCTTTATCCGAGGACACTCTCTATAACATCTTCTTCATTTCCTTATAACATTTCATTCAATTCACGGATAGCTTATTTTCTCCTACCACTTTGGATGATTACCTTGAGTAACCTAGTACACACAAATAAATTTTATGTACATTTAAGAAGCCTCAATATAAGAAATTTCAAGCTCAAATTCTTATAGAAGTTAGAAAACATATATTAATATTGAGACCTTATAATCACAATGCTACAAAATATAGAGTCTCATAAATTCCTAATCCTAACAATTCCTTCTAAAATATAATTTGCAATGTTTATTCAAATCCTCCCAAGTAATAGGAGGTAATTTTTATTCTTCCTCCGATGTGGATAATCATCAACCTATTTCTATAGAAGAGGTGTGGAAAATTATTCCTAGGCCATATGCATCTATTGTTGATACTTATCACCTAATGCTTCCATGGTTCAGTGAAAATATCTTTTGTTATTAGCACATAAATTTTGGTCATTCAAATAAAAAATTAAAATCTATTTAATGTTAACTTATATATATTTTTATTGGTGCTAACTTTTATCATAAGGTGTATTGCATAAGAGAACTGAGGTACATGTGGTAGATTTTGAACATGTCAAAAGGTACAACCAATATAATGTTATGCATCAATACAAATAAGATATTAAATTCTATTCCAATCCCTTTCCTAATCATTTTAATATTAAGGAAAATCATTTTCGTAATAATGATAAACAACAAAATGTTTCTTCCATTAATTCTATATAAAGTATATATAATCCTTAAATCAAGCCTATCAAGAGTGTAGTTAACATGAATAACATGAAAAAGT
Source organism: Taxus wallichiana var. yunnanensis (assembly GCA_018340775.1). Taxonomy (NCBI): domain Eukaryota; kingdom Viridiplantae; phylum Streptophyta; class Pinopsida; order Cupressales; family Taxaceae; genus Taxus; species Taxus wallichiana. The sequence continues at coordinate 275,789,503 of CM031244.1, forward strand.
GATTTCTATTATTGACACATCACTCTCCACTTTTAATTTACAAGCCTATAAAAGTATTCAATCCTATAATATAGGTCATAATTTCCAATAATATTATTATAACAATTATACTTCTCAATATCCTATCTAAATCAATGCCATAAACCATTCTAAAATAAAAAGGCTGATGTAATATGTTTTTCCTATATCATATTTGATTCAATTATTTGTTCTAAACTGATAGGGATGATGTCATCTATTTATGTTCCTATCATTCCTAGTGACATAAAAACCCTTAAAATATAGGACCTTTTCCATCTACATTCTTTCATGTATCCCTGATTTCATTGGCCATTCTAAAAGGTATGCTCAATGTTTTCTACTTCCTCTTATACCACTCCAAAAAATATTGGCTACTATAAACCTAACATGGCTAATTACATACATTTAGGAGAAAAAACATATAAAACCTCATCTAATTCTAGGCTTCAATTTGTTCTTATTTACAAATCCGAGGTCTAGAGTAGTATTTCAGCTACCATCTTCAAATATTAGGATCCCATCATAAACCTATCTATCCTGCTAGGTTAGATACATGTTTTCAATTTAATAAAACATTATCCCAATAATAATAATCTACTATGGATTTTTATATTCAAAATAAATATCCCTTCATCACCATATTCTAGTCAAGAAACCCTCTTTCATGGTTTGGATGAGAGCATACTTCAATAATAGGAAAAACTTACAATAAAGAATGATTGAACTAAAAATTAATCCTTATGTCTTCATTTTCCTATCAACTCTATGATCCTAGATGAGATTTTTTTGCAAGTATATGATCATCCTCCCTTCATATTAGTTATTCTTGGAAATTATCAAATCAAATGATCCCTCATTTATGAAATATTGAAAAAATGTTTCACTTCATTAGAATTCCTTAAATACCTCATTTATTCTATTGACAACTGAAATCTACTGAAGCGAGTCATCAAAGGTATGAATGATTTGTTGCACCCCATGGGATGAAAAATAGTACCCTTTACCATTCCTCGACCTATTTGAGTGAAATTATGATCTTGATTTAATAAAATTACATCTAATGTAAGGAATTTGTTCATCAAAGAGATAAAATAATAAATAACAAAGATCAAGCTAAATAACTACAAGTGAGAGTGATAAACAAAGTTTGTAGAATGACACAACTTGTAGTTGTAAGTATGGATTGATTCTGATTTGGTGAAAAAAATGGAAAGGTATATTATGGTCAAGATAAGTGTTGTGTCTAAATATGGAATGTGACAATATCAAAGACATGAGCACTGGGAAATAGTGTATGTGGAATAGATTAAGTTCTGGTTCTTTCTGTGTAAATTATTATAACTTCTTGTTCATTGTAGGTCATGTTAGGTTCATTGGAATTCTACTCTACTGCACCTCTAACTCCATATAAAATCCTAACTACCTACACAATACTCAAGTGCACATTATATGAATAAAAAATATATATATTCTTGAGTAAGATTAACCTTGATGGTTACCCCAATGTGATTTTCATGAGATTTGCACTACATTTTATAATCAATGTAGTTCTAGTGTGTTTTTGTTATTGAAATAGTGTCCCTTGAGCTAGGATGCTCTAGTGATAGTTTCAAAGAGAATAGTGAGATAAAAATACTTTTTCACAATGCAAATGTGTGTTATGGAATTCAAAATAAACCCTCATATGTAGTAAAGTATATAGTGACAATATGTAGTCCTTGGCGTAGTAAATAGAAAATATTATCTCCTCATAATAGTATGTTCCTCTTAAATGTTTTACCCCATAATGAGGTTAAATAAAACATGTATAGATATGTATAATTCTTTTGGTTATGTTTCATCAATAATAAGTGATGGTCCCACCAGAGTGATAAAAGAAGACAAGAAATAAGTAACATTCAAAAGATCATAAAAAAATAGGTAAATAGGTCAAAGGCACCAAGAGGGGATTGTAGCACTCGGGCATTCCTGTCCCTAATGGGCGGTCCTATATAGGGTGCTCAAAAGGTCAAACATTGAAATAAAAGCTAAGTAGGATTTGGATGGTATACAAAAATATAAGCTATTAATCGAAACAACTTAGTAAATACAAAAAGGATAAAAGAAATATCAAAGAAAAGTAAAATGGTGTTAGTGAATAATTATCTTGCTTTGGAATCATGCATATAAATTAAATATTCATAGGTTACATGTACATAGTAAGTGTGTAATTTAGTGACTACAAATCTTATAACTCCCTCTTTCATATGATATGTTTCTAGGAAAACCATACAAACATCAGATTTATGTAATCAAATCATTTAATTTCCAATATATCAAGTTTTTCTATCTAGGATTTGTTTTCATGATTTAATGCAACACTAATCCATATAAGTTTGAAAATTTTCATAAACATGTCATCTATAAAATTCCTTATTTTGAGGAACTTCCTTGGGTCCTATTTTGAGATAATAAATGTTTTTACTATGTCATTGATTCTATTTAAGGATATAATCGACACCTTAATCTTTTGAAAATTACCACCTTTTCTCTTTGATTGAGATAATGATAAGATTGATGAAGTTAAAATTTAAATAATAATAACCAATCTTATTGATTCCATAATTTATCACTTGCCCCATTTTATGACCACATTATCACAAGAAGTTGATTGATGCAAACCTAATTACATGTTCTTATTTTCCTCATAAGGAGATCCCTACTTTACCATCTAGTGAAAACATCATTGAATCTCTTCATATTGATATCACCACCCTGATTTTAATGATGTCTACTAACTCAATAATTCTTTCTTATTTTTCTATGCCCAAGATAATAATGTGGATATCCTTAGATAAATAAAATTACTATACTCTTCCATTAGTATCAGAATTTGTGTATCTTCTATAGAATTTTGAAACCATTCTTCAATATTATAACTAACACCATTCATTTCTTGGAAACATAAGTCAAATACTTTGATCTAGAGTGAGATGATCAAATGGTTGATGAATCATACAATCCAACACCTTCCATAACTTCTCTATTTACTTCTCCTTCTTTTAAAATAGATCTTGATCCAAAAAATAGTATGTATTCTCTATTTATTCATAATATACTTGATCTTCCCTCACCTTTTGTATTCTAAAAATCACGCACTTACTACTATTATTATCTTTGTGAATTATGTTGTTTTATATATGGATATTATGTAATAAAAGTATTCACCAATGACCCATTCCATTGTCTAGTCATCTCTCTTTTTGTATTTATCGATGTTTTCCTCCAAATTTTTTCACTCATAGGAATAATTTTGGATAAGTCTAAGGGTTTCTTATCATTACTAATCACTCGGTGTCATCAATAGTCTTTGAATAGGGTGCAGATTGGCATTAAGGCACTGTGGTGCCACTGGTATTGATTTATAGGTTCCCTAGTCACCATCACACTTGGTTTTGTTTTAGACATTTGAGTTTAGTCTTTATGGTATTCCCTCTCATCTCCATAGGTACTAGTTGACATGTCATGTTATTAGTGTAAAAACTTAAACAAGAGATCCCTATATACACACAAAATACATATTACCTTAAGGGAAGACTATTTATATTAAGAGTTAGCTATCTACATAGAGCAAGGGACTGCATTTGACCATTATTTTGCATCACACATTCAATAGGAGGGGTTTATTTATTCTATTCCATCCATAATTTTGCATCTAATCTAGCTATTTCCCACTATCTTTGCATCAATGGCGATAAAGCACCCTAGGAACATTATTCCACACATAATCACATAGAACCACATCGGGTCTAATATGTATTGTAGTGCTCAATCATAATTCCATCCATTTGGTAGTTGAGGACAGTCCGACCCATTCATTTACATCTTTATTTTTAAAGGTTTTAATGATTTAATATGGGGTTTTACAGTGATTATTCATTGGAGATTAGCAAATGACACAAGCAAACCAAGTGTGACATCACTGAAGAAAATAAAAATAGTGCAAAGACCTAATGACCATATCGGAATAAAATTTTGATCTATTTCACAGACTAGGGAACCCATATTTTAGACAGAGCACCTAGGATAGCCCTTAGTTTGACTAGATTTTCCTTTTCTTTGTTATTTTACGATATTTGTTGTGACAATCTATTCCATCATTTCATCACTCTGTTTAGTCCCTAGGATCATTGTGAGGTTCCAAATAAGGTAATTACCTTTCCCCTTTCATTTTATTTCATTTTAATTACAAAATAAATTACTTAGCATTTATATTTTAGTATATTTCAATTATTACATTGTTGTACTCTTAGATTCATAATAAAATTCATATTTTATAGAATCATTTTGGTGAACCCATAGATTAGAACATTTTTCCCTAGGATCCACAAAAACCCTAAATGGATAAGGATAGCTCCTCTCCTTCTCAATTCATCATGCCTCATGTGAGTGTTAATCCTATCTATGATGAGGCCACCATCGCTAAACTCAATTCCCTATATCATGATGTTACTATGCCAGATCATATTCAACAACAAACTCTTAGCCCATGAATGTACCATGTGCCTACTAGCTTTGAAAATTCTACCATTGGCATTGTTTTGATCCGATGAGCTTCACTCATTGTACACCATGTTATATAGTTAGCCATGACCCTCCTTTGACATTTCCAAAGAAATTCTAGATGATTCTCTTATTAATTTCATGCTTGGTCTTGATGATAGTACACATATGCATACTAATTCTCCTCCTAATCAAGACCACTACTATATATTACATCTCATGCTTCTCCTATTTTTGATAATGTTTCTCATGATCCATCACATACTTTTCCACATGTTCATTCACACTATGTTGATGATCAATTGATGACATTTTCATATATGAGTCTCTCTCTAATTTTGATAAAACAATTGATAGTCATGATTCTACTACTTTACATACTTGTTGAGTGTGAATCTCTTCTCCATTATCATCTTCTTCTGAGGTTGTATCTACCACTATGCATGACTCATCTCCATCTATTAGTTTCATCTCCTCCTATCACTCCATCTCCATCTATAACTGTCATCCCATCTCCTCAGGATGTTATCTCTAGGGATTTTGATAGTCTTCCTTCTATGGATGTTCCATGTCCTTCATCACCTATTTATTCTTTGGAGCACCTACACTTAGTGTGCCTTTAGCATTGGCTTCTCCTACATCTCCTCTCGACATCCCTATGATTACTCACAATGGAAAATTACAACTACTTAACACATTATTGCCATCCTCTACTATTCCTTCACAAGATATCTTGTCTCTCATGCATGTTGTGGGTCACTTATAATCTCAAGTTCAATCACTCACATTAGAAAGCAAGTCCTATTATGATTCCATTGATAACAATTCATTGCATGAAAACCCTATTCCTAAGAATATTCATAACTCAACATTTCCTAAGGATTTTATCATGCCTACCTTTTCATGTTTTGATGGTACTAGAAACCCCTACTTACATCTCAAACATTATCGTATGGCTATGGATTCATATTCTAATGATTGATTATTGCTTAAATCCTTTTGACATAGCCTTATTGATGATGCTTTGAAATGGTATACTCACCTACCATTTGGATCTATTAGCACTTATCATGAGATGGAAGAAGCTTTTCTCCATCACTTTATCATCAAAAATGGCCCTAGAGTTACTTATGATCATCTACCTACTTTACATCAGGGAAAAAATAACCTATCATGGATTACATCTTATGATTCAATGCTTGTATGCACTAATTAGTCTTTCAACCTATCGATAGAGAAGAAATTTATCTTTTTTTCATGGTTTGATTCTCACACTAAAGAAATGGATTAATAATACGACACATGTGAATCATTCACACTTCTATGTTATAGAGTTATTGATCTAGAACAAGACCTCATTACCACACATGTTATAGATCCTCCACCTATATTTTTCTACTACTACATCATCTAGTTCTTCTCCATTACCATCAGTTGAGCATCCTACATGATCTCCATCTCCTCCTCTGCAAGCAAGCTCAACCTACTACATCACAAAGCATTGTCCTTCTTTCCTACTCCGTGGTAGACTACACACCTCAATCTTCTACACATGTTTCACATGAGCCATTGCATTTCTCTCATCACACTCGACCACATGATGCTTGTGTTTTGATTAATGAATAATTTAATTCACTTACCTTCTAACCAACATCATCCACAACATCATTTATAATGTTAGCATGATCAACCATATTGTAATTATCACCATATCAATGGCCATAGGGATAATGATTACTTTTCCCTTCACGATCGATTGCAACAATTAGAGGATAAGGGAATCATCTCCTTTGGCTCTCACTCACGTGAGAGTGGTCCATATCTCCTCTCCTCATCCATGAAATGCTACTCTAGTTGAGTTATCTCCTCCTTCTAGTGCTAAGGTCATTGTTTGTCCATCACCACAGGTCGTCACTCATGCATGCTCTCCATCCATCCATCCATCAGCTACACCATCCCATCCATCTCATCATCTCATCCATCATCATCATTCATATCATGCTACTTCTTCACATTGGCTTCCACATCCCTTGGCATTCACACCTCCCACCGCTGCTCCATATGACATTTAGTTTTTTGGCTCATATGCTCACGTTGCTTCCATCCCACATGCTTCCACCACTTGTGTTGCCTTGGTCTTTGGTAGGTGATTATTATCACCTCACCCCTGATGATGCACTCATGTTCTTATGGTTCTTACATGACTATTGAGGGATCTATTATAATAAGAACCTCTCTTTCACATGCTCTATCAATTCATCTAGCGCATTCTATCAAATCATTTCCGATGATGCACTCTTGCATTACATGGTTCATTCTTGATTGTTGAGGGTCTTATCTAAATGAACCTCATCATCTATACGCATGGGGCATCACTAATCCCCCCCCCTATCTTCATCTTACTAACATACACTTCATTATACTATAATGACTATATCATACTTTTACACGACAATTGATCATTCATCACAATATCATATTACATACATCATTTATTATCATCTACACTATATCATCATCACATTACACATTACTCGACAACTATGCATTAAAAATAAATTCAACAAATAAAAATGATATATAAACACATCAAGAGTCATATATAAGTAACATTAATCACATAAATCATACATCATCATCACATCATAACATCAATACACAGCGAATATAATCATCATATATCAATAAATATATATATATATATATATCAATCAAAGTTACAAAACATCTCATCACTGGGGAAACTCCCCTACATGAATACATCAATACAAATCATATCTCATCATCATTGTCTTTCACTATTTGGTATTACAAGTGCTCTAGAACTCAATGCCTCACCACTAACTCTATGTCATTGATCGCACCCTCGATATCTCTCCACCTTCCTATGTAATAGTGTGTTCTCGTAGATTTGCTCCACAAAGTGACTTTGTAGTGTGATAAATTATGCAAACACATCCTGTGCTAAAGGACCACCACCCACCACCTCTCTAGCTCATCGTGTCTCCTCACATGCCTCATCCCTCTCACTCAACAACATGTACACATTGTCATGTTTACTATGCTATGGACGGCTCAAACAAATGGGCATGCTCACCCACAATATCATCCACATGCTCTAACATCCCTCCATCCGCAAGTATGTCGGTTGGCACATTCCGTGTCAATGTGATAGATGTGTCCACAATCAAGCTCAATATGTGTCACCTACAAAAATAACACAACACATTAGAAAACCATAACCATCATATAAACAAGTAACAAATCATAGAAACATAATTATATAGATACTCACACTCCGCTATAGCCACCACTACATTATTGGGGGCATGTGCTTGCCCCTCCACTCCTCCTCCTATGTGGTAATCCCACCGCATCCAAAATAATGGAAACAAAAACACCCATCGATGCACTATCCACCATGCATGGTATGCCTCCATATACCCCGCATCATCTGCATCAATAGGCTCTATGGCCGCATCGCCTCCGGCTAGGGAGGTACTAGTTTCTCTCTGTGGGCCCTGGTCTAGCTCTCGACCCTCCTAGGTGCTCTAATGGCTCGTAACCACACATATGGCTCTGGGGGCACATCCTTGAGCCATACCAAACTATTGAGATATCTGCTCCACCTGAAATAACTCGGTCACACCTGGAAACCGATCCTCAACCACATAGTCTCTCGTATGCATCGTAACTCTACCACATCCTCTAGCCATCCTCCATAGTCTCGGTATGGCCTCCATATCACTGCCTCTGGTCCCATCCGATCTATCAAGGCTCTATAAGTATCAATATCCATCTTCTTCCCATGTACTCCAACCCATCTCCCAAAAATATGTCTAGCCTAGCCCACTCTACTCACGTGGACCACCAACTAGCCTCAATACTACTATATGCTCATAGGCCCATACATGCAATAAAGTAGTCACTCTAATCCCACCTCCATGCTCCTCCTCTTGTGTAAATATGTAAAGATCTCTATATAGGTGGGCCAACACACATCATGCCCAGGCATACCTAGTACCCTCCTCCTCTATCATTGGAAAATATCATGCATCTTATATAAGATGCCCACACCACCTCCCTCCACTGTGATCGATGATGTAATAACCATGGCTATAAACTTTCACAAATGTGGAACCCCTGACCTCAAAATCACATCCAAGCTAATATGGGCCTCGACAGGCACTCGAGTCCCACAAAATACCACCTAGTGGCCCATCATCTATCTCTCCATGTTCTCCACAGCCATGATGTGTACCCTCTCACCAATAAGGTAATCATAGTATGTGATATACATCCTCTAGTGTGTGATGTCATCTCACTAGTAGGTAACCAAAATGTACAAGTATCCACACACCATCTCTCACACAAAGCTATCAACATAGGCATATTATGGGGCACATCCCCCATCCTCGCTATGTGTCAAGGTGACATGGTCCATAACCTCCCAATCATCATCTGACAAACCCAACCCGAGAAAAGTACTCAAATGATGACCACCACGTGGAACTCCCTCGAATGGATATCCCTCTACACAATACCAAACACAAAAAAAAACATGTTAGAACACTATACATAGGAAAACATAAACATTTATGACATTACTACACATAGTAAAAATCACATTTCCACCACTCTAGAATGAATATACACTTTCTGGACTAGGGCACCCTAGAATCAGGATGGGGGGCACCCTAAGAGCCTGACACCAGTGCCCATGTGTCTGGGGTGCTCTGTCCCGAAGGCCACTAGCACCTTCACACTCTTTCTCCAGTCTAAAAAATGAGAAAAAAAAAAAAATTTCACAAAAATTCAATAAAAATGACTACTACACATGCATTTTTTGAAAAAATCACACTTACCAACTCCGCTATCATATGCGATGCCATGACAATCACTACCATCTCAAAATGGCTAGGTTGTGCTGCTCTAACTTGTGACATCCTTACACACTCAGAGCTCACTCTCACACTCACACAAAAGAAAAATGAGTTGACTAATCACTTTTTCACTTTACTATTTATAGTCACTTTTCATTATTCACTCTATTATGGTCATACTTCACATTCACTACTCAACTAATACACGTCACATGTTTTTTTTCTAATATCTTGAGCATTTTTACTTTGATTTCTATCACGTTTTATGGAATTCTCTTTAAATTTTTCCTACCATCATATCATACACATGACACACACACTATTTCTCTCAAATTTTCTTTCACTTGATCTACACACATTTTTGTGATATCTATTATACATTATCTATTATTAGGATTTACTTTTGGCTCAAAGCATTCATTCTCTTATCACTTCCCCTTTCACCGAAAGGGGGCATATACAATTGGGGTCATCCTATAATTCCCCTTACACCACTACCCATGATCATTCAACACCTCTAATTCATCATTTTGAACATTTACTAATACACTATGTGACATTTCATCATTTTCTATCGATTCCCCTAATGACCTAACCTGGGGAAACAAAGCGTAAAATATCTCTATGAGTAAACTAATCAACAATCAATCAAATATGTTCAAACCTCTAACAATCAAAATCACACCATTCAATGACACAATACAACACATTCAACCTCCCAGATGACCTAACTTGGGAGTTACATTTGGCCTCCCAGATGACCTAACTTGGGAGTTACATTGTTATTTTCCCAAATGACCTAACATGGGAAGTTATTCTACATTTTGTATTTTCTTCTAGATGACCTAACTTGGAAGCCATCACACATTACGGTGACACCCTTGGAGTGGGGGAAATGAGATGTCATTTCCTTTCCTATATTGCTCCTATATGGGTCAACACATTTGATCAAAATATTTGGATCCAAAATCACTAAAAATTTGATCTGTGTCCATTTGCAATGGCTAGATATTTTGAGGATGTAGTTAAAGGTTGGAGAATAACACACCTTTCTCCCTACACTCTTCCTCTAGTGGAAGGATGCCCAAATCCTCTAGTTTTTCATACACATGCAAATTGGATTTGGGAATTGATCACTCCCTACCCCATCACATCATCATCATACAACATTTGAAATCATCAATCATTCAACATTACAATCATCACTCTCATTTAGTGCACTTCATCATGGTTTTTACATCTCTCACTACACTTGCATGGATCAACATGTTGATCCATGGTTCATCATGCTATATGTTTCATTTACACTCTCTTCTACCACATCTACATGTTCTTTTATAACATGGGATTCTCCATATTTCTCTAGGTACGCATCTCTAACTACTTTATGTTACCAGATTTTCACTCACCAACATAAAGTGGGGAAAATGTAGTCACAAAATCATGCACTTACTACTATTATTATACCACCAAGTATGTTGTTTTATATATGGATCTTGCGTAAGAAAAGTATTCACTAATGACCCATTCCATTGTCCAATCTTTTTGTCTTGTTGGTCTTTGTTGTTATTTGTCTTACACATTTTTAGTCACTCTTCACACATAGTTTTGATTCGCCATGTTTCAAGGAGTCTTATTTTTAGTATTCACTCGATGTTGTCATCACTAGTCTTTGACTAGGGCACTAGATAGGGATTAGGGATTAGGGTGCCTAGGGTGCCCTGGTCCCCATCACACTTGGTTTTGTCTTAGACATTCGAGGTTGGTCTTTATGGTTTTCCTCTCATCTCCCTAGGTACTAGTTGACATGTCGGGTCATTAGTGTTGAAATTTGAACAAGATATCCCTATATAAACACAACATACATACTACCTTAAGGGTAGAATATTTCTACTAAGGGTTAGATATCTACATAGAAAGGGACTTGCATTTGGGGGACTACATAGGAAGGGGTGTATTCATTTTATTCCATCCACCATTTTGCATTTTATCTAGCTATTTCCCACTATCTCTATGTCATTGGCACTAGGGCACCTAGGCACATTATTGCACACACAAATCACATAGAACTACATCGGGTCTAAGATGTAGTGCAATGCTCAATCATAATTCCATCCATTTGGTAGTTGAGGACAGTCGACCCATTCATTTGCATCTTTTTTTTTAAGGTTTTGATGCTTTTGTATGGGGTTTTTATAGGTGATTATTCATTGGAGATTAACAGTGACACCAATAAACCAAGTGTGACATCCACCCAACCAAAGGAAAAATAGTGTAAATACCTAATGACCATATCAAAATCAATATTTTGAGTTATTTCATAGACTAAGGGCATCAAAATTTTAGACCGAGTGCACCCGAGGCACCCCATCCTTTGGCCATCCCTCTGCCAGATCTTCCTTTGCTACTTTTGAGTTTCATGACACTGACACTATGTTTCTCCCATTTCATCACTTTGTTAGTCCCAGATCACTGTGAGGTAATTCCAAATCAGGTAAGTACCTTTCCCCTTTTATTTTATTTCATTTTAATTACAAAATAAATTATTTAGCATTTATATTTCAGTATATTGCATTCGTGTACTCTTAGATTCATAATAGATTCTCTTGTCCAAACCCATTAAAACATAAAAAAATAAGAAGGGATCCTTTAATACCAGATTTCTTTCTTCAACATAGTTTAGTTTATAAATTCCCAAAATGGCTTTTAAGACATTCAACACATCCAAGTCCAATAAGTCAAGTCCTCTTTGCAAGGTTGAACACAAGCTATATAACAAAGATCCATAAAACACAAGTTTTCCCAAGTCACCAAACAAATAAGTTTACAAGATGAGGCTATCCACAATCAGCCATATCACATAGATACAAGGAGGTGTAATATTTACAATAAATTTTGAGGATAAAAGAACAAGTCACCACTTCAACAAAGCTTCATCCTTGAGTCTCCAACCTTGAGTGTTCTCCTAAGAGTGTTGCAACAAGAGACATGGCTTGTTTACCACCCAACCAATAGGCATCATCACATGCCTTTCCATGGTTGGAAGTCATGCTAGCCTCCCCCAAGCCCATGGGAGAGAGGAACTAACTTCCACAATGTGCACAAGTATAATGGGGATAAAACACAACAAGAATACATAGAACCATTTAAACACTTAGACAAACTACACATGGTAAAACAACAACATGAGGAGAACAAGGTCAACCTCACAAAGGGGGAAGAGAAGAAATAGGATGCCCAAAGCAAAGGTGTCCAACCATAGGAAACACCAACAAAAGCATGTTTACAAAACTCCTTATTCCTCCTAATCATTCATCCTCCTTATTCCTCCTTTATGTCAAAGAAATCCTTCTTGGGAGGATTTTCAAACCCAAAAGGGTTTCCTCACCAAGAATGGGGAAAGGTTCAAGCCATATGAACCTTTCTCCCACCTCAAACCATATGAGGGGATGAGAAGGAACCTTCATGGCTTGACCAACAACCATGAGGTTTGAGAGGGAAATCCCTCTCTCTTCCCCTACATTCTCCAAAAACCATCAAGCCATATGATGGTGGAGAGTAAAACAAAAGAAAACAACAAAGCAACAAAACAAACAAACTACATTCTTCATACAACTTTACAACACATCATTTCACACACATTATTTTATTGACCATTGCATAGCTAACAAGAAAAGAAACAATAAGGAAAGAAATGAATTAAGAATCCTACCTCTACAATGCTTTCCAAGACTCTAAGCTTTTCCCCTTTGTCCAAGCCAACTTCCAAGCTCCCAAAATTCTCCAAGTTCTCCAAAAAAAATGAGGAAAGAAGTCCCCTTCCTTCCACATGAGGAAGAATAAGAAGAGGAAACCAATAGTTTCCTCACCAATAGGAAAGTGACAAGTGTCACCCCCTCTCCTCTCACAAGTCAAAGATTCCAAAACCAAGTAAGTAAAAGTAAACTCACATTTTAGCCCTTATCTCCCAAAATACTAAAAATGAAAATAAAAAAAAGTGGAGTAACTTTTAACAATTACACACAAACCAACCATCTTACATGGATGGTGACTAAGGAGGGAAAAATGGGAGGGAAACTCCCTCCAAACCTTGGAAATAAGCCCCCCTACCTATTAGGTAGGGTCCAAGGGCCCATTTTCATGCTAAGGGAGCTCCCAAACTCAAAAGGGGTCCCTACAAATGCCTAAAATAACCCAATTTCGGGTTTGGAAAATTTGGGCACAAGGGTAAAGGGTGTGGGGTCCACCCAAGGTTCACATGTGTCCCCAATCCCTTCTACCAACACACACACACTTACCCAAAATCATCACTTAAATTAGAATGAGATCATTAACCCCTAAACTAGTTTACTTAAATAAAACACACCCTAACCATAATTAATTTTACAAGACATAAAACATTACAATTGAGGGTTCACCCATGGTGCCCAATTAATACACCTACACTAAGGCCTCAAACATTTAGCATGGTTAGGACTCAGCCCATGGGCCGCTTGTGCACAATTGCGTAGCCACCCTGAAACCCATGCTCTCCTATACCTGTCACCTACACACTCATTGCACACATTAACCGCATCTGTCCAATACAATAAACATCATCTACTCATCACAAAATTAATCAAACTTATAATATCCTAACATCATTATACAATTGATAGTGCAATGCATACAATTATACACATAGTTCACCATGAATCATCCATAGATATAATTACAACGACATACACTTAGGCTAGCATGAGATTACCATTATTAAATCCAGAAAACTATATCATTGATCAAATTGACCACAAGAAATCAACATCTAACCAATAAATCTCACTATCATGTAACCCTGTTAGTGTCATCAACATCATAAGAAATATATCAATATACGAATCTAGTCTAATGGAACTACGCACCCAAAATACCATAATGTCCAAAATTTATCGAGTCTCAATCAAAACATGTCTATGCATAAAGGAACCAACAGATAATGGGCTATAAAATGTGGGCACTACAAGATTATTGGTGCACCAAAAATAAGAGTATTATAAGTATATGTACTTATCATTTCCTCCAAATTAAGTTTAGAATTCAGTTTCCCCTCCTCCACCTATATTACTTACTCAGGTAATTTATTCTATATACTTTTAATCTACACACACGTATTACTAAACAAATTTGATATCACATTCTTGTTTTTATCCTATATAGATGGAGATAACTCCTCTCACCCCTATATTTTCCCCTATAATGATGGATATGTGATAATATGTCCTTTCTCATATTCATTTGCAAGTGTAAGAATCTATGGTTGTTACATGTGACAATATCCATCAAAATGTATCTCATGTCCTCAACTATGTCAAGGACACCATGATTTGCACATAATACGAAATTCGGTATTTGGTTTATAAGGCTACTCAATATTATTAAAAATATCTTGTATGGTCCTTTTAACATCACCCACTTGTCCCCATATTACCATTTTAATTTACTACATTATAATTTTTTAGCATTACTTCTTTATAAATCACTCAATTACTATTTGTATATTATATATGACAATTATCTTGATACTTTGGATACCCCTTACATTTCTGATTAAGTAGGATGATTAGTTTGATACGTTTTCTACCCTTTACATCCATACATTAGATAAAAGAATTAGTATGGTGACCTCAAGTACCCAATAAAATGCTATATTATCTACTTATTATATAGAATGGTTACTTCATATATGTTTACAACCACTTTATATATTTTTAGTTATAAATTGTAGAATTTTTGATATCCTTTGGATTAACTTATTATATTTATTTCTTACTTAATATTTTAATATGGTTTATAATTTTATTACCTTTTATATTCATTATTTAAAAACTTATTGATTTTGTTATTTAGGATTTATTTTTACCATTTTACTCTTATTGATATCTTAGTATGTTGTTTATCCTTTTATTTCATTATATTATCTTGGATATTATCACTTATTATGCTTATGCCGAATCTATTATAGGTTTACACTTCTATCTCTAGATATATATATAGCAATCTACAATTCACATACTACCTACTTCGTCTCATATTTATCCTTCATATATTATATGAAGCCTCTCTTTACATATCTCATTTTGATCATTTTAAATTTTTTTCTATCATTATATCAATATAATATCTTTGTATCTTTCTCCTATCTTTCTCCTATCCCTGACTCAAATTTAGGTCAAAGATGAGGTCACATTCTTTCTTTAGGGTAGGTCTAGAACTACTAAAGAATATTAAATTCTATGTTCTTCTAGAAACTACTAAAGAATATTAAATTCTATGTTCTTCTTTGTAGAACTAAGATATAATATTTTTATTAGTTATACGTTACATTTTCTATACCATCCTTATGAATATATATAGAGGAGGAAAATAAATTCTAAAATAAAAGTAAAACATCCTTATTATCATATTAATAAAAAATGGTTCATGATTTGAGGACAAAATCTATTATAGATAAGGAATGTGTTATTACATAATAAGGATATGATATAGTGGAAGAGAGACATGTTGTAATGGGAAAGGATGGGTATCCTACGGGAGAGAGCCACATATGACCAATCTTTGGGAAGTTTGAGGTCATTTATGGATACCTAATGAATGTTAAAATTTGAAATCCACTAGGAAAGGATAAAAGGAGCTATATTAAGAGATTCTTTGGTATTGAGGAAAGTTTAATAAAGCATATTTTTAGGAGAAAGGATGCCAACCCAAAGGGTCATATAATTTCAAGGGGATGAATAGAGAAAGTGGTAGTTTTAGATAAGATGGATGTGGATAGAGTGGGTGGGGATGGGGTGGTGTCCGGGAAGAATGTTTGGATGAAGAGGATGGATATATTAAAATAATAGAGATCCCACAAAATCTAATTTAGTCAAAGTGTTTACTGTCCAACTTTGGGAATAACCTACATGCATATATTTTTCCTATATGTTGAAATGAGTGCACACAATCCTAGTATGTGAAGCATGAAAATTAGTTATCAAAGGTACTGTCCAAAAACATTATTAGAAGTAATAATTCCTAAGGTATGAGTATAAGGTAGGATAAAAAAATAATTCCACATGAATAATGCCTTTGGGAGAAGTCAATGTAAGGCTGAGGGGAGAAGAAGAAACCAAAAGAAAACATGTATGAGAAAGGAAAAAACATGTGAGAAAAGGAATGTAAATTTTATTTGGATGATATAACATCATGTAAATCATGGTATTTGCAATATAACACCTTCCTCAAGTCTAAAAATGTACAAGGCATCAAAATTGAAAAGCTATTGACCCTAAATGGTGTCTTTGACCACTATAGTAATAGTGATCCACCTACTTTGATAGGGAAATGAATGTATATTATTGAATGAAAAGTCTATGAGTAGAAGAATAATACCCATTTTAAGGGGTTATAAAAAGGTTGGAAATCCTTTATATAAGGATCGCTATATTTTGTTATATATAAATTCTCTAGTTATTGTCCAAGCATTGTTATAATTCATTAATGTATAATAATTACACTTTTCAATGAATGAATGAATGATAAGTTTTTATTCTACATGATGTTATGTTATGATGGTGTGAATTTATAGGTGAATAATGCTTATTTTTCATGTATTTTTCCATCTTTTACATGTAAAATTTCTAAGCATTATCCACCAAGTTTACTTATTTTCCTTCATTATCCGAACTAGTAAGGATCTAGATAACCAAATTTTCATTAGGTGAGAGTGGAATATAAACTATGCATGATATGATAGTGTAGAAAGTTTGTTAAAGGGATTACACACTAGTTTTAAGACCCTCTATACAAAATGGAAGGGTATGAGTAGAAAATTACTCATTTTTAAAATTTTATAAGATCCTTCTCACTATGGAAATGGAAAATGCTAAAGAGGATAATGCTCAAGCACATACGAAAATGGTCAGATGAATAAGAATAATAATATGTGTGTAAATATCCAATATGTAGACGTGTAATCAAAAATTATGTACTTTAGACATTTATTTATCCTGATCTCATACTACTATTTAGAAGGTTCTTGAGAGATGAAATTACTAATTAACCCCATTTTTTGGCCATCTTATTTTAATTTTATTTCATCATTTCCACACATTTTTATCTACATGCCTATTATGTTTCGGTATTTTCCCATTATTTTAGCCTTTTCTAGGGTGCTGGGGTAAGTCTTGGGGTGCCCTTGGCACCTTTGTCCCACCATGGGTGCCCAAGTCCATTTTCTACTTTCCCGCCACTTTTTGGGATCTTTCTAGCCATTTCTTCTTCTTATATTTTTCCTATTCATCCATGTCAAGGTTAATTATGAAATTCAATAAAGAGACTATAAATATAAAGTTATGAGACCATAATGAGGGACCTAGCATAATCTACTACTATCAATCATCTAGAGTTGCATCCATCTATTGCATTTGCATCCACATAGCTCCATCATCAAGGAACAAGCTAGGAAGTCTACATCAAACTTCATAGGGGGAGGATTCTATTCTATTCCATGCACACATGCTATTACATTTTCTAAATTTAGTTATTTCTTGCTATTTCACATAGTGCAACTGACACAAGAGCACCTAGGGCACGACATGCACACACACACACACACTAGAACTACATTTGGGTCCGAAATGTAGTGTAACACTAGAGTAGTAAGCCTAATGTTATGGAAGCTGAGGTCAGTCTGACCCATTCATTCTACATTTTATTTTTAGGGTTTTAATACTCCTAATATTCTTGCATATCTCTACATCAGCTTGGTTTATTGATGACATCTCACGCGGAAAAAAAAACTTGGTGTGACACACAATGATGGTTTTAGACCACCTTCGACACTATGATAAGAATTTTTAGAGCTTTTTTGTAGACCAGGGTGCCCAGATTGCATACCATAGCACCCGTGGGTACCCCAGTCCTATTCTAGGCACTCTAGTCCACTCAGATCCTCTAGATCCAACCTTTCAGGACCTCCAACAACCTGTTCCTACCTCTTTTTATCCATTCATATTTGCGACACTCTGCAACAAACATTTATAATCAGCTAAGTTTTTCCTCACCTCCTTCTTGCATGTTAGGGTTTTACTTTATTAATTTTATCATTTAGTAATTTCTATATTACTTTATTACATTTATTTACAATTTTTATATCCTCCTAGATTAGATTAACTACCCCCACATTAATCAATTTTAGTTAATCATTTTATGAACCGACCATTGAATCCACCTTCGTTCAAGGGTTTTCTCATCTTTTATACCATGGATTCTAATGTATGTCAAGTCTCTTTTCGTAATTGATTTAAATGCACCCATCTTGTAAAGAAACTCTTCAATAAACCCTTATGAATATGTGTCCTCCTATAAATATATTTCCCACCCAAGTCAACATTATTTTTGGTCGTATTTCTACAAACTCCCTTGATTCTAATTCCAATCAATCTATTTGCAAATCCATTCAATCTCTCAAGTATTTCAAGCTCTTCATTTTGTATTTCAAGATAAATTTCAAGCTATGGAATCCACAATCACATATATTAAATATGAAATTCATCAACTTAAGGATACTTCTCAGGCTCACGATTATTCCTCTTTTCATATCCATCTATGTATCTTCTACATGTTCTCATATTAGAAAACCTCAAATCTTTCTCGCTATCCATGCCTATACAATTTGCTATTAATGTTACACATCAATATGTTCTTCCCAAACTCATAACTCATCAATTAATCATCTTGTCATCTACTCATTGTTATCCTCCTTATCGACTTGCAAAATATCATGGTCTCCCATATTGTAATTATCATCAAATCAATGGACATAATGACATGATTGTTATGCTTTACAATAAATAATTAAACATCTTGAGCATCAATATTTCATCTCATTCACCATATAACATTCTTTTACATCTCAAAGGGTTGTTAAATCTAATTCATCTAATGAGCATCATGTCATTGCTTCTAAGGGAATTCAAGAGCTACCTAAGCAACCACCCCTCAACATCAATACACAACCTATTCTTGATTCATCTCTGGCATCACCAAGTAAACATAAGTAAAATCTTATTAAGGATGATCTCACTCCTCTTCCATTAAAGGTATCATCCACCTCACCAAGTTATATGCAGTAATCACCGCCTAAAGTAAAGCTTGAAATTCCTACATCCACTATAGATCCTACATACATTGACGATTGGGACCTAGATGATGCTTACTATGATGATGAACCATTTGATGGTCACACTCCTCTATCACATCCAATCACTTTTTTCAAATCTACTACTCCTACTGATGAACAAGACACATCTCAAATTCTGCCACCATCACATGGTCCTACTGTTGCTTCGCCTACCATTGTGTTGGCCCTCTCTCTTATCATGACACAAACAATGCTCTCCCACAATGGCATGGAACCTCTCATGTTTCTACATAGTTCTCCATCATCATAGTGCATTTGGGGGACATAGCACCTAATACACTCACCCCCCTCACTTACACATCTCTCATTTTTATATTTTCATATAGGAATTTTCATCACACGTTTTAATACCACTATTACCCTATGACACACTTTTTTGCTTATTTAACACTCGACTATTGAGGGATGACCATTACTGTGAACCCCACACATTACACTATAGAAATTATACATTGCATTTCATCACACATCATGTGCTATACACCAATACATACTACATTTAGTTTACATTCTACTATTATTCTACATGTATCTTGCATCATACCTAGGTCATTCTATGTATCATATATCCTAGTCATTCTACACATTACATACATTATTAGGCTATCTATGTACATCGTCCAATCATACATTGCACATACCTCGCTCATACACATGTCTTAGGTTACATTACACATGAGTCTAGCATTACATTACCTTTTAGCATCACATTCTATACACTGCATCTTTACATATTCTATACACCATATGCTCATTTCATCATTGTTTTCTACATGTTGTACTCACCACCCTATGATGTAGTTTAGTTCCTCAGTCCATACTTGACTGTCGAGGGTTTAAAAATCAAAATGACCTTACATTCAACATGAAACATTTCATCATGCGACATTCCTAGGCGAGTGACATATGTTTTAGGCTAAATCGTGACTCTGGTTTCTATCTTCTAGTGGTATACACGTTAGGCTAGATCACCACATCCATTATATAATATTGTAGGGTATACACCTTAGGTTACATTACCACTCTTTACTAATCATTATATAGTGATATACACTTAGGGATAAATCATCACTTATCCATTCTTCATATAGTGATATATAGTGCTAAATCCTCACTCATCCATTCATAAAGTCGTGATAAAAACTTGGCTATAGGTTTCATACTAATCCTTTATATATTTTACATTTCATCACTACTACATACACACTCACCATAGCACATTAGACACAACAAACACTACTTGACCATTTCCTGATGATGCACTCTCATTTTATGGTTAATTCTTGACTACTTTGAGAGAGAAAAAATAAAATTAAGCTTGTTGCATACACTTTCATTCAATCAAGGGGAATTCAGCTACAATAAATCCACTTTGTATTCCATTCCATCTACCCAAAGTGTATTGCATTTCATGGGGCATTTACTCTTATTTACTAGTGTTTTACATGATAACTTTACTACACATGTTATATTGATTTTTATATGTCATTATTTAAATTATCCACACGTGCATTCACACCTTTGATTAATGTGATTAAAAATAGAAGAATATTACATGTGGCATGGATGTTATCTTTCTACCCTTTCTATCTTTGGTCATTTGGGGTATCTGCATTCATCTTTTACAGGTGTTATTATTTCATTTTGTACCTAGCATCTTACATTACTTGATAATACATGCTTTTGAAAAATTGGATATTTCTCTCACATTATAATGGGTGTTCCATATGTAGTAATTGTTTTTAGGATTATTTGTTTCCATAACTCCTTATTTGTCTATTTTTACTTGTCTACCATTATTTTCCTTTGTGTGTGGGCTTTACCCTATGTTTGTGTGCACACTTGCTTATTGTTTGTAGCCATGACGGCCATATGTGTCTTGTGACATCATGTTGATGTACCATGTTTGTAGCCGTGATTTGTGTAAATTACTTATTTTATTGCTTGTTTTCATTTACTACATTATCTGCGTAGCTTACACATGTTTTCTATATGCATGCATTGTTTGTATACATTTTTTTTTGGACAACCTTATAAATTGTGCATGCCTTGGTTTCTACTAAGCACTTTCCGGGGTTATAAAATACATGCGGTTGGTCCTCTTTTAGGGATGCATGTCTCCTATAAGTGATATTTCATGCACCCCAAAGAGGGGGCATTATTTAGGGTTTTACATACTAACACAAAGGTTCTATACTAAGGCACGGTTAAGTTTTCTACAATGAGTGGGTTCAAACTAGTCTATGAACCCCAAACAAAGTGGCCTTTACATGACATGTTGTCCTTAGCATTTCTACAAAGAAATTATAGGTTTGGAGGTTATAGTGTGTGTGACTCTCTATAATACTTTAGTGGTGGCGTCGATCACCCCAAAAACAAAGACACTACAGAGATATCTCCACACATCATTTTGTAGAAGTAGTTAGATCTCAAAGGACATAGATAATTTTTCTTGTACACTTCTTCAGCTAGGGTGACATGAGATTTCCAAAAAAATCACAATACAATATATCCTTCTACACTCTTCCTTCTCTTGACATGGATCATATGTGCATGTTCTATTTACACTTTTCATTTAGATTAGTTTACATACTTTCATATACATGTGTATTTTACGTAGTATTTTTCACATACATACATACATACATATTTGACTACTTGATCGTTTTCTCCTTGTAGGTCCCGGTCGTATGAGAAATAAGCAATCAAATTAGGGGCAAATATAGATACAATGTCAATAAAAACATTTCGCGACAACACATGCTTTACTAACCATGAAGGTATGTTATACACCACAATAACTACACACATGTTCCACCCTAGGTTCACTCTCTTCTCTTTTTATTTGCACATTTTTCATCTTTAGTTTCCACACTTTTATCTAGTCCTTTGGCACATTTCTACTACACTATTCATTGACATCAGGTACACACTTCTATCTACTTTATGTTACCGAGATTTCAGCTCACCAACATAAAGTGGGAGAAAAATGTAGTCACAAAATTATGCACTTCAGACATTTATTCATCCCATTCTCATACTACTATTTAGAAGGTTCTTGAGTGAATAAAGTACTAATTAACCCCATCTTTTGGAAATCTTATTTTAATTTTATTTCATCATTTCCACACAATTTTATCTATAGCTCCATTATGTTTTGGAATTTTCCCATCATTTAAGCCTTATCTATGGTGCCAGGGGTAGTCTTGGGGCACCTTTCAAAGGTCCCCTGGTCCCAAGAGGGGTGCCCTAGTCCTTTTGTACTTTCCTACAACTTTTTGGTCTCTTTGTAGCCATTTCTTCTTCTTATCTTTTTTTTCGTGGTTGGCCATGTTGGGTTTACTTAGGAAATTAGATCAAGAGAATCATATAAATATAAAGTTATGAGACCATGATGAGGGAGCTAGCATCATATACCACTAGAACTCATCTAGAGTTATTTAGATCTATTGCATTTCCATCCACATAGTTGCATCATCAAGGCATAAGCTAGGAAGTCTTCATCACACTTCATAGGGGGAGGATTCTATTCTATTATATGCATACATGCTATTACATATTTTACATTTATATATTGCTCGCTATTTCACATAATGCGATTGACACAAGAGAATCTAGGGCACATCATGCACACATACACACTAGAACTACATTTTGGTTTGAAATGTAGTGAAGCGCTCAAAGTAGTATGCCCTTTGTTATGGAAACTCAGGCCTATCCATCCCATTCCTTATGCATATTTATTTTTATGGTTTTAATACTCCTTATCTTATTGCAGGTCTCTACATCATCTTGGATTATTGGAAACATATTGTGCGGGGTAGAAAACCTAATGCAATACACACTGAGGGTTTCAAACCACCTTCCGACCATGTGAAAACTAGTTCTAGAGCTTTTTCGGAGACTAGGGTGCCAAGATTACATACTAGAGTGCATGTGGATGCTCCCGGTCCTATTTCAGTGCCCCAGTTCAACTCAGATCCTCTAGATCCATCATTTTGGGACCTCTTAATAGTCATTCCTACCTCTATTTTATCTAATAATATCTTTGATAGACATTTATAATTAGCTGAGGTCTTTCCCAACCTCCTTCTTACATGTTAGGGTTTTACTTTATTAGTTTTATCATTTAGTAATTTCTATATTACTTTATCACATTTATTTACAATGTTTATGTCCTCCTAGATTAGATTAACTACCCCCATATTAATCAATTTTAGTTAATCAAGAGGAAAAAACTGAATAAAATGAGTGAATAAGAAGTCGGATGAATCTTTATACTCAATATTATTTTATGAATTTCCACATCAATTGTATGGATAGATTGTTATTAAAAAATACGAGAAACCTTAGAAGGAAGTATGCTTAGATGGAGTGTATCAAAGAACTAATGAAAAATGATGAAGTATGGACCTAAAGTGTTGATGTATGCTATTAAATCATTATAGGGAGATATCTATTGGAAATATTCGTATTAACATAGTTGTGCTCAGAGGAGGTAGAGTATTAATTTATGCATGAGCCAAGAAGCACATATATTTTCACATTAAAATTTTAGATAAATATTTTCTTTATAGATTAGGGTAATGTGACACCTCCCATGACCAAATAATCTTTTTTTTTTCATTCTTGGTGGATGGTGGTGATTAAAAAAATATTGAAATGAATAGATGCTAAATCTAAATATGTACCAACATAATGATATAAACAATTAAGTACATAATTTTGACCCTAGTAAATAAGCTAAAAATAAGAAATCCTAGTTGTAAACAAAAGGATGAAATAATAAGCTGATTTGAAATGATATTGAAGGTATACCGAGCTGGAAAAATCTTTGGAATAGAAACCTAGAGCATCAGACAAGAACCTAAAAAAATACGGGAGTTTCGAAATGCAAGAATAGGGCACCTATGAAGGGTAATGGGTGTTTGAGGCACAAGAGACCTAATCACGGGAGCTTGTGAATGCTTAGAAGCTAAAAAAATTATTTTATAGGGTCACAAGAGGTTCCCTGGTTGTCTCCTATGATCACCTTTATGCTACTACACTTCATTGTTATTCACTTGAAACCTGCAATAAGAAACAAACACCTACAAACCCCCAAACTACATAAAATCCTAAAAATAAAGATGAAAAATGGAAGGTTGGACTATCCTTAGTTGTCAATGAAGTAAACTTATGATCGAGTGCTACACTACATTGCAACCACCATGTAGTTTTATGTGTGTGTGAATAAATCATGACCTAGGTGTCTCTTGCGTGCATCACACTTGATAAGCAATAGCTATATGTAGAAAATGTAGATACATGCATGTATGGAAAAAAATTCCTCTCCTATGAAGTGTATGCAAAATAATGTAGTCCCTTTCCCTTGTGTACATGCTAGATGGATGCCTGGATGCTCTTGTAAAATCCTTTGGATGCAAACTTAGGTGGAGATAGTAAATGCTTAGGGATTGATTCTTTATTATTGTCACATGGCTTTATATTTATATGATTCACTTGCTCAAATCTCGCAATTAACCACTAAAATGTCAACTAGTAAAAACCAAGATGCTTAAATGGATATAAGAGACCTAAAAGATGTGAGAAAATTATAAAGAGGCCGGGGGCACCCGAGAGGGGATGGGAGAACCTAGGCACTAGCATCCTGGGTGGTCTTTGGTGTCTAAAGTCAAATATGCCAAAGTGTGAAAAGAAAGACCAGGAAAGAAGGTGTTTGATACCAAGAAGGTAAGTACTGAAAAAAAAAAAGAGGCCAAAGAAAGTGGTCAATTAGTAATTTTATTTCTTAGGAATCATATGAATAGTAGTATGTGATCAAGACTAGATAAGAACCCAAAGTGCGTGATTTAATATCTACATTTTACCCCACTTTATGTTGTTACTTGTGAATTCTTGAAAACATAAATTAGGTAAGATATGCATACCTGATAACCATGTAGATCGATGGAAAAAAACCTACCGAGAGACAAGGAAAAACATGGAGCGATAAAAATGTGAATCGTGGAAGCTAGAGAAGAGGAAGTGAAAAATGGTGATGATGACCCTAGGGTTAGAGCATATGTGTAGATGTCACATTGTACTTGTTTTTATTTCATTTGATGTTGAATGATGTGTGATTGATGTGACTACGATTAACAAAAACTAGGAATAATGTGTACTTAATCTAATCTAGAATGACATGTAAATATAGTAAATGAATGCAATAAACAAGTATGGAAAATTACCTAATAAACTAATCTAATAAAAGTTAAAAACCTAATGTGAAAAAAAGTGAGGAAGTGACTTAGGTGATTGGAGCAGCTCACCTGGGTTGTGTCGCAAAAGTGATTGGAGAAACAAGAAGTAGGAACAACTATGCAGAGGTCCTAAAAAGGAAAGATTTGGACTTATTCTTTGGATTGGGAGCCTAGAGAAGGATTGGGGCACCCTGGTTTGTGAAAAATGTTTGGAACTTGATTTCATAGGTTCAAAGAGATGGTCTAAAACCCTCATTATGTGTTGCATCATATTTTCACATTGCGTCAGTGTTGTAAATAATACAAGATGAATAGAAGACATGTGAAAATACAAAAATAAGTATTAAAACCCTAAAAATTTAATTAAAATGAATGGGTTAGGCTACCTCAGATGCTACAAAAATAGGCTTACTAACTAAGCACTACACTACATTTTAGACCCCAAATGTAGTTAGGGTGTGTGTGCACATCTTGTGCACTAGGTTCTCTTGTTCAGTCACACTTTTTAAAGTAGTGAGAAATAACTAGATGTAAGAATGTAATAAAATGGTGCATGAAATAGAATAGAATACCCTCCTATGCTCATGTGATGTAGATGAACCAACCTTATCCTTTGTAATGGAGCTAGATGAATGTAAATCATCTCCAAATGCTTTAGATTAATGTAACCCTAGGTGGATGATAGTAGTAACTAGTGCTTGGTCCCTCATTGTGGTCTCATAACTTTATATTTATAGGGTTAACTTGATCTAATTTTTTAATTAACCATAAAATGATTGACGACCAAAAATTTAAGAAGCTAAAACAATTAGAAGTTCAGAAAAAGTGGTGGGAAAGTTCGAAAAGGATTAGGGTGCCACTCAAGGGACCAGGTACTTATGGGTGCCCAAGTTAGCCTAGAGCCCCAATCAAGGCTAAAATAACATTAAATGACAAAAGTTGAGTGAGCATGTCAGTGCAAGAGGTCATGAATGATGAAACAAAATAAAGTAAGATGGCCAAAAATGGGGATTTATTATTACTTTATTTACTCAAAAACTTTCTAAATAGTAGTATGAGGCTGAGACTAAATGATTTCTAAAGTGCATGATTTTGTGTCTACATTTTCTCCCACTTTATGTTGGTGAGAGAAAATTTGCTAACATAAAGTAGATAGATATTTGTACCTAATAATCCATGAATATTGTAGTAGAAAATGTGCAAAGGAATAGAAAAATCTTGGAATGATTAGAAGATGATGGAGCATGGAAACTAAAGATGAAAAAGAAAGCGTAAAAAAGTGATGAGAGTGAACCTAAAGTAGAAATGTGTGTGGAATTTTTGATGTGTGTTTTGTACTGCATGGTTAGTATGGTGTGTGTTACCACGAAATGTTGTTGCTGTTGTTGTTGCAAGGAGAAAATTATCAAGTAGTTAACTATGTATGTATGTATGTTTGTGTAAAAATGCAATGTAAAAGATGCATGTATATAAGTGTAAAAAAATGTGAATGTAAAATACGTAAATGGAAAATGTAAATGGAACATGTGCACTGATCCATGTCACAAAAGGGATTGTAGAAGGAACATGAGCACTTGATCCGCTAGGGTTTTTTGGGAGATCCAATGCCATAGGTGAAGAAGTTTAGGGAGGAATTACATTTGTATCCTTCGACACCTGTAACTTATTCCCGAATGTGTGCAAAGAGATATCTATACATCCTAATTTTTGGCAATCGAGACTGACCTTTGGACGAATAAGTATAGGGTGGAATTTAGGTGTATCCTCTAATATTTAACTACTTCTCACAATACTAAGGACTACCATGACCTATAAATCCTCTATGTATGGGGTTTGTAGACATCCGAAACCACTCATTGTATGTAACCCACAATACCAAGGGTGGAAAGTGCTTGAAATAAACCGATGTAACTACGTTGTGTATTATGGAAAACCCCAAATGATTCCACCCCTATTTGGGGGTGCATGTGATGTCATTGATAGGAGAATGCGGCGCAAAAGAGGACCAAGCTGCATGAACTATATAAATCTTCCTTACGAGGGAAGGGAAATGAGCTTGGTATAAACCAAGGCACTCAAAACAAGAAGGGTAGTCAAAGAAATGTGTTAGTACAAATAAGCATGCATATAGAAAATAGTGTATAAGATACACAAACAATGTATAAGCTATCAAAAAAATTAATGTAAACATGTATAATTTTCACAAAGTGTGCTACAAACATGGGACACCACTCAGGATGTTGCAAGACACACAAGGCCATAATGGCCACATACAACAAACAAGTGTGCACACTAAACAAATGGAAATTCCTATAAACAAGAGAAAATAATAGACAAATAATATAACAAAAAAGTATGGAAGAAAATATCCTTGCATAAAAAATGTTGCACATGAAGCACCCATTAACATGTTAGAAATATCAATAGTATGTCAAAAGTGTGTATCACCAAGTAATATAAAGTACTAAGTATGAAACGAAACAATAGCACTTGGAAGAGATGAATGTTGATGCCCTTAGAAAATAATGTAGGAAGGGTATAAGGTGAGTGTCCATGCTACGTGTAAGAGACTGGATCTACGATCACAACTAGAAAAATATGTGAACGTGCATGTGTGGAAGATATAGATAATATGAAATACAAGTAATCGAACTAGCATGTAGTAAAGCGACCATTAACAATCAAAAAGAAAGAGTAAAAGAAACCATAATATGCGGTATGTTGTGGATGGATGGAATGGAATTAAAAATAGAGTGATAGTGGCTACAATTTGCCCACTTGAGTGAATGGAAATGTATGTAATTAGGTTCATTTATTTTTCAACCTCGGTAGTCAAGAATGAACCATAGATGAGATTGCTTCATCGGAAATGGTATAAATGTGTGTGTTGTGTCTAACATGCTATGATGAGTGATATGTGTTGTGACAATATGTGACCTAGAGATGATGTGTGCATGACCCCTCTAGCCAAAGCGTATATCACGATAAGATGATCCAGAGAGTGATGATGTATCCTAAGGCATATACCACTACGAGAGGAAGGAAGAGGTGACCATTTATCCTATAACATATGTAAATAATTTTTTAATTCCACATGATAGAAGGGCGAATGATGAATGTGTAAGCATGATAAGGTCCATTTCATTTGTAAACACTCAACAATCGAGTATGGACTGAGGAACTAAAGTTCATCATAGGGTAGTGAGTGTAATGCATAGAAGATGATGTAGTATGTGTGATGATAATATACAACCATATCATGTGCAGGATGTTTGATATGAAATGTATAGGATGAAATGCAAATTTTTTTAGATAAATTGATAGTATGAAAAGCACATTATGTTATGTGCATGATGAGTAGTATGTAATACTAGATGTAAGTGTCACACATGTATGATGTATAGATATGAAAATATTGAAATGATATGGACTAAATGTAGAATGTGTGAAATGTGATATGTGGTATTTATAGTGTAGTGTGTGGGGTTCATGTGTAGTAAGTCCTCAACGAGTCAAGTGTGAATGAAGAACAAGTGTGTTTCATGGGGTGATGACGATGCTAGAACATGTGATGATTATTCTTATGCTATGAGGTTAATGTATGATAATGCAAAGATGAGAGATGTAATGATGATAATATGATAGGGGTGTGTGTTAGGTGTTATTCCCCCCCAAGTGTGTGCTAATGTGTGCAATGTTCAATACATGATGTATGAAGGTAGTTAAGAATCATAATTTTTTTAAGATTGATTCAGTAATGGAATAAATAATGAGAAATCATATAGTATGTGTGATGAACAATAGATGATTGTACATGTATGTATGTATTAGTGGTTATGTAATAGATATACATGTTAATGCAATATGAAACAAGGTTCTTTATTGTAATATACCCCTCTTGCAGTCATGTAAGAGCCATAAGAATATGAGTGTGTCATCAAGAGGGTAGAGTGACAAAAGTCACCTACCAAATACCAATTTTCCTTTAGTGGTGGAAGCGTGGTCGGAAAAAGTTACAATAGGACCATGTGATTGTGGTGGAATTCATAATGTGTCATGACCACTAGTAGGATGATTAGTTACTTTGACGAAACTTATTAGTTGGACCTTGCTTATGTTGACTTGGTGATATGATAGATGAATTATTAGTAGGAGATTGTGAACTTATTTTGGTCGGTGATTGACTTGGTGATGTTTTAGGTGGCTAAGTAGTAGGAGATGGTGAACTAATTGAGAGGTTGTTTCTTAGGAGGTTCTTGACTAACACTAGTCCGATGTTCATTAGATATAGATGAACCGATTTAGGAACACAAAGTGATTTCTCATTTTATTAGAATGTTGTGTAGAAAATGAAATATCTCCTTGACACTCAAGATGTTTGGTTATTTGTGGAAAAGTATATCAATCATTGTCATTATGTCCATTGATTCAATGATAATTACAATATGGACGACCTTGATATTTTGCTAACCAATAAGGAGAATAGTAATGAGTAGGTAGTAGAGTGATCAAATGATGATTAAGGAGTTGAATAAGAATTTCATGTTGCATAATATTATGCTAAAATATGATAGGTTCAGGAAATGACATGTCTTGAGGTTCATCTAGATGACATGTAGTGGACATAGATTGCATATGAGATGTAGAAGGAGCACAAACATGTGATTGAGAAACATCCTTAAGATGTTGAATTTAAGATTTGAGAGATATAATCATGGATTCTATGGCCATAAATTTATCTTGAAATAAAGCATGTAGAGTGTGGATTGTGTCCAATTGGGGTTTATTAGATGGAGAAGCACTAGGACTAGCGTTATCAAATAAGTGATGGAATATGACTTATTTCATTCGGTGGTGTATTTATACGATGACATATGGAGTATAATTCTCTTTGTAGGACAACTAGATAGTCGGGACGCATTTTAAGTAAAACAAACTAAGGAACTTGAGAGGAATTTACAACCCATGATAGAATAAAGATGAGGATCCTAAGTGTGAAAGTGGTCCAGTTCACCAAAATGATTAGCTAAAAATGAGGATAATGTGTAATTAATCTAATATAAAATGACATGTAAATACAATAAATGAATGTAATAAAAAAGTATGGAAAATGACCCAAGCAACTAATCTAATAAAATTAAAAACCCTAATATGCAAGAAGAGTGAGGAAGTGACTCAACTGATTAAAGAAGATCACTAGATTGTGTTACAAAAGTGACTATAGAAATAAGAAGGAAAGACTATAAAGAGCTCCTAAAATGGAAAGATATAAATTGATTCTCTGGACTGGGGTACCTAGAGAAGGAGTAGGGAACTTGTGGGAGCCTTGAGTCCGTAGAATGGGT
Organism: Taxus wallichiana var. yunnanensis; assembly: GCA_018340775.1. Taxonomy (NCBI): domain Eukaryota; kingdom Viridiplantae; phylum Streptophyta; class Pinopsida; order Cupressales; family Taxaceae; genus Taxus; species Taxus wallichiana. The sequence goes on from CM031244.1 coordinate 275,820,758, forward strand.
GACTTGGTTTGTGTAAAAATTCTCGACCTAAATTTCACAGGTTCAAAAGATGGTCCGAAACCCTCACTATGTGTTGCATTAAATTCGTTGCAGTATGCTAGGTGTCACTAATAATTGAAGATGAATAGAAGACCTGTAAAAATATCCCAAGAATTATCAAAACGCTACAAAAATAATGCAAATGAATACGTCGATGACCTCATTTTCAATAACAGTGGGCTTAGTAATTGAGCGTTACACTACATTTTAGACCCAAATGTAGTTTTGGTCTATGTGTTCATCATGTAGCCTATGTGCTCTTATGCTAGACATACTTTGTGAAGTATCGAGAAATAACTAGATGTAAGAATGTAATAAAATGGTGCACGAAATACAATAGAATCCCCTCCTATGCTTGTGTGATGAAAATGAACCAATCTTGTCCTTTGTGATGGAGCTAGATGAATACAAATGATATTTAAATGCTTTAGATGAATGCGACCCTAGTGGATGATAGTGGTGACTAGTTCCTAATCCCTCATGATGGTCTCATACTTTATATTTATAGGGTTCTCTTGATCTATTTTCATAATTAACCCTGAAATAGCCGACCACCAAAAAGATAAGAAGTTGAATGGATAGAAAGTGTCCAAAAAGTGGTGGGAAATTTTAGAAAGGATCAAGGCACCCTTAATGGGACCAAGATGCACATGAGCACCCTAGTACTAGCATGGGCACCACAGTCAAGGCTAAAATAATGTGAAACGATAAAAAATAATAGGGCATGTAGTTGTAAGAGGTTGGGAGCGACAAAAGAAAATAAAGTAAGATGACCAAAAGATGTGAGTTAATTAGTACTTTCTTCACTCAAAAACCTTGTAAATAGTATTATGAAGCCAACACTAAATAATTTCTAAAGTGCATGAGTTTATGTATACACTTTGTGACTTCCCATAAGGAAAAACCTACAAAAGAGAAGAACAAACATGTAGTCAAATACATGAGTATGAAAAATTTGATGAAAACACATAAGAAGTATGTAAGAAAGTATATAAAATATGTAAAAAGGAACATGTGCACCTGATCCATAATGAGTAAAAGAGATAGAGAGGATCCTAAAGTTGTAGAAGAACAAGTTTTTGGGTGATATCATGCTAGTTGCGTTGAGTGTGAGTTATTTGGACAATCTCACACCAATTGCACCAAGTACTAAAGAAGTATAGGGATAAAATTCTAGTGTTATTCTCCAACATTTTACTACTTTCGAAAGTGTAAATATCACTAAAGATGGTGTGTGGAAATTTGATCCATTTTGATTAAGTCGATCCAACACAAAAGTAATAAAGAAGGTGAAATGCATACATGCTAAGTGTTGAAGGACTATGTGTCTTGTAAAATACACTTGTGTAAACTGCCAAAAAAATTACTAAAGTGAGAAAATTTATGTAACTACCCCATGGTCACTTGAACATAGGAAGGGTTAGGGATGTCCAGTGCTAGTTTCTATGTCTAGGATCTAGTGTCTATGTTGTGCTCAAGACCTAAGTCAATTTTTGAGCCATGTCCGATCTTGAATATTATATTGTACTTGTACTAAACTATACTAGAATGTGACTATAAACTACTATATGGTGTGTGATTCACCCAATGATACCTCCTTGATAAGGGTGCATGCAACATCTCCAGGAAAATTTTAAAGAAATCCTCTCAAAACAACTTATAGAAATCATGACAAATATGGTCAGGAACCAGATTTGTTGGGTTAGTGAATTATCTAAAATAAGTGTTTGTGGTAATGATGAAATATAATATTTTTTGAAGGAAATTATAGATGGAGTGGTGAATGAAGGATTACATCATCATGAAGGATATTTATTGCACAAAATGCATTTTAATTCCAAATGGAGGTCTGCCACATGTTCCCCTAATTGTCACTTTACCTCACCTAACCATGACCTCAACCTTTATTGAATTGGTTCATTCTATGCGCTTAGAGTCCACATAATTCACTTTGCTTGAGGATGACTAGAATACCACCACATGTTAACCCGATATCTAATTTTGGGCAATAGGGATTGTTTTTCATACCTTTATGCTCAGGTGCCCAAAATGGGTGACCCTTGTCCACTCCTCATCATTTGAGGCTTATCAAAAATTTAGTAGTGTCCTAGGTAGCTAGCAGAGTATTTTAAATTTGGATATCCTTTTAAAGGTTTAACGACTTCTAATCGATATCTATGTGTGTGTGTTTTATATATATATATATATATATATATATATGGAAAATTTAATTAAATTTCAAAAAAATCTAAACATGTCAGTGAATGAGACCAAATGAATAGGAAGGTTGAATATATTTATTGGCAATCCAAGAATGTTTTAAAACCCCAACCCATCTATTACGAGGTGATTTGATTAAAAAAAATATGTTGAGTGTGGAGATCGATTGGCCATTCACATGGAAACATTTATTGTTTGTGAAATTTTTGGGAAAAACTTGTTCACTACTATGGTCATAAAAATATCCAAATTCATATCCCAAAATTCTTAGTTTTATCCAAATTACGAATATTAGCCACTAAATTTTTCCCTGGACATTGCTCGTAGTATGTAGCCTAAAGGAGGACCAAATTCTCTATTAAAATTGATGTCCTATATGTGGGAGGGGGTGTACTTGGTAGAAACAAAGGAAAACATAAACAAAGTGGATGGAAAGCAAGTGTTAGTGCATACAAGATAAACACACATGTAGAAGACAATGTGTAAGATAGAAAGAAAGAAAATAATATACAAGAAGACAATGTGAACAAATGATAATGCAAACAAAGTAGACCGCGAAAAGCGGGTTGTAAGCATGGGACATCAATGATGATGTCATAAGACAATCAAGGCTAAAGTAGTCAAAATCATAAAAGAAAGAAGAGAATAAGAAATACATAGGGAAATCCCATAAGTAATGACATATAACAACAATAAAAGTAATAGACAACCATGGTGGAAAATATACATGCAAATAAAATGTTGCACATGAAACACCCATTAGCATGTTAGAAAGATAAAAAATATTTTAAAGCATGTATAATCTGATATAGTAATGTACTATGAAAAATGAAAAAATAGCACATGTAATGTATACAATAGGGGATTCCTCCAGGATCTTGTTTTGGGACTTGTAAGAGGAAATGTGCCAAACATCCATGCTATGTGTAATGATATATGTAAAATATGCGATCAAAACTAGAAGGAAAGTGAAGAAAAACTAGAAGGAAAGTTAGCGTGCATGTGTATATGATAAAGTTAATGAAATATGAAATATTTTTCTAACATAGTAAGCATAATGTAACATGCGAGTATAAGTAAACAACATCAATGTGTGAAAAATATATGCAATATGTTGTGGATGAATGAGATGGGATGGAATGCAAAGTGAGTGTAATGGAAGCAACATTCCCCAAGAGAATGTAAATGAGTATGCATGCAATGAGGTTCATTTATAAAATCCCCCTCAACGATCAAGAATGAACCGTAAAATAAGAGTGCATCATCGGGAAATGGTTTGAATTGTGTGCTAGAAAGATATGATTGATAAAGTGTAAAGTGTAGAGAATGGGTGAGTGAGTGAGTATGGTGAGGTTCATTTTATATTTAGACCCTCAAAATTCTAGTATGAATTGTGGAACTAGAATACGTTATAGGGTAATCAACACAATGTGTAAATATGTATGCAAGAATGATAAATCATGATTTTGTGGAGTAAATATTGTGCATAGTGTGTGATAGAAGCTACGATAAAAATATGTCAAGTGTGCGGGAATTATGAAGTGTGTAGTATGTGAAATGCATGTGTGTAGTATGTGCTTAACAATCAAGATTCAATCATAGCACAAGAGTAGGTCATCTGGTAATGATGATACAATTGTATCAAGATGTGCAAAATTGCTATGGAAGAATAGAAGTGAAATAAGAAGTGGTATGTAAAAATGGAAGATACCTAATGAGGCTAAAATGAGGGAGAATATGTATGATGACCCCTTGTGTGTCAAGTGAAATTTGAGTGTCTGTTAACCTTTAAGTTACCTTTAATAGGAGGGTAGTTTTAAAATTTTCTACCATTCCATGAAGTTTCTTGCCTAAGCTTTTCGGGAAATTGAGAGCTTTCCAAAGTCTTAAATTTAATACTTTGGAGGTTATTTTATTTTGGATTTTGTGTCATGTGCGGGTTAAATTTTTGTTAAGTTATGAAGTTTGAAATCCTGAAGTTCTTAACTTTGAATTTCATAATTTCGGGTTTCAGAGTTCTCTTTGATATTTTCGATTGTTTTTGTGTTTTAATTCCAAACTCAAAAAGTTTAAAGTTCCAAAATTTTGGAACTTCGGGTTTTGGGTTTCGGAGTCTCACTTTACACCTAGGGCTATTTTTGTTCCTAAGTTCCAAAGTATGAAATCCCAAAGTTCCAAAATTTTAAAGCTTCAATCTTTCAGATTTCACATTAAAATGATCATGCTTGCATTTCATATTTTAGACTCTTTGCATAACATTTAATTCCAACCACCCCATACGTGCCAACTTTCAGCCATTAATGTCAAGTTTACCTATATAAACTTATATTTTCACCTATCACTTTCACTTGAATTTCACTCTCACACCTCCTTTTTACCGCACCATATCATACTTTTAGGCATCACTTTCAAGGTAATTTTTGGGTTTTATTTAATCTTTTTGGTTTAGATTTCCATGATTTTGTTTGTTTTTTCCTTTCCATTATTTTTCTTCTTTCATAAACATAGAAGCCACTACCAATTTATTGTTCATTTTTGTTCATTTCAAACATGTTGTTTTGTCTTTCATTCAATCTCGTGAGCTTTGAATCATGCTAGGCATCGAGTCTCATCAAACCCAAGGATTTTGTAAAAACCTCATTTCAGATCTTCAGAACCTTTATCTTTTGGAGTTCGTGTCCTTTGGTTGGTGTGTATTTTCATTGTTTTAGAGTTACGTGTTTCAAAGGTATGCTTTTTTCATTTTGGAAGCTGTGAGGAGTTCAATTTCAGAGTTAATTTTCAGAGTTAACATCATTTTGGACCTTCATAACTAGTTTCTTTTTGGAGTTTGAATGAGTTTCTTTCCAAATGTTTAGAGGTGTATTTTTTCAGGTTTTGGAACTGAGAAAAGTTCACATTTTCATAGTTTCTAGCTTCATATTTTGAAGTTAGATTATTTTTGGACCATTGGACTTCGGTGTTTGATTTTCAAAATTGTTTCTACAAAATTTTCATGGTTCAATCGGGTTAGAACCCCAAACCGATGTCAATTTATTAATCAAGAGGAAAGGAAAATATGAAGTATACCTTCTTAGGAGTTTCCCCTCATACATGCATGTCCTCATATTTGGGAAACATTGGAGACATGGACTTGGGACAGGTGGATATGCCAGAATTCTAGGAAAGACTAAAATCCCCTAATAAAAATCTTAGATCAAGCCATATTTGACAACAAGCTTTCTCTCATTCTTTGGTTTTCCTTCATCCATGCATTTCCCTAATTTTTTCTTGGCTGCAACAACTCACTTCTACAAGGCATCTAAATAAGTAAAGGATTATGATGGTAAAGTCATGATTAGGATGGACATTGATTTTTTTGAAGACTTATTAAAACTTTTGGATGTTGAGGGTATGCAAATATTCCATAGTGGCTACTGATTGAATAATGGGATAAGGAATATTAACTATGCAAAAAGATCATGCTGAAGAATTAATTGGCCAAGAATGTTGCTAAGCTCCCAAAACATTTTTCCATTCAGACTTTATCTAGGAAGTCAATGAACTTATTGTGATTTTGAGTAGAGTTTTGGGTCTCACTTCAACAAGAGAATTTCAAGAGTGGATGTTTCTTTACATTTCTACCATTAAGAAACATAAGGAGTTTATAAGATGGGGAGAACATATTAGTAGTTCAATTTGTTTTCAGTTGGGAAATTTCTTGACTTTGAAAAAATTCTTCATGACTTCTTTCCTCATCTATGTGGAAGCTTCCATGAGAGAATTTAATGGGTTGAATATAAAGGGTGTTAGGAGAATTTCACACATTTATGAGTTTTATCCTCAACTTACAATGGAAGAAGGAAATAAAAATTTCTATAAAGTTAATGATGCCCTTTTGTTGTCTTCCTTTATCATTTTGATAAGAATTTGTACAATCACATAATTTTTATGAAGCTTTCAAGGAGGTAAGGGAATGGGGAGCCATATATATCCAATTCCCAACATTTACATACATTAGGGTTCCAAGTTTCCTAGGTTCTCCTAATAAATTACCAAGATTCCCAAATGATAAATGGGTCTTGTTAGAACTAGTTTGTCAGTTATTGGATTATCATAAGATTCAAAATAAACAACATAAGGTAGGAGTCCAATTTCCCATTTCAATTGGAAGATACACTTATGCTAGTATTTACAAGGAAAAGAATGTCGATGGAGAAATGTTTGAGTTACTTTACAAACTTTCCACCCTAGACTTAACTTTGATTATTGGGGAAATTTGGCAAAACAGGGTTGGCCTGTTCTCATGTTCCTTAGTTAGAAGATATCTAGATCCACTGTTGAGATGATGTCATCATTAGACAAAGATGTTTTGAAAGGTTAACTCTTGATGAAGTTAAACAATATGTTATTGCATATATGTTCATGATGGAATTGAAGATGATGATGATGTGCTTGACCCAATTTATAGGAGTGATAACATTGCTAATCAACGATTACCATGGATTTATTGGTATCAATAAGAATGTTCTAATATAAAGGAAAGGGTGGGGCCTATCTTGTAAAAAAACATATGATTTTTAGTTACCTTGGGAATCCTATACAAAGGGTTAGACCAATCTATAAGAATAGAATCCCAAGAAACCCTAAGGTTTCCTACACCTACAAAAGGTAAGCAATCTACTCAGAAGGCCACTATAGCTCCAAGAAAGATCTAATTTTTTGTTGGTGGTTCTTCTCTTGTAAAACTCCCTATTACCAAGGTTGTGTCTTCTACAATGCAAGTATATTAAGTTATTGATGTTAGTGCTTCTCTAGTTATATCACAAGGTTTTCCACTTTCTCTTTCACTACCATTATCACCATCCTCAGCTCCACTACCTCCATCATTTTCTACCACTCCTCTTCTCATCTATGCTTTTCCATCTCCATCTATGGCCCAATTTTTCTCATCCCTTCATGTTCTCTCAATTGGAGAGATGATTGGGTCTCCACTTTCCACTCCATTTTCTCAAGCAACTTCCATTTCCATTTCAGTCCTATTTCATCTTCTCCCAAATCTATTCTAACCCCCACACCATCTATCATTACCACCTCCATTTCAATTGTTGGACCTAATGCTCCAAGTTTATCTATGACCATGCCACTTTCATCTGCATCTGCTATACCTGAATGGCTATATTTCTAGACCCCTAAGAAAAAGAATAAGGTGTCCCTCGTAGATATGATTGATCTAAGCATCTTTGGAACCCACTCGAAGAGGTGGGAAAAATAGCCAAATATTGTTTCAAACTTATCAATAAGCTAGTAAGGGGAAAGTTTCATGGAGATAACCACCATCATTGAAGGAAAAACTAAATAAATCATTCCGCATCAAATTATCAAATCTATAGGTTTTCATTAGGAAAGGCAACCAATTAGGGTACAAAATAGGATGTTCACACATCCCTTTAGAATTAGTTAGAAAATTATGACAAAGATAAGGCTTCTAAGGATGAATTGAAATCAAAGGTTGAGCAACTCACTTGCTCTTTTGGAGAAAGTCACACAACCTATCCTAGCCACAAATCCTTACACTATTCTTGTTATGACTATCTCTTCTGTCTTGATGATATCTCATATCATGAAATTGAGAAGATAGGCTAGAAGGGATGATCAGCGAGATGGGTGGATTAAGTGTATACTCTAGGAGACCAACCCTTTAATCAAAATAGTTGTGAAAATATACAATTATTTGCGAGATGGAGAAAGTTTCTAATCGGAAGCAAGATGATATCCTCTTTAAAGATATTTATAATTTGAACCTAAATTTGACTACTTGGGAGGAAATTAGAGATATGAATCCATATCAAATTTTGTAAGAGGGTGTAATTGATAATGTCTTTAAGTTGTTTAAGTATCAAAAGGCCATGGAATTCATATCTCGGGTATTACAAGACTTAATCATGAAATTGGAGGATAAACATGTTGAAATAGTGGATGGACTAAGTAACATTTCAGAGGAGTTTGATAACATCAACTGTAAATTATTCAACAAGAATATTGATGCTCTTACGATTGATCAAATTAAAGTAAGTTTTAAAGGTTTAGTTAAGGAGGTTGATGAGGTAAGTAAAAATTTCAATATTAATTCAATTTACTGATTAGTTTCATGTCAGAATTTCATAAGCCAGTTGAATAAGGTGGTGATCAAGTTGAAAAGAATTCCATTCAAGGTTTCAAGAGAGGTTGACATAGAAGATGTCATAAATCATTATGCATGTGGGCAATAGGAAGAAGAGATATAAGTAATTATCAAACGTTTCATTGATTACAAACATCATTTGGCTATGCGAGAAAAGGATCGGGGAGAGACCTAAACAAGAAATAGATGTTTTAGGTCCTACTTAAGCCTCGTGGCCATTGATGGAATGGATCCAAATCTCCGAGTCAACAAGATTTTTAGGGTTAACTTGATCAAACATGTGCAACAAATTTTCTATTTTAATGGGAGCTTGTTCCTTGAACTTAATAGCACTCTATTTTTAGTAACTAGTTAGTTAAAGGTTCGAGATGTAATGGCTAAACCTTTTGAACTTATAAATAGTTAGATGCATTAAGTTCAAAATATAATTTTAAATCATTTGAGGAGTTACTCTTCAAGATTGAAAGAGTGCTTTAGATTTGATCATTTGAGTTATATTCATAACAATATTTTGTCGTGAAATATCTAGTTTATTGTGTTAATCATTGATCAATTCATAGCTTGTGAATGTTCAATTCCTTGATGTGATTGGTTAATATATCTTTATCTTATCTATATTATTTCAATCTATGTGAAAAAATGATATAGTTACTTTGAATATTAGTTGTGGAAAAGTTATCTCATTTCTGTTATAAAGTTGCATTATTATTTATAATCATAGATGGAGGAAGACTGCAAGACATGTACATATCATATATTTTTGTATGGATTTTATTATGCATTTAAGTAGGTCTATCTGTTAAATATACTTGGTGCATCACCTTATTTTTATTTTTTTTATCTCTAGCATTAAGCCCTATAAATTGAGTAGATTAGAGTTATTTTCAAATGTTTTGGACTTGCATATTGGTCTTAAATCAAGTGCTCCAAGTCTCAAAGGAATCCGGCCTTTTCTGGAGGTTCATCCTAAGGTGAAAAGGTCCCACACCTTGGGGATGTTCCAATGTTGCACTAGATCACTCAGAGATTTAACGGGTGCGTGATCTCGCATGACAACATGTCCTCCACGATACTTGCAGATATAAAGATGTGTCACCATGCTTTATGAGTGGTGATGCGTGATACAAATTATGTATTAGTGATTGAGATATATGTGTAGACACCTATAATTACGCCCAAGCAATTTAAATACTTAAATTGTGCTAATTATCCCCTTTCTCGCAAATCAACGACATATCGTCAAAGGCACTCATTTTCCCTCATATCATCATTAATTAATTACACTAAGCTAATTAATTAAGTTGCCTATCCAACAAATACCCTAATTAACGACCTTCCGTTAATAAATCACCCCTTCTACCTAGACTAATTAATTATTATTAATTAATTAGCTTTCCCTTCCATTTAACCAATAAATCAATATTTAATTGATTTAATCCCCTTATAATAGCCTAAATCGCACTAATATTCTTCTAATTGGCTTCTATAAGCTTACACCTACCTATTAATTAATCACCTTTGATTAATTAAAATACCCCCAACTCCCATGACTTGCTAAACATGTATTAAACTCTTCTAAAGTAAGGTTACCTTTAATAAAGCAACCTTATCCATTCCTAATCATGTTTTACCTTTATCCCACATTCATGAGAATGTGTTGAATCCTTTATCCTTTGGGCTATATAAAGAGCCCTCCACCTACCTTTTTACTTACACCTAAACTTTCTAAGAGAGAAAATGCAAAGCATATAGCAAAGAGACTAAGAGCTTGCACCTTGCCCTTTTGAGAGTTCATCATCTTGAAGAGTTAAGCCTCTTTCTTAAAGTGCTTGGGTCATATGGGAGGTGTCAAAAGGGTCTTATAGCCCAACTTTGATTAGCCCCCATTCCTAGGTTCTTGGAGCATTAAGGAAAACTATTTTGATAGCCATGGAGCTTACTTAGGTCCATTCATTTATTTGTTGTTAGAGAATAGAGGAGTTTAGATATTTAGCATTGTTAGTTTCAAAGTTTGTATTGATGAATGCTAGCATCTAACCCTTGTTTAATTCTTATCATGATGGTGTTTATGCTTTGTTTTAGCTAAATTGTAGAACTATTTTAGGTGGTAGTTCTTGCTTCATTTCATTTAGAATTAAGAAAAGTATACATGCACACATTTGGCATGCCCAGTGGGACTTACTCCATTGTCCTTTGCACTTAATTTCAAGTTTTTGTAGTTAAGTTTTATTTTTGGTTACTAACCCTCTTTTACACATGTTGATCTAACTTGTTTTTTTAACATGTTTTGTTGAGTTTGCATGTGTTGGGTCTTCCTTGTAGGTATGAAGGAGGTGAAGTGCTGTCAAAATTGGAATTGAGGGGAAAATTTCAAGATTTCTCCATGTTTTCATTTTTAGAGCTTACTTTTTCAACATTCTACATGCTAGTTTTGTCAATTTCTTGAAGATTTTAAATTCTTGAGCATGTAGGTTAGTGTTTGATAGTGCTGAGTCTTATATTTACATATTAATGTGGTGGGTTGCTGTCAAAATTTAATCTTGGTGAGAAAATTTCAAGATTTCATCATGTTTTCATTTTTTGAGCTTACTTTTTCAACATTTTACATGCTAGTTTTGTCAATTTCTTGAAAATTTTCAATTCTTGAGCATGTAGGTTAGTGTTTGATAGTGCTGAGTCTTCTATTTACATATTAATGTGGTGGGTTGCTGTCAAAATTTAATGTTGGTGAGAAAATTTCAAGATTTCATCATGTTTTCATTTTTAGAGCTTACTTTTTCATCATTCTACATGCTAGTTTTGTCAATTTCTTGAAAATTTTAAATTCTTGAGCATGTATGTTAATGTTTGATAGCGTTGAGTCTTCTATTCATATATTAATGTGATGGGTTGTTGTCAAAATTGAATCTTGGTTGGAAAAATTTGCCCATTTTGCATATTAAGGGACGTTTTTTTGACATTTTTTGAGTGCATGTCAAGTGCATACCCATGAGCATAAGAGCATATGCGTAACCCATCTTCCAAAGGCCATAACTTTTGCTCCCGAACTCGAAATGACTCCATTTTTTTGCGTTGGAAAGGTATTGAAGTTAACTATGCAATGAAAACATAAATTCAGGATTTACACTTACAAAAGTTGTAAGTTTTTCTATTATTTTAAAACTGGTCATTTTCTAACATGTCTAATGTTTTGATGAATGTTGTATTTCCATGCTTACTCGATTTAGATCAAAGCGTGTGTATGCTCTTCTCTTGCACCTTTTGGTGATCTTGAGAATCAAAAACAACTTTGATCTATATCTTTTTAACATTGGGATTAAACTTGGAAATTTAATTATTCATTTTGCTTAAGGGAATGAACCTTTTACAAAGCATTTTTCAACGGTCCTTTGATTTGAAGTTTTCCATTTCTATATAGTTGGGCTAAAGTTTGTGTATGCTCTTCTCTTGCACCTTAGGGTGATCTTGAGAATCAAAAGCAACTTTAGTCTTCATTTTATAACATTTGGTAAATTGGAAACTTCATCTTTCACTTTTGGTTTAAAGGGAATGAACATTTATCAAGAATTTTGTATGGTTCATTGATCGAAAATATTTTCTTTACTTTTTAGTTGGATTATTTTTGTGTATGCTCTTCTCTTGCATCCTTGGATGATCTTGAGAATCAAAAACAATTCTTAATCCTCTTTTAAATAATGTGATTTTCTTGGAGAACTACTAACGCTTGAGTGCAGGACCTAAAAACGCTTGTCAAAGAAAGGAGGAATCAAAACGAAATCAAAAACTACTAATACAATTGTTATACAGGTTGCCAAAAGGTGTTCAAGCAAACCACACCTAATTAAACAAGATAAAAAGAACAACATATTCAAAACACTGTATTGCAGGTTTCAGAAAAGGGTACATCCCTCTCCGCTCAACTGGAACATAACCCCTTTGGCATAACGCCTTAAGCTACAACAATGGGGGTGGTTCCAGGAACCCCAAAGTAGTCCACGCAAGAGGGAACCTTGTGGATGAAACGGGAAGTGCTCCGCACTACCTACTTGACTAGTGATTCCTTCGTGAGATAGAGTTATAGGTTGTCTGTTGTGGCGACCCCAGTGATAGTACACGTAGACGCACTAGTTGCCTACTATTCTTGATGGGGTAAAGTAAAGCCGAGATACTCCCAAACTAGTCAGTGTGACTTTTTGGGTAAATGCGCTCGCTCATGGCAACTTTGTAACACCTAGGGTGAGAGAACCACCTAGGAGAATATACTTTGGCCAGGAGCCCACTTTGACCACTTTAAAACAGTGTTGAGTTGTGAACCTTCTTTTTGAGAAACGTGTGACGTATTACTTTCGCCTAGTTTTTACTTGCCTTAGGGCGAGGCGAAACTCTGCCGAAGTGAGACTAGCATCTTTCATCTTTTTTTTCTTGATTTATTTCCTTCATATTCTTTTGACACTTTGTTGATCAAAAGATGTGTGATTACCTTTGTGTTGCCATTCGACTATTTCTCTCACTTTTATGTCCGTTTACGCCCATCCATGTTTGCGGCTGGGTTAGTTAAACGTCTAAAGTGAGTGGAGGTGTTTTCACGTCATTTGGTAGCCATTGTGATCTTGATACCCACGTCAAGATTGTCATTGTAGTTAGGCGTGGTTCATCATTGCGGACTTCCATAGAGGAGTTAGCTTGTTTGTCTCGTATCATTACAATTTCGATATTTACGTCTTGTTTCTTGTAAACTTGACATAAATACCTATATTGTACGGTTACGCTGCACACATTCTTAACTATTCCTAGCTATACTTTGAGCTTTTTTTTGTTCGGTTTTATTATTACCTCGATTTCAAAAGGTGCTAGGCACTACCATTTGTGCATGTTATATCAATAACACCTCGATATCAATACTTCACTTTCTTGCAAAGTGGGTTAACATATCTTAGTGATATTGTTGTGTCATTCACAAATGGTAATTGGCACTTTTTGAGATATAGGTCTTAATCAGACTTGAGCTTGCTCATCATATATCTTGATTGGAAGATCACATTTAACTTCATGTATTTACTTACGTCTTGTTCATTCCTTTGAACTTGGCATAAGTGGAGACATCTTGTTAATCATCTGGCGTCGTAAATTACTTTGGAACGTAGTCTAGGAAGTATTTCATTTGATTAGGTTTTGGTACCAAACGATTGTTTCATTGGTGAATTTATCACTTTATCACATTGGTATTCTCACACTATTAATTTACTCTTAACACGTACATCTTGTGTTTCACTTAGGGGTAGACATTGAATTTTGAACAAATCTATAACTTACCTTAGTGAAATTTATCACAAAAACATGGCTCCCAAGACGCGTCTAGGGTTAAAGAAACAAACATATGAGGAACAACAGGTGCAAGCTTGGGAAACCTCTAACAGACAAGGGTCAAACCCATTTATCGGACACGATCTAGGACCACTATTTTCTGCAGAAAAGGAAACAGAAGAGATGGTCGATCATAGTGGAAATGAATTAGAATCACCACATGCAGACTTTGATTTTGACCCCACTCTACTAGATGAGTTTCTCCTTAGAAACAAAGATAGAGTTTTGGCACGGGTCATGGAATTAGGGGCCAAATTGCCCATTGAGAAGGAACCAATACTACAAACAAATGACACTACTAAGGAGGAACACCCCCTTATCAATATGGAAGATATTTTAACAGGCGGACATGCTTCCACTTCTTACGCAGAAAATGATAAAGTGGTAGGGCATAGAATACCCCTCATCAAAGTGCCACGAAGAAACAAGATAGAACATGAGACAGGGGAAGAACCTCCACAATACGAAGAGGAGGAACCTTTAGAAGAAGAAGACACAAACCAAGTCACAATCCAACAACAACTTAGTAACCTAAGCCGACAACTAGCTTTGCTTACTTTCCAAGTACAGAAAGACACAAACAAGAACGTTCAAAAGTCAAAGCCTAAGTTTAGGATCCATGAACTCCATCGAGAAAACCAAGGAGAAGAAGACACAGGGTATCATCATGTACACATCCCCGCTTCTCCCACTAAAGAACAATTGCTCGCACAAGAAGTACAATCTATGAAAGCAACGCTTGCGAGCATACAAGAAAGCAATATAGGGAGTATTAGGAAATACCAATACGAAGAACTATGCCCCTATCCTTTTGACAAGACAATGACCCTTCAACCCTTTCCAAAGAAATTTGATATGCCAAAGTTTGACAAATACAAAGGAAAGGGAGACCCAAGGGATCATGTTAAAGATTTCTACATGGCATGTCAAGAGGTGTCTTATAGTGATAATTACCTCATCAGACTTTTTCCTAAGAGTCTCGGAGGTCAAGCATTAGAATGGTTTACGCGCTTGCCACGAGGATCAATTTTCACCTGGCCAGAATTGGCGGAAAGATTCGTGCGTCATTTCTCATATAACATAGAGAGTGACGTCACCATGGCAGACTTGTGTGGCACAAAACAATGCCCAAATGAGACCTTTGCCAGCTTCCTCCAACGATGGAGAGGGATAGCTAGTCGCTTCCCTTGTGCTTTCCCTGAGAAGCAGCTAGTCAGTATTTTCGTCCCTAATCTCAACCCAGATATAGCTTTCCACCTCCAAATGCATTGTGTCCGCACCTTTGAGGAGGTTATCGAGAAAGGGATTCAAATAGAAAAGGCTCTCATTGCCAAAGGCACCCTCAAAACCCAATCTAAAGACAACCAAAGTGTCAAACCCATGAAAAGCCAAAGATCTTTAACAAAAACAAAAACGTGGTGGGAGACGGAATCACTGATTCCAAACGTGTTCAAACGGTCCAAACCAGTCAACCTTTTAAACTAACCAAGGGCCCAATTCAACCACCACCAAAGCGACGAACATTCACCTCCCTCAATGAACCATTTTCCATCATACTAAAACAGTTGGATGCGGCCCACATGATGACCTATCCTACAACGCAATCATTTGATGACAACACTCTTAAACCTTCATGGTATAAGGAGCATGAATACTGTGAAATGCATCGCGTTAAAGGTCATAAAACAGACAAATGTTTGTGACTTTGCCACTATATTCAAGACCTCATTGACAACAGGGAGATAGAGGTGGATAACCCTAGCCACATGCAAACACCTAATGAGAAAATGGGGATTTATAAGGAACCATTTCCCAAGCATGATAAGTCGGAAAAGGCAAAACTGGATCGGGGAGAGTCATCCCAAACCTATAAAGCCACGAATTACTTGTATACCAAGAGAGATAACAATCATTACGATTCACTTATCGGATGTATTCGCTCCCCTACTGACCGTGTCAATACCATCCGAGATCAAGGGAAAGGACTATGCTGTGGTAACAAGGCGTGCCCGCCTCGTGATTCCAGAACCCTCTCTGTTGACCCCGCAAACTGGTAAATATAACCTTTTAGAACAACTTGAGAAGACACCTGCTAAGATCTCGATCTTAGATCTTCTCAAGATATCCAATGTGCATAAGGACATTTTGTATCAAACTCTTCAGGGGTTGGGAGTGCCTTTAGAAGTCGATCCTGCATACCTTCAAGCCGCGGTGGCAAATATTGCACCAAGTGAGCATCTCACTTTCAACCATAGGGAGGTCCCTACCGAGAATCCTACACATAATCTTCCCTTATA